>CM051372.1:5081859-5206859 GCA_028015245.1 Cardamine occulta
GATCTTCACTACACAATTTCAATGTGTTGAGATTTACTCAATAATGCAGAGATGGCTCTGAGAATGACTTCAACGGTAATATGCCATACTCGGTATCTCTCATGAACGACCTCAGTTACCTGTAAGCCAAAGACACTTAATGGACTCATTCACATATTATTTCCTTATGTGTCACCATTTCGATCGTACCGTTCTTGTTTTGTTGCTCAGAAACCTTGGTCGTAACAACCTCAATGGTGAACTGAGCGACATGTTTCAAAAGCTTCCAAAACTTGAAACAATGTAAGTCATATACATTTGTTTTTTCAGCTAATTTGGATAGAACTTCCATTAACTTCATCGAGTATTTGCAGTGATCTATCTTCCAATCAACTTACGGGAAAACTACCGCAGAGTTTTGCCAATCTAACAGGCCTTAAAACACTGTAAGAGAAGAAGAAAACATTTTGAAGTATAACTCCTTTGTACTGTTACTTTCCCTATACCATCTATGTATGTATTAACTCTCTACTTTTAGGCACTTGCAAGACAACCAATTCAAAGGCTCTATAAATGCTCTAAGGGACCTCCCTCAGATTGATGATCTGTAAGTATATTTGCAGGCTATAACACAGAATTTTCTATCCTTGAAATAAAAACTTTTCTTTCATTAATGTTCTTTATGAATCTTGTGATGAGACAGAAACGTCGCAAACAATCAATTTACTGGTTGGATTCCAAACGAGCTGAAGAACATTGGAAACCTTGAGTAAGTTTTAATCTCTCATTCTCTCTTGAACACAATTAAAAGATGCAAAATCATTGATTTTTGTTTTCTTCAATTTCTTGGTCAGGACTGGAGGAAACCGGTGGTCAGGCGGTAGAGCTCCCTCACCACCTCCTGGGACCCGTCACATAGACAGAAACTCGGGAGGCATTGGAGGAAGCAGCAAGGCTCTGACCACAGGAGTTATAGTAGCTGTGGCTGCTATAGGTGGACTCGTTTTTGTTGCAGGACTGATTGCATTGTTTTCTATAAGAAAGAACTCTCATCATTCTTCTCACTTTTTCGACGAAGAAAAAGGAGGAACCAACAGAAGCAAGCCACTCTTCACACCACAATCCTCTCAGATGCTTCAATTCGATTCTATGGAAGAATTCAAAGGACAGAAGACGGTTGATTCTAATACTTCCATTGAGTCAAAACCTTCTGTTAAAAGAACTTCTTCTGTCAGTTTCAAGAATTCTCCTACTTTTCATCTCATACCTTCTACCCAAGCTGATCGTTTCTCCAGCCCTGAAGTCTCTCCCGACACATGTGGTGTGAAAGCGTTTGTGCTTACAGATCTTCAGAATTCCGCGTCTGGTTTCTCGCCGAATCGCCTTATTGGTGAAGGAACCATTGGACGTGTTTATAAAGCTAAATTTCAGGATGGAAGGGTTTGTTTTCCTTCTTTCATTTCACCTTTTTTTTTAATTCTTCTCAAGAAAATTCCTTTAGATCTCTTTCTTGTTATCCTTTTTAACAGAAATTTGCAGTCAAAGAGATCGATTCTTCGCTCTTAGGAAAAGGAAATCCGGAAGAGTTTTCACACATAGTGTCGAATATTTCGAGTATTCACCACCCAAATATGGCAGAACTTGTGGGTTATTGTTCAGAACAAGGAAGGAATATGCTAGTTTATGAGTATTTCACAAGTGGATCACTTCACAGATTTCTTCACCTGACTGATGATTTCAGCAAACCATTAACTTGGAACACAAGAATCCGAATAGCTCTCGGAACTGCTCAAGCTATAGAGTAAGTTAAACCATTTATTTGAGGAGAATCATCGAACTAGCTACAAGCTGCTCTTCTTTATCTTCCTTTTATCTTCTGACAAGAAACTTTCTTTTGTCAGGTACCTTCATGAAGTTTGCTCGCCTCCGCTAGTTCACAAGAACATCAAGTCATCAAACATTTTACTCGACAGTGAGCTAATTCCTCACCTCTCAGACTATGGCATGGCAAACTTTCACCACGTGAGCATCTTTGAAAATTACTACTTAAGAGATACAAAGATTGTTTTCCAATCTATATTTTAATGTCTTCTTTCTTGAAACTGCAGCGCACAAGTCAGAATCTTGGAGTTGGATACAATGCCCCAGAATGCACAGATCCCTCAGCTTACACACTAAAGAGCGACGTTTACAGCTTTGGTGTGGTGATGCTGGAGCTGCTAACTGGTCGAACGCCTTTTGACAGGTTCGATTATCAAACAGTAATCTCGGATATAATATATAAGTATCTCAAATGGTTTTTGCTTGCCTAAATCTTCAGTGATAGGCCAAAACCAGAACAGTCTTTAGTTCGTTGGGCAAAGCCACTGCTTAAAGACATGGATTCTCTGGTGGAAATGGTAGATCCCGCGTTGTGCGGACTTTATGCTCCAGAGTCTGTATCATCATTTGCGGATATAGTTTCAATCTGTGTAATGGTACGCTCATTGTTGATTCCCTATTGTCTTGTTATGTTCTTCAGAGTTTTAAAATTTAAGGTTTGTGAGAATGGATTGTTTTTCCTTTTGCAGGCCGAGCCCGGGCTTCGACCTCCAGTGTCAAATGTGGTGGAGGCACTGAAGAGGCTAGTGTAGTCTATATCAAGTTGTTTTGATGCGTCAAAGAAGAAAGAAGAAGAAGAAGAATAACACTTTCGGAGATTGAGGCTAAAGCCTGAGAAACGTGTGATCAAACTCGAGTAGGAACTCAAAAGCTTTTGGATTCAGGTTTGTATAGAGATATATAGGTGGTAAAGATGGTGGAGGAAAAGGGAGACATAGATTCTATTGTTTTGGGTTTTTGTTTCATATCATGTCTTAACATTTAGATAAATTTTTTACTCGTTGAGAAAAAAAGGAAAACAACGGCTATTGTCAGAGCACAATACAAAGACATACATACACTCTCTTATAAGGTATATCAGCTACAAACAGGTGGTGTGAACTTAATAAGATCAAACTGCAAAATAATTCAAAAGACTGGTCTTTATGTATGAATATAAGACAAAACTTAACATTTAAACCAAAAAAATTATAAGACAAAACTAACGACGCTTTCAAAGCTTGACATCTCTGTATGATGAAACAGAGAGCTCTGCTTCGGAAACAGAGCTTTCGGTACTTGAGAACAGAGTGCAGTGTTCAACCCATAATTTCAGATACATACTTACAAAATCGAAACTAGATTCCACTGTCTGTACGAGTTCTGACAGCAACATGAAGATGAGACAAAACAGCCACGTAGTGTCTTTGAAAACAACTGCTAGTGTCGTAGAACAATACAAAGACGTAATCTTACAAAATCCAAGAACATAAAGATTGATAAAAGTCAAGTAGATGGAGCCAACTTTGAAGTGAACAACAAACTGTATCAAGTAGGAGTTTCATATATTTCTCCTGATTTGTTTGTGGGGTTCTTTTCCTTGTATAGTATTATTACCTAACACGAATTCCTAATTTATCCATCCTGATTATTACGTTGAAGCTAAGAAGAAAGCTTCTTATATTTGCGAGGTTACTTCTTATTTTGGGTTAAAGTTGACGGTCCTAATGCCCGTTGTTTTTCATCTTTTCTTTTCAAAAAAGAATTGAAAAATGCAGCATAAGAAAAACAAAGAAGTGTGTCTCAATGTCATTGTTGTTTATTGCTATTATCGGCCAATACATGTTCATCTGAGACAGAATAGTCGGATTTGTCTTGGTACGGCAAGTTCCCATCATCCTCTTCGCTGCTCCATTTCCTTACGAATTTAGGAACCATGCTTTTTACATCTCTTGCCTCCGACACTTGATCCATATCGTTCACTCTTTCAAACCGGACAGCACTAACTTTTCTTGCATTCCCTGCTAGTATCTGCACAGAAAAAAGACCTTAATTCAAAACATTGAAGATGATTGTTGACAGATATGATTATGAGCCATACAATACCTCTACTTTATAGATTTGGTGCTTTTCCTTTTGCTCTTGCCTCTCCTGTTTACCTTCCTCTTCTTCATCATCCTCTTCCCAGCTTTCCTTTTCAAGAACAACCTTTACACTTTCCCCAGTTTTCGGGATATACCCAAAGGCCTCACACACAAAGCCTGATACTGTCTCGTACTGAATGCCCTGCTTCCCAAATGAACAAACATTGTGGGTTCTAACTACTAAAGAGTCACGTCACCCGCAACATAACATATTTTGAGGGCTTAAATAAAAGCTTCTCTGCCTATGAGTAACCTTTTTAAATGATGTGTTCTGTTTACAAAGTTCAAAGATAACCCTGAGGAATACTCTTGAGGACTTACTAAAGAGGTATTGAAGCCACTGCAAAAAATTACATTACCTCTGGCATCTTCATATTCAGTTCTTCAGATAGCTGGTCAATCGATGTGTTAGCATCAACGTCATAGATTCCCTCATCTCGCATCACAATATAACCTGTTTTCTTCTGAATCTCCTCCTATTAAGCCAAAATCATGGAGGTCAGAAATTAAGTAACGGAATAGAACCTTACGGGCAAATAAGTTATGTAAGATAGGCTAGAATGATTTTCTATAAGAATTGAAACTAGGACACTTACTTTTGAATCATTTTCATCAAATATTTCACCAACAATCTCTTCCACCACATCTTCAAGAGTTACTATCTGCAGAAACAAATTAGACAGGAGAAAGATTAGCTAATCGTGGCAGAGAGAGAGTAGAGAAGCATAAAAAAAGGAGTAGCACATACTCCAATGGTTCCACCATATTCATTAAGGACAACTGCCATGTGAACCTTTCTTATGCGAAATTCTCTAAGAAGATTCCAAACAGACATTGAATCTGCAAAGTGTAACATATACCATTCGATTTTCTTCACTGTGAAATAATTCAGTGAGAAGAATTATATGACGATATAATTTAACCCAAATGGAGAAAATCTGATGCAATCAAATGTCTAGGGTTCGGTGTGAAATCCAAAAGCAAACACATTGATGATTGATTACCAGGGACAAAGTATGCAGGTTTATGTGCCATGTCTCCCACAGAAGTACTCTCTAGCCGATCACCCTTCAAAATCAAACAAAAAATACTTCATACTACATAACACGATCAACAGAAAGAAACCCTAAGAAATAATGGAAACAAGAAGCAGAAAAATGAAACCATCAAACCTTCTGAACATAATCTAGGAGATCCATAGCATATGCAATCCCCACTATGTTATCTATACGCTGCTCAAAAACAGGTACCCTGGGAAGGAAACATTTAAGCCTGGGGAATAATCCCGAGGGAAATGGCTTCAGAAAGAAGGCTTTGAAAATTTATTTACCTTGAGTACTGATGGGTCACCCACATACTATGGAAATCGACTAAAGTGCTGCTGGCATCAATTGCAACTACATCAACAAGAGGAGTCATCACCTCTCGAACATGGGTATCCTTAATCTCCAGCACATTTTCAATCATATCCTGAAGAGCAATCAGTAGAATAACATAAGTAGGCTACAGGTTTTAAACGAAAAACTAAAATATTATAAAACTCATACCTGCTCCTCTTCTTCAATGGCACCACTTAGTTCTGCACCTCTTAGCATCAGTTTCAACTCATCTTCAGTAACATATGGCTCACTAACAAAAAAAAAAGCCAAGAGATTACAACTAGGATTCACAAACTTTTTAACAAGGAGAAACGCATGACAATCCAGCAAATGGGATTAAATACTTTTATTTAGCATGTCAAAAACTATAAGAGATACTAAAACAAGTCTAGGCTGATGCATACCTCCGCCCTTTTAAACCAAGAATTTTCAGTATTCCCATTGACAGATATGTGACAATTCTTCCGACAGGATATAATATTAAGGAAAGCCACGCCACTGGCCTGACCTATTCACAGTCAGACAACATAAGTCATGTCTTCCTTTTACTACCCACAGATGAGAGAGTTGAAAAGTTAAGCTATTTCCTATCAGAAGGGTCACAATGAACAAAAGTAATAGGTATCCACATTAAGTTTGCTTAGATGAACCAATGCCACTTAATTCATACTTACCACAAGCCTTGCAACTTCTTGAGCATTGTGCACAGCAACACTTTTTGGAGTAATCTCAGTCAGGAGTAAAATAGCCACCTATACAGTCATTCAAGAATGAAAAATTTTTAGGAAGAAATAATAGAGATCAAAGAATCTCACATAGAAAACAAAAAGGTATTATACGTACTGTCATCAATCCAGTGGCTGCACTAACACCAGCTTCCCCAAATATAGCTGTTGCTGCTTCGGTGACCAGGGCAGTTGCCGCAATATTTACAACACTAAGACCAACCACAAGACCTAAGATAAGAGACAAAGTTTCAAGCAATCCTCTATAGACAAATTGCATCTAGGAAAAAAGCTTTACGTTGTTCCAATAAGTATAGTTGTCAAGAATCTGGTGACATCACTCCGTAGCATTCTGAATACACCATTTTCTGGCTCTTTTTCAGCCAACTCACGCACCTGAGATGAACCCCACATAAAACAGTAATATTTCAAAACCAATCAGATCAAACCAAATTAGAACATCAGAGACCAGATAGGAGACTAAAGACGACACAATGTGCTCTCAATAAACAACCAAGAATAATATCTCACAATTGTATCTGCCTCCAAAGAATCTCAAATCCAAATCAGTGGAAGTTTCAAGTTTCGTAAGTAAAACAACATATTCTTGCCAATAAATCTCGTTGTTCCACAATCAAGTTTGTCTTCCAATAAAACGGAATATAAAGATCAAAACAACTCAGCAGTGTGCTAAATTTTTTCAGCATTAGCACTACTAAATCAATCACACAAAAGGATATTCCCAACCAGAACCACGATCTGACTTTACCTTCCACGGCCACAAAGTGGTAATGGATGTCTCTGCCATAGAGAAGAATGCTGAGAGGCTGAGCAACGCAGCCAATATAAGACCTTGCTCTCTAAGAACCCTAAGAACCTGGTAAATTTTTGGCAAAGCATTCTTGAACAACACTACGCTCTGACCAAACACCTCATAGCCTGCTTCCACCACACCAACCGATGCCAACACTTTCTGGCATCCATACAAGAAAACTCCACACACTACTGCTCCTATAACAATTCCACGTTTCAGTAAAACCTTAATCGACTCCAGCTCCTTTTCACCAGAATCCGAACTTCGATAACTACCCTCCTGACATCGACTCGAGCTAAACAGCATAAAGCGACTTCTGTAGCTAAATTCACAACTTGGTCGAAATCTTAAATTCAAATTGGAGATTTTAGAAGAACTCAACGCCACAGGGCAGTGCAGCTCAGATGAGGGAAGAAATCTTCCTGAAAGCTTCGACTTTTGACCATATCTCTTCAAATTAGAGGTTCTAGTGCCAATGACAGATCGACCCAGAACCGATAATTCAAGTGCCATAGCCGTCATAAGAAATCTGATAATAGAAAACCCTAGAGAAAACAAAAATGAAGACAAAAAACAGAGCACCAGAGAAACCTCGTTGAAAATTCCTCCGGTAAGAAACACGTGGGAAGAGCTCAAGTATGAAGAAAGATAAGACGGCTCTTCCTTATTGAGTCAATTCTCTAAATGCTCAGAAACGTGTAAAATTGGTACACCAGAAGGATAGTTAACTGCTTAGTCAAAACAAACAGAGAAGTAGGGTTCATAGCTGAAATGGGGAAACCCCTCGGGCAGCGCGAAAAGCCGTAAATGGTGTTGTTGCGGAGAAAAAAGGCGCAGCCTTTCCTCCGTCAAATTGTTTTTTTTTTTCCAGACCAAAGTCTGTGGGCAAGTGGCAGATATGGTTAAATGACATTAATACCCTTATCTCGCCTACCAACCAAGCAATCACGGAAAAGGCCTTACTAAACCGGTTCGGTTTGTTCATAGACCGTGATCTCAATTTAATAAACCGATCCGGTTTGCTTTTCAAATAAGCTGCTTCGTTTGATCAAACCAATGAGAAACGATTCAGATTTTCAAAACAGAATGAACATCTTTTATTGCATTAATTTGAAAATAGCGATGTAGAGTCATCGTTTTTTTTTGGGGGTTAAAAAGATTATGACAAAACTATGATAAGTGTTTTTTTTTTTGGTTTTAAATGATAAGTGTTTCTTCTTGTGAATCATACATAATCCAGCTAGTGTTGTAGCTGAAGCAGATTCAGACTCAAAACCCATGCTTCCTAATTTTTCTTTTTCATCGTCATCATCAAGGAAATAGCCCTTTTTGGCTTCAATCAAAACTGGAACTTGATCTTGCGGTGTACTCAGCCACGAGTTTAGAAAAAGATGAAGACTTATCCTCCAGCAATCTCACCGGCGTATCATACTCCTCAATGATCCCTGCACATAGAATAAAACAATAAACTTTCAATTTATGTGCACACACATGTTCTATTGAGTGACTTTTTGAGTTTTTTTCAGACAAACCATTGCTTAGAAGCAGAACCATGTCGCTGTCAATAACCGAAGATATCCTGTGTGCAATGGTTATCACTGTACAATCTGAGAAGTGTTCTCTTAACGTTTTCTGAATCAGATTGTCAGTTGCAGTGTCAACAGAAGCAGTTGCTTCATCAAGCACCAAGATTTTGCTTCTCTTGAGAAGTACTCTCCCAAGACACACCAGTTGCCTTTGACCCATACTCCAATTCTCTCCATTCTCGCTCACAGATGAGTCCAGCTTTTGCTCCTTCTTCCTCACCTCGTCTCCTAGTTGGCACTTGTCAAGAGCCTATAACACAGCATAAACATTAGTCAAGACTAAAGAAAGAAGAGTGTGCAGCTTTCATAAATTAAACAAACTGACCTCCCAGATTTGATCATCTGTGTACTCTTCAAGAGGGTCCAAGTTACTTCTCACTGTTCCTTCAAACATAGTTGGATCTTGGGGTATAATACTTAGTCTTAAACGCAAGTCATGCAACCCAATGGTCAATATATTCACTCCATCTATCCTGATTTCTCCACCTGAAGGCTCTACAATGCGGAAAAGGGTTTGTATCAAAGTTGATTTCCCGCTTCCCGTCCTTCCAACAATTCCTGTTCTGAAACCTCCTTTGAATGTGCAGGTTATTCCTCTCAACACAAGTGGCATATGTGGCGCATATCGGACCTAACAATGTGTCAAAAAAAATTCAAATTGTTAAGACGGAAAAACAAAACAAGTGCGGGCTCTATAGCACAAAATCTTGATAGGAGCAAGGTATAGATAGATACCTCAAGATCACGGATTTCAACATCTCCACGTGAAGGCCATGATTGCTCAGGTCGGTTCGATTCTATCACAAGAGGTGGTTCACTGGGAACACTTGCATACTGAAGAATCCTCTCTACTGATATGATTTTGTTCTCAAGCATACAGAGAGTCCAGATTAGCCAAGCTTGCAGGGTATTCAAACTGAGTCCATAAGTCACGGCTAATCCCGCAAGACTTGGATCAATCACTCCGGTAGGTATGGAGACCAAGAAAACAAGTGAAAAGACAAATGTCAGTGAAGATAACATATCAAGGCGAAAGCAAAGCCATTCCATTGCTCCAGCTGAATAGAATTTGGGCCTAGAGTAACCATCACTTAGCCTCATGTTGTCACAGCGGAATCTAGATTCTTGACTGAAACTCCTGATGGTTATCGCCCCTGAAATAGTCTCAGAAAAATGCTGAATTAGAGGAGCTTTGCATACTCCAACTAACCGCGAAACTTCTCGTGCTGCAGCTATGTAATACCGCTGCAGAGTTGAAAGTTTTTTGTCACAACTTCATCGCTTAAACAAATTTAGCTAAAATTTCTATAGAATCAACAACTATTATGGAGTTTATTGGACAGTACCTGATACCATATTGAGGCAGTAACCACAGGGATGAAGACAAGAAAAACAAGCCAAGAAACTTGAGACATAACTCCAATGATACCAATAAGCTGAATGACTGTGATAGCAACTGATCCAAATTGATACGGTAATTCCAGATCCACTGCGGATTGGTCAGTGGAAGCCTGTAGAAGGAACAAAACACACGCATACATTGATTAACAAAATAGATATAAATGAAAATCCTCAAATGACTATAGTGGCCAGAAACGTACTCTATTCATGATTCTTCCACTTGGAGTGGAATCAAAGAAAGACATCGGAGATCGGAAAATGCAGTGATGCATTTTATGAAACAGTTCGGTGGCAGTCTTGTAACCAGCTGTGACAAGAAGCGTGGCTCTAACAAGAATGCAGAGGGAACTTCCAAAGGCTAAAGCCACATACACGATCATTAGCGTGGAAAGTTTCACAGGAGCTTGCACATCTTTAGAAACAGGAGTAGCCCAAGCCATCCAGTAGTTGCTTCCAATCTGTAGAAGCTGGAAGAGAACTTGTGCCAACAATATGAAAGGCACAAGAGCTCC
The DNA here is from genome assembly GCA_028015245.1 of Cardamine occulta. Taxonomy (NCBI): domain Eukaryota; kingdom Viridiplantae; phylum Streptophyta; class Magnoliopsida; order Brassicales; family Brassicaceae; genus Cardamine; species Cardamine occulta. Next base: position 5,092,260 of record CM051372.1, read on the forward strand.
TCCATACGCCAGTGTGATATATTTCCAGTACACAGCCAAAGCTACGCTACCTTTCTCCCTCTCTTCCTCTTGAACAAGTTGTCTTTGGGGCTCCCCAGAGTCTAATTTATCGTTCTTCAGATCTTGACTTTCTTGTTTCCCATCAATACCAATAACATCTTTCACAACACCATGTTCTTCACCTAAAGCTGATTTCTCAGAAACAGAATTGGCCTCAACTGAACCAACTACTGCCAGAGCTTCCTGATGCGCACCTATAAGATCCATGAAATCTGTTCCAGAGCTAAGGATATCATTGTATTTTCCAGCTTGGCTGATTCTCCCACCTTTCATGACCTGAGGCATAAGACAGTCAATTTTGGATGTTTTCATTTATCCTAAGTGATACAAAATAATTTTAAAAAGGACAGTAATCTATTCACATACCAGTATAAGATCAGCTGCAGGTAAGAACTCAACTTGATGAGTTACATATATAACCGATTTGGAACACAACAGCCCCAGTAAAACTTCCTGAAAGAAGTGTTAGAATGAAAATCATTTGATACCTCCTTGTTAACAGAAGGAGAAATCACAATCACACTAATGGCTAAGATAGAAGATTGTACCTTAAAGAGATGTGACCCTGTGTGTGCATCCACAGCACTAAAAGGATCATCGAACAGATAGATATCCGCATCTTGGTAGAGAGCTCGTGCAATCTGTATCCTTTGCTTTTGTCCACCACTCAAATTAATACCGCGTTCTCCAATAACAGTCTGATCACCAAATGAAAGTATCTCCAGATCTTTCTTCAAAGAACATGCTTCAAGCACCTTTTCATATAGTTCTCTTTCCATAGGCTTACCAAACAAGATGTTGTCCTCAATTTTACCGCTCTGAATCCAAGGAGATTGTGCAACGTACGCTTTTGTCCCACAAACTTTAAGACTTCCAGATATCTTTGGTACTTCTCCTAGTATAGATGATAGTAAGCTTGATTTCCCGGAGCCAACAGTACCACAAACTGCAACCTTCATCCCAGGAAAGACTTTGAAATTTATGTCTTTTAGAGTTGGGTTAGCGGCTGAGACATCCCAAGATAAACTGCTGTTGATCACTTCTATCGCCATGTCTGAACTTCCATTAGGAAGCCTCTCTACAATATCAGGCTCCAAATTGTCCAGACAAAGATAGGATGCAAGTCTATCAAGAGAGACTTTTGTCTGCACAATCATGGAGATCGTGTCGGGAAGATTGTAGATAGGCTCTTGTAGAATCCTGAAGGTTGCAAGCGCGGAGAGTATCTTTCCTGATTCAAGGGGAATTCCAAGAAGTATACAAGCACCAAAAGTGGCGACTGACACCATAGTAGGAGCTCCCCAGAAAACAAAGCTTATAATAGCCGAGTTATACACATACTTCTTCAGCCATCCTTCCTCAGATTTCCGAAGATCGAAAATCTTTGACAGAAACTTCATTTCCCACCCCTGAAGTTTGAGAATCCTCATGTTTCTTAAGATCTCAGCTGTTGATTTCATCCGGTTATCCTTAGCTTCCATTAACTTCTCCTGAAACCTCTCTTGCATTCTCCCAAATGGAAAATTCACAAGCATTACTAGAATGGTAGCAACTAAAGCCGCTATTGATGCTAGTCCAAGATTTCTATACAAGATCCCCAGAGCTAGACCGACTTGTAAGAAAACCATCCATGGATCATGCATGTACCAACAAAAATTACCAATCCTCTCAGCATCCACAGTCATGAAATTTATAATCTCCCCACTTGTGCGTCCTTGCTTCGACTGGCATGAAAGGGTCAGACTCTTTTCATATATCATTGCGACCAAGGCAGATCTCATCCTAATACCAACCTTCTGTAACCTAAAGAACCAATGTCTCTGCGAAAGGCACTCCACAAGCTTAGCAACAAAGAAAGTAATGACTAGCAGATACCCCTCGTTTTTGTACTGTCTTCGTCCATTAAGGTACTGAACGAAAGTATCAATGAGTGCTGGTCCAACATATGATGCGACCGTGTAGAGGAAAGCTAAGAATGCTGTCACTAGAATCTCCCACTGAGCTGAAAAGTACAACGCTTTCATAAGCTTGAACGTGGTGACGCCACTTCTCTCGCCTCCATCTGATGATTCAAGCATACTCCTAAACATAGGAGCTAAGCCGATCACGCTATCACTACCATGAAGCTGGGGAACATCTTCAAGATCAATGGTTTTCTTGTTTCCAAGGTCTATTAATGGACTCATCCATGAGAAAGTCAAAAGACTGAGAATGCCAGCTCTCGAGTAAGGTGTCGCCTCATCACTCCCATTGGTTTTATTCAACTCTACGCTACCACCAGCAGCACTTGAACCACCACCGTTCAACAGAGGTTCTTCCAAAACTCCATTGCTATTGCCTCTAGCTTTCTTGAAGAAAGCCACATAACCGAGAAACAAAGCAGCACTAAAAGCAACTATATCGTACACTAGAAGGTGAACAGATACGGTTTCGTGTCTCTTGTAGAGAACAAAGTCTACCACAAGAGAGTAGCAAGAAACCGCGAGATAGAAAACCAGCCAAATCCTAAGTAAAAGGGGAGACTTTTGATGCTCATAATCCCTACAACGATGCAAGCAAATCGACAAAACTCCCCAAGAAACCGTAGCCAATAGAAACCCGAGGGAAGAAACTAGCTGGTCATTATCTAACCAACCACTCTCGTACCAATAGAAACCACTCAACAACATCAACACGAGATTAAGAAGAGACAGGGCTAAACTACAAAACAGAGCTAACTTAAACCCAAAATCCCTCTTTTGTTTCAAACTCTCCCTAACACCATAAACATCATTCCCCCTAATTTTCTTACGCACCCATGGGCAAAACATGACCAGTAACAAAACCACATGCAAGAAACCAGAAACCCATCTAAGGAAAAGAGGTTTCAGAAGAAAAGACCTAGAATCCCAAGGCAAAATAGATTCTGAAAACGAGAACAACATTGCTAACATACCGGTGTCGGTCGTGGAATCAAGAAAGTCCATGGCTTTGGTCTTCTCCCTCTATTTCTCTCTGTTTTCCAGTGGTTTGAGAAAACGGGTCGTAATTATTTATTTGGTACCGAAAATTCAAGGAGGAGAGTACTTATAGAAGAAGAGTGGGGGTGATGTAGACAGTATCCCTTGGAGAGCACGCCCACGAAACCAAGAGGACGAAGGAAAGACTACACGAACCTCTCTCTATCTCAAACCCCACCTGGTCACTTTGGTGGCGCAAAGTCTCCTCTTTTTGGTGTTTCCCCTCCTCACGATATTTTATAAATCTTCAACATTCATTATATGTAAAATTTTAAAGTTATTAAAATGTTGAAAAATCAAAATTTGTTGCGGATTGTAGCCAAAAAAGGATATTCTTTATATATCTCTCTATTTCTGTTACTATCTTTTTCCTATCTTAAGATGAGCTGATTTGTTGCCAAAATATTAAATATGAATTTTGAAAAAGAAGAAAACAAATTTGTTTTTTTGATATTTATATCTAATAGGCTAATACCTTATTAAGTAGAACTCTTGTTTTTCTGCTGTTACTTACTGCTGTTAATTAAAGAGAATGCATTGACAAAAAATAATTTTATTTTTCTTTATTTTAGAAGTCCCGCTGCAAAAGACGACCCTACTTTGAGGCTCCTACTGCCAATGTTTTCCAAAGCAATTGAGTTGACTTTTCAACTACTATCCATGTCTGTCTGATGATGATAGAATTTGCCTTTTTTTAAAATAAAGTTGTCTTTCTTGTGGCTGTAAATTTTTTTTTAAGCTTCATTTTATTGAATTTTGATAAAAGATTTTTAAAAATTCATTTCTTTTTGATAAGGCTTCATTTTTTTTTATAAAGAGCTTTATTTTTCTTCTTCTGTCGATTTTTTTGGTCTACCTTTTTCTGTCATGTTTATGTTTTCTTAGTTAAAAATCTGACACACTAATGTTACATAGCATTCATGAAACTAACTTGTTAATTTGACACCATAATCTTCGGGTATAGTCTTAAGATTTGAATTTTATGTCTTAATTATAGAAAATAAATTTATGTAGAAAAAAGTATAAATATTTGACAGGAAAATAAAAGAAATAAAATATATATAGAAACCAGATTGGACTTGTCATAATATTAAGGTCCAAGGTAACTGAAAAATTATCATATTTTTTGTATAAAAATATATAGAAACAAGTTGTGACTCACAACGCATAGTCCACCCAACAAGTAAATTATCATATTTTTGGGGTTAAGATTTTTTGGTTACCGAAAAAATAAATAAAAAAGTTGTAGAATATTTGGGAAGTTGTCTCTATGTGCACAAATTTCTTGGGAAGGAAACCAAGAAGATTCGTAGAGGATTGGGCTGCAAGGAAGTGACAATTCTCTGTTCTTGTCAGTCAATGGCTACTACTAGTCTTTGATTGTGTCACAATATCGCCTCATAATAACCAATTATCAAAAAAAAAAATCGCCTCATAATATTAATATAATGCATACTTTTCATATAATTCTGAATAATATGGTCAGCAATCAAAGATACCACTAAATCCATAGTCTAATCACGAGATGGAGCCTTGCGGATGTGGTCACAGCCACTGGACTATAAAGTTCAAGTCTAGTTTTTCTTAAGACGAGTCTTTGTCCAAACTTAAGATCAGCTAAAAAGTCAAGCACAAACGTATGTTCACAAATTACATTGAAACACGACAAAGGCAAGACGACAAAACTTGTTTGTTTGGTCCCATTTTTATGGATCTTTGACTCTAGTAGCTTCTTCTGGACCTGGAATCAGAACTCGCTGTGTACTCAGCCACAAGCTTTGAGAATGACGACGACTTGTCTTCAAGCAATCTTGCCGGTGAATCATGTTCTTTAATAAGCCCTGCACTTAGGGCACATAAACAGTTTTAATTTTAATACAAGTCTTCTGATTATAAAAACGTAAATAGAAGTGTATAATCAAAGCCACAACCTTGGTCTAGGAGCAGGACCATATCGCTGTCTATAACAGAAGATATTCTGTGTGCGATTGTTATCACTGTACAGTCCGAAAAGTGTTGCCTCAGAGTCTCCTGGATCAGATTATCAGTAGCGGTATCGATAGAAGCAGTGGCTTCATCAAGAACCAATACTTTGCTTCTCTTGAGCAAGACTCGCCCCAGGCACACAAGTTGTCTCTGACCAACACTCCAGTTCTGTCCATTCTCACTAACTGAAATATAAGAGATTCCTTTCATTACATGTGCTTAAGAGATTCAAGATGACTCTTTTCGACAATAATTTTTTTAATACTAACCAGGGGAATCTAGCTTTAGTTCTTTCTTCCTTACTTCATCCCCAAGTTGACACATGTCAAGTGCCTGAAAAGAGAACAAGAAAATCATGTGAGAAGCCACCTTTTGTTATCTGCAGAAACACAGAAAGAAACAAGAGCCAACAAACCTCCCAGATTTGGTCGTCAGTGTATTCCTCGAGAGGGTCCAAATTACTACGAACCGTGCCTTCAAACATGGTTGGATCTTGAGGTATGATACTTAGTCTGGAACGCAGGTCATGCAGCCCAATGGTCAAGATGTTTATTCCGTCTATCTTGATTTCTCCGGCTGCAGGTTCCACAATCCTAAAAAGGGTTTGGATTAGAGTGGATTTGCCACATCCTGTTCTTCCAACGATTCCCGTTTTCAGGCCTCCTGGAAAAGTGCATGTCAGTCCATGCAGCACCATAGGCAAATGTGGCCCATATCGTACTTGCAGATTACAGATAGTAATTTCTCCACGAGAAGGCCATGATTTCTCAGGCCGAGTTGATTCAATCACAAGAGGTGGTTCACCGGGGATGTTTATGTATTGAAGCATTCTCTCCACAGATATCATTTTGTTCTCGAGATCGCAAAGCGTCCATATTAAAGTGGATTGCAGGCTATTTAGATTGAGTGCATATGTAATCGCCAATCCTGCAAAGCCTTTGAGAAGCAGAATACCAAGAAAGACGTGGAATTTTTTCAGTGATAAAAATAAAATAAATGATAAAACAAAATAAATGATAAAAGGGTGGTGACTTACTTGGATTAATGGCTCCTTCAGGAGCAGAAACTAAGATAACAAGTGAACAAGCAAATGCAATAGTGGATAAGAGATCAAGGCGGAAGCAGAGCCATTCCATTGCACCGTATGAATGGAACCTCAGCCGAGAATAGCAATCGCTAAGTCTCATGATGTCAGTTCGGAATCTTGGTTCTTGATCAAAACTCCTGATTGTTGTTATCCCTGAAAGTGTTTCAGAGAAATGATGTACCATTGGGGACCTGCTTATTCCACCTAATCTTGCGAGTTCCCGAGCTGCAGCTATGTAATATTGCTGTGCACATAGATTAAATCAATAAGTAAGAGTGAGAGTCACAAGAACATTTGTCTGTTTCATATTAACAAGTAAGAAGCTAAACATTGATTTAAGACTTTCAGGTTTATAAAGATTACCCGGTACCAGGCACATGCAGCGACGACAGGGATGAAGATAATAAGGACCTGCCAAGCGACCTGTACCATCACTCCGATAATCCCCAAAATGCTAGTAGCTGCGGTAGCAACATATGCAAATTGACCAGGTAATCTCAAATCCACGACGCTTTGGTCTGTAGAAGCCTAAACCAAGATTGAAAACAGAATAATCAGATGAATGAGTTTGCGTAAGACCTATTTTTGGTATGTCACTGCAGATTTTGAGTAACCAAAAATTGGAGTTACTTACTCTATTCAAAATTCGCCCCATTGGGGTGGCATCAAAGAATGACATGGAGGCACGGAAAATGCGGAGATGCATTTGGGTAAAGAGTTCAGTAGCTATCTTGAAACCAGTCATCGCAACCAGCAAAGCTCTGCCAAGTATGCAGAAGGAGCTCGCAATCGCTAGAAGTACATAAACTAGAATCAATGTGAAACCGCTAACTGGAGGTTCCACATCCTTGGAAACAGGAGTCACCCAAGTCATCCAATAGTTGCTCCCAATGTTTAGAAGCTGAAAGAGAATCTGTACTACCAATATAATAGGAATAACTGCTCCTCCGTATGCTAGTGCCATGTATTTTTGGTACACAGTGAACCCAACTTTGCCCTTCTCCCTTTCCTCTTCTTGAACTAGTTGTCTGCTTGGCTTGTTACCCGAATCTTTCTCTTGTTTCTCTTCGTCATGTAGTACTTCATTTTCTTTATTCGTTGTTGGCTTTGCAGAAGCATTTCCTAATTCATATGAATCAACTGTTGCTAAAGCATCGGTGTGAGCTCCTACAAGTTCCATAAAATCTGTTCCTGAATCGAGAAGTTCACTGTATTTCCCCGCTTGTGTTATCTTGCCATCTTTCATTACCTACCAAAATAATTCTAAATTCATAAACATGTGATTAGCCAATGCATCAGAAAGATGGTAAAGCGATAAGTCCCAAACCAGTATAAGATCAGCTTCAGGCAGGAATTCAACTTGATGAGTGACGTAGACGACTGTCTTGTGTCTCAGAAGCCCCAGCAGAACTTCCTGTTCAAAAGAAAAACAAAAATGAGAGATCATATAAAAAATCAGAAGCCAGCCCAAAGTAGATTATGTATTTCAAGATAATCAGAAAGAAAGGTAGCTTTTAACCTTAAAGAGATGTGAACCAGTATGAGCGTCTACTGCACTAAAAGGGTCATCAAACAGATAAATATCTGTGTTTTGGTAGAGAGCACGGGCGATTTGTATACGCTGCTTCTGCCCACCGCTTAAATTGATACCTCTTTCCCCAATAACTGTCTGGTCATGAAACGGAAGTATCTCCAAGTCTTTATTCAAAGAACATGCTTCAAGCACCCTCTCGTACCACTCTCTTTCCATTGGCTTACCAAACAGAATGTTCTCTTCAACTTTGCCGCTTTGGATCCAAGGCGATTGTGCAATGTATGCCTTTGTTCCACAAACTTCAAGATTTCCCGATATTTTGGGAACTTCACCCAGTATGGATGAGAGTAAGCTTGATTTCCCTGAGCCAACAGTACCACAAATAGCTACATTCATCCCCTGAGAGACTTTGAAATTCATGTCTCTCAATGTTGGGATTGGGGAAGAGTCATCCCAGGAGAAAGAACCATTGCTGATTTCCACAGCCATATCTGAGCTTCCACTAGGAAGCCTCCCCACAACATCTTTCTGCAAATCATCTAGACAGAGAAAAGATGCAATCCTATTTAGAGATACCTTCGTTTGAACAATCATCGAGATTGTTTCGGGAAGTTTGTAGATTGGGCCTTGCAGAATCCGGAAAGTTGCAAGAGCCGCCAGTATCTTCCCTGATTCAAGAGGAATCTTCAGCAATATACAGGTGCCAAAAGCTGTTGCAGATATGAAAGAAGGTGCAGTCCACAAAACAGAGCTGATAGCGGATGAGTTATACACAAATTTCTTAAGCCAGCCAGCTTCGATATGTCTAAGGTCAAGAATCTTAGAAAGGAACTTCATCTCCCATCCCTGAAGTTTGAGAATCCTCATGTTCAGTAAGACCTCCGATGTTTTCTTCATCCTGTTGTCTTTGGACTTCATCAAATTGCTCTGAAATTTCTCTTCCAACTTTGCGAAGGGAAAATTTGCCAGCATAACTAAAATAGTTGCAGGAAAAGCTGCAATTGATCCCAATCCGAGGCTTTTGTACAAGATCCATAAGGCCAAACTAATTTGTAAAACAAGTATCCATGGATCATGCATAAACCAACTAAAAGCACCAATCCTGTCAGCATCTACTGCCATGAGGTTTATAATCTCGCCACTAGTGTGTCCTTGCTTTGAATGACATGGAAGGGTCAACCCCTTTTCGTAGATCATCGAAACCAAGACCGATCTCATCCCAAGCCCAGATTTTTGCCCCCTGAAGAACCAATGCCTCCGTGTTTGACATTCCACAAGCTTAGCAACGAAGAAAGTTGTCACCAATACATAACCTTGGTTTTTATATTGTCTGTTAATGTTGAGGTACTGAACGAAACTATCCATGAGGTACGGTGCAACGTAGCAAGACATTGTGTAGACAAAAGCAAACACAGTTGACAAAACAATATCTCGCCACACTGAGAGGAAGAGTGCCTTGATTAGCTTAAATGTAGTGATCCTTCTTTCACTATCGTCCCATTCAAGGTTACTTCTAAATTGCCAAAATAGGCTCTCAGCTCTGTCACTAGAGTCAACTTGAGGAACATCCTTGTTGTCTATGATTTTATCATTTCCTAAGGTAATCAGAGGACTCATCCAAGAGAAACTCATGAGGCTTAGAATCCATGCTTTTGAAAAAGGTGTAATGACCTCCTCATTTTCGCTAGATTCAGCACTATTCAAGAGTGGTTCTTCAAGAAGGTTGATCCTATCACCTTCTCCTTTCTTCCACAAGCACGAACAACAGAGAAACAAGCCAGTGCAAACGCCCACCAAATCAGACATTACAATGTGAACTAACACCAGTTCTTGCTTCTTGTATAGAATGAAGTCTACCACAAGACGGTAGCAAGAAACCATGAAATAGAAAACCCACCATACTGTAAGTAAAAATCGTAACTTTTGCTCCTGAGAATCAATGTTCACACCACGCAAGAAGATAGAGATGGCACACCAAGTAAGCGCAGCAAACAGAAGATCTAAGAGAGCCCAACCATTTGTATGCCTATGGACGAAACTTAACAACAGTAACACAGCATAAAACACAGATAATGACATACAACACAAAGGAACCAGTTTATTATACGATAAAGAAACCTTTTTAATCCCTTCACTCATGAAACCATCACTATTTTCACAAGCTACCCTCTTTTTGCAAACCCAGGAACCAAAAAGAATAAGAAACAAGACCAGGTTCAAGAAAAAAGAGAGCACCGAGAAGTAGATGGGCTGAAGGAGAAGAAAATGGAAAGGATTCTCCATCAGAAAAATGAGTATAAACCAAAATGATGACTCTGGTGACTGGATATTTATAGGCTACTGACTACTGAGTCAATAAATAATACTACTTTTGAAGACCAAGACAATCAAAGATAAAATTATATATATGCCATGACCCAGCAACCTTCCAAACATGAATTTAATAATGTTTAACACCACGTTCGCAGAAACTACGGTGGGGTATTCTCTGAATAATCAAATCACAATATATTGTGAATAAACAAGGACCCATTTGGGAACATAAAACAGATGAAGAAGCGGATCCATCAAAATTTCCTAATTTTGACTTATTTCAGCAACATGTTTTAACAGAAACAGATGATACTTACATGGGTTCTTAATCTTATTGATGGTGGCAAGTAGTCCCCTGAGTACTCCTGATTGCTGGAGAATGATAAATTCTTCTTCTTTACCACCAATTTGATCACAGAATTCAAATCAGACCGCTCTAATAAAAACGAGTCCATGGTCAGACGGAGAATCTACTTGTCACCTAAAGCTCTCGCCGGATATTCCACCACCGTCGTACATGGCGGCTCCGATCAAAACCCCAACGCCAGAGTTTCATTGCTAAGTTCCCTGAGATCCTCATATCTCATGACCTGTGATTTCAACAACAACAATGGAATATAAACCACAATTTCTGTGTTTCTTTTTTTTGAAAGCATCATAAGAAAATCAAATCAAATACATGTCCATCCAAAATTGTTGAGCTAATTCGAAAATTACAAATTAACATATTTTTTTTAACTACACTGAAGATTTGTCTTGTTCTTGAGTTGTTGGAACTTGTTCATCAGACTTTCACACAATGAACAAATTGGTGATTCAGCTCCTCCATGTAACCAGTCAACATTCGAGAACGATAATCCATAAAGCACCTTAGCAGAAGCTTGCTCTGTCAAGTGTAAGAAGAAGCTTTTGTTTCTAGGGATTGAGACACTAGACTCGCAAAGTCTACAAATCTAACGGCTGAAAGTTGCGCCGGAGAGTCAGAGTTCACCAGAATCATATCTTTCGCTTACTCTCACGGTGAGCTGGAAAGAGACGAGAGAAATGAGAGTAGAAGCGCAACCTTGGCACTATATTTAACATTATATTTTTATCTTTATGCTCAAACAGTACAAATTACGTTGTCAATTTTTGGATAAGAAACACGACAGGGCAAAAGATAACTAATAAAACTAGTCAATGTTTTCATTCTAACTGCTTCTTTTGAATCTGGAATCCGAACTCGCTGTGTACTCTAACACAAGCTTTGAGAATGACGACGATTTGTCTTCCAGCAGTTTCCTCGGTGAATCATGTTCTTCGATAAGCCCTGCATTTAGATAGATAACCAATCTTACTATAAAATCTTCTGATATACTAATAAACGTAAGTACTCATAGTGTCTGATCATGAGTTTTCACAACCTTGGTCTAGGAGCAAGACCATATCGCTGTCGATAACAGAGGATATTCTGTGTGCGATTGTTATCACTGTACAGTCCGAGAAATGTTGTCTCAGAGTCTCCTGAATCAGATTATCAGTCGCTGTATCTACAGAAGCAGTAGCTTCATCAAGAACCAATACTTTGCTTCTCTTGAGCAACACTCTTCCCAGGCATACCAGTTGCCTCTGACCAACACTCCAGTTCTGTCCATTCTCGCTTACTAAAATACAAAACGCTCACGCTTCATTTACTATAGATAATAAGTAAAGATGATTCACTTTGAATCTACTTTTATACTAACTTGTGGAATCTAGCTTTAATTCTTTTTTCCTTATTTCATCCCCGAGTTGACACTTGTCGAGTGCCTGAAATGAGAGCAACAAAATTCGTGTGAGAAGCTTCCTTTTGCTATCTGCGAAACACAGAAAGAAACAAGAGCCAACGAACCTCCCAGATTTGGTCATCACCGTATTCCTCTAGTGGGTCCAAGTTACTACGAACCGTGCCTTCAAACATGGTTGGTTCTTGAGGTATGATACTTAGTCTGGAACGCAAATCGTGCAGCCCAATGGTCAAGATGTTTATTCCGTCTACCCTGATTTCTCCGGCCGTAGGTTCCACGATCCTAAACAGCGTTTGAATGAGAGTGGATTTGCCACATCCTGTTCTTCCAACAATTCCCGTTTTCATGCCTCCTGGAAAAGTGCATGTCAATCCACGCAGCACCATAGGCAAATGTGGCCCGTATCGTACCTGCAGATTACAGATGGTAATCTCTCCACGAGAAGGCCATGATTTCTCAGGTCGAGTTGATTCAATCACAAGAGGTGGTTCACTGGGGATGTCTATGTATTGAAGCATTCTCTCCACGGATATCATTTTATTTTCAAGATCGCAAAGTGTCCAAATTAAAGTTGCTTGCAGGCTATTTAGATTGAGTGCATATGTAACCGCCAATCCTGCAAAGCCTTCAAGAAGCAGAATGCCAAGAAAGACACGGAAGATTTTTAGTTGTGACTCTGAATCAAAATAAAAACACTGATCAAAAGGGCGGTGACTTACTTGGATTAATGACTCCTTCGGGCACAGAAACTAAGATAACAAGTGAAAGCGCAAATGCGACAGTGGATAAGAGATCAAGACGGAAGCAAAGCCACTCCATTGCAGAAATGGAATGGAACCTCAGCCGAGAATAACAATCGTTAAGTCTCATGATGTCATTGCGGAATCTTGGTTCTTGATCAAAGCTCCTGATAGTTGTTATCCCTGAAAGTGTTTCGGAAAAATGCTGCACCAAAGGCGATCTGCTTATTCCAGATAGTCTTGCGAGTTCCCGAGCCGCAGATATGTAATATTGCTGCATACATATGTTAAATCAATATCAAGACTTAGGTGACCTCAAGAAATTTAGTACGAGTTATATCAATAATGATTGCATTAAGTCTCCTTGACTATTTCATTGTGATTTCATGAGCTATACAAGCCAACGTATGAAGCTAAGCTTTAATCTAAGTTTGTTGGTGTTATGAGGAATACCCGATACTAGGTGCATGCAGCGATGACAGGGATGAAGACAATAAGGACCTGCCAAGCAACCTGTCCCATCACTCCAATAATCCCCAAAATGTTTACAGCAGTAATAGCAAGATTTGAAAATTGACTTGGTAATCTCAAATCCACGGCACTTTGGTCTGTAGAAGCCTAAATCAGGATTGAAACCACAGTGATCAGAAAAGAAGTTTGCAGGATAGTTTTTGGTATTTTCATTACACATCGAGCAAATAAGCATAGATAGTTCTTACCCTATTCAAAATTCGGCCGATTGGGGTGGCATCAAAGAATGACATGGAGGCACGGAAAATCCGAAGATGCATTTGATTGAAGAGTTCAGTAGCTATCTTGAAACCAGTCATCGCAGCCAGCATTGCTCTAACAAGTATGCAGAAGGAGCTCGCAGTGGCTAGAACTACATAGACTATATCAATGTAGAGCCACTCACTGGAGGTTTCACATCCTTAGAAACAGGAGTTACCCAAGCCATCCAATAGTTGCTCCCGATGTTTAGGAGCTGAAAGAGAATCTGTACAACCAATATTATAGGGACAGGTGCTCCTCCATACGCCAGTGCCATATACTTTTGATATACAGTGAACCCAACTTTGCCTTTCTCCCTCTCTTCTTCTTGAACTAGTTGTCCTCTTGGAGTAGCCAAATCATCCTCTTGTTTTTCTTCATCATTGGAAACTTTGTTTTCTTTGCTTGTAGTTGATTGTGCTGAAGCAGATCCTTTTTCATATGAATCAACTGCTGCTAAGGCATCAGTGTGAGCTCCTACAAGTTCCATGAAATCGGTTCCTGAGTCCAGAATTTCATTGTACTTTCCCGCTTGCGTGATTTTCCCATCTTTCATGACCTACCAAAATGATTATTTGATATCATAAATGTGATTGGATAATGCATTGGAAAGATGGTAGCGCATACAAGTCCCAAACCAGTATAAGATCAGCTTCAGGCAGGAATTCAAGTTGATGAGTTATGTATATGACTGTCTTATTTCTCAGAAGCCCCAGCAGGACTTCCTGTTACAGAAAACGATAAGCGTGAGAGATCATATCAAAAATACATAGTAGCAGCCAGCACAAAGTAGAAGGTAAGAGTCTTTGTAACAGAAAGAAAAGAAAATGATTATTACCTTGAAGATATGTGATCCAGTATGAGCGTCTACTGCGCTAAAAGGGTCATCAAACAGATAGATATCTGCGTCTTGGTAAAGAGCTCGTGCAATCTGTATCCGTTGCTTTTGTCCACCGCTTAGATTGATACCTCTTTCCCCAATAACCGTCTGATCACGGAAGGGAAGTACCTCCAAGTCCTTGTTCAAGGAACACGCTTCAAGCACCCTTTCGTACCATTCTCTATGCATTGGCTTACCAAACAGAATGTTCTCTTCGACCTTGCCACTCTGGATCCAAGGCGACTGTGCAATGTATGCCTTTCTTCCACAAACCTTCAGATTTCCAGATATTTTGGGAACTTCACCCAGTATGGATGAGAGTAAGCTTGATTTACCCGAACCAACAGTACCACAAATAGCGATGTTCATCCCACGAGAGATTTTGAAACTTATGTCTCTCAGCATTGGGATGGGAGAAGAGTCATCCCAAGAGAAAGCACCATTGCTGACTTCCACATTCATTTTTGAACTTTCACTAGGAAGTCTCTCTACACCATCTTGCTGTAAATCATCAAGGCAAAGAAAAGATGCAATCCTATCAAGCGATACCTTTGTCTGAACAATCATGGAGATTGTATTAGGAAGTTTGTATATCGGAGTTTGCAGAATTCGAAAAGTTGCAAGAGCAGCTATTATCTTTCCCGATTCAAGAGGAATCTTCAGAAGCATACAAGCACCAAAAGCTGTTGCAGAAACGAAAGAAGGTGCAGCCCATAGCACAGAGCTGATAGCCGCTGAGTTATACACGAATTTCTTAAGCCAGCCCGCTTCAATGGATCTAAGGTCAAGAATCTTAAGAAGAAACTTCATCTCCCATCCCTGAAGTTTCAGAATCCTCATGTTCAGTAAGACCTCCGATGTTTTCTTCATCCTGTTATCTTTAGACTCCATTAAATTTCCCTGAAACTTTTCTTCCAACTTTGCCAAAGGAATATTTCCCAGCATAACTAAAAATGTTGCAGCAAAAGCTGCAATGGATCCTAGCCCAAGGCTTCTGTACAAGATCAATAAGGCTAAACTGATTTGTAAGACAAGTATCCATGGATCATGCATATACCAACTAAAAGCACTGATTCTCTCAGCATCTACTGTCATGAGATTTATTATCTCACCACTAGTGTGTCCTTGCTTCGAATAACAGGAAAGGGTCAAGCCCTTTTCGTAGATCATCGAAACCAGGACCGATCTCATTCCAATCCCAGCTTTCTGCAACCTAAAGTACCAATTCCTCCGCGCTTGGCATTCTACCAGCTTAGCAACAAAAAAAGTTGTTACTAGAACAACTCCTTCGGTTGTATATTGTCTTTGACCGTTCAGGTACTGAACAAAAGTATCCATGAGATACGGTGCAACGTAACAAGACATCGTGTAGACAAAAGCAAACAGAGTTGACAAGACAATATCTCGCCAAACTGAAAAGAAGAGTGCCATAATAAGCTTAAACAAGGTGATCTTTCTTTTACCATTGTCCCATTCAAGCTTATTCCTAAATACCCAAAATAACTTCTCAGCTCTGTCATTATCGTCAACTTGAGGAACGTCCTCCATGTCTATGATTTTCTCGTTTCCTAAAGCAATCAAATGACTCATCCAAGAGAAACTCACATGGCTTAGAAATCCAACGTTCGAAAAAGGTGTAGCAACCTCATCATCCCCTTCGGCCTTATCCAACTGCACACTAGTGGCCGCACTAGATTCAGCTCCATTCAAGAGAGGTTCATTGAGTAAGTTGATCCTTTCACCTTCTCCTAGCTTCTGCAAACATGAATAGCAGAGAAATAACCCCACACTAACGGCCAATACATCAGACAATAAAAGCTGAAATGACACCAGTTCTTGCTTCTTGTGTAGAGCAATGTCTACCAAAAGACGGTAGCAAGAAAACATAAAATAAAAAACCCACCAGACTCTTAGCAAAAAAATAAACTTTTGATCCTGAGAATCGGGGGATAGACCACGGAGGTACAAAGAGATGGCACCCCAAGAAAGGGCAGCAAACAGAAGATCCAAGAGATTCATCAGTTCGCTGAAATCCCAACCATTTGTATCCATGTGGAAGCAACTTAACAGTAACAACACAGAATTCAAGGCAGTCAAAGTCTCACAACATATGACGACCAGTTTATTGTACTTTAAAGACACATCCTTAAACCTCTCATTCGTGAAACCATCACTACTTTCACAAGTCACTCCTTTCTTGTAAACACAGGAACCAAACATAACAAGCAACAAAAGAAGATTCAAGAAAATAGAGAACATTGGAAAGTATTTGGACTCAAGGAGAAGAAAATCGATAGAATTTTCCATTGCATAATCCTGTTTCATTAGGCAATGGATACGAGAAAAATGATCAAGTCTCTCAAGATTGACTATATATATAGACAACTGGGTCAATAAATATATTATTTGGAAGAAAAAATCGTTGAGCGGAGAATAATATTATATGCCATGACGCCGCATAACGTCAACCCGTGAACTTTTTAATGTTAAACTCACGTTCGCAGAAATTCATACGTAATTTCTCTGCACAATACTTCGAAACTTCCTGAAACAAGCCAAGAAGACGTGGTGCTGTAGTTGCTTTACCGCTTTTTCTACAACAATTTACAACAGAAACAGATAACACTTACAGAAGAATAGGTAATTGTAGCAAGCAATCCTTATTCTTTCTGGTCTTGTTGTCATTTCCTAAAAAGCTGTAGTAACTAGTAAACAAAACAAAACTCAAGACGATGAGAAATCTTGGGTTTAAACCAAACAGTCTGATCACGGAAATCATGGTTTTACCAAATAACACTTACATACTAAACATATCTTAAGTCTCTGCTAATCAGAAACCAACCACAGGAAACTCCACTAAACAGCAATTAGAGTTTCCGAGTTTACTTTCAAATCCCATCTTAATCAGACTATCTTATAGAGACAAATGATCTGATTATGGAAACAGCATCCACTAGCCATCGCAATATCATATGTTCTCCAGCTTCGATAACAGGAGAAGCCGAGAACTATGAGAAGCCATAAACAACAACCAAAAACAAAGACTTTTTCAAATTACATAATCCGACCATTCAGATATATGCGATGTCTGGTCCATAGTCAGACCAGGAATCTTGTCATGCTTTTTCGGATTATCTTTACCACCAAGCAATCTCGCCGGATTTCCCACAGCCGTCGTACGCGGCGGCACGTCCTTCAGCACCACCGATCCAGCACCGATCTTAGCTCCTTCTCCAATGGTGATATTCCCCAAAATACAAGTCCCAGCTCCAATCAAAACCCCATCGCCGATCTTCGGGTGCCTGTCTCCACACTGTTTCCCCGTTCCTCCAAGCGTAACGTTATGAAGAATCGAAACGTTGTTCCCCACCACCGCCGTCTCACCAATAACGATAGCAGTAGCGTGGTCGAGCAAAATCCCGGTTCCAATTTTAGCTCCAGGGTGAAAATCAACGGCAAAGGCCTCTGATACTCTATTCTGGATCAACAAAGCTAAGACTTTTCGGTTCTGCATCCAAAGCGCATGAGCAATTCGATGCGCTTGGCAAGCGAGGAAGCCCTTAAAGTGTAGGAAACAATGGACGTAGCTAATACAAGCTGGATCTCTTTCCTTAACCGCTAACAGATCTTGCTTCACAGATTCAACAATATCTGGATTTTCGTGAAGAACACCGGAGAACAAATCGAAAAGCATGTTGCTTGGAAGATTCAAATTGCTGAGTTTAACCGATAAGGTATTAGCTAACGCCGCTTCTAACGATCGCTGAGAAACAATGGAAGCGTGATAATAGCCGGAAACAATAGGTTCTCTCTGGATATCAGACTTGGCTTCTTCTCGAATTTTGGCCCAAACATCGTCAATTTCGGCGTCTCGATCGAGATCTTCCACAATCGGACGGGTGTGAATGGTTCTGGTCTGATTCCCGTTGAAGGAAGCTCGATCCGAATAACCAGAACGGAGATAATTGGAGTAACGGAAGCCAGATTCATCATCGTGAGACCTGAGATTTGAATCGCGAAGAGAAATCTGAGATTTGCCAGTTCGGCACGTGTCGATGCACGCAGCCATTGGAGGAGATGAAGAATCTTCGAGGTTATCTTTTTTGAAAGAAGAAGAGAACTTGGATGAAACAAAAGAAGGAAGAAGGAGAGAGGAAGAATGGAGAAGATTGTTGTTGTGTGGAGAAGATGAACGGAGCATATATAGAGAGATTGAGAAGTGGCGGCGACTTGTAACCGGCAACATTGCAATTTTTCTCGGGACAACTCTTTTTTTTTTTTTTTTTTCAAAACGGAAGGATGTAAACAATTTATATTTCGGAGTTTTCTATTTCGCTCCCTAAGATTTGTTTCCTTTTTTAAATCAAATCCTAATTTCTTTCTTAAACCAAATGTCTTTACTCTGTCCAGTGTACAACTGGCCACTGTCACTGGCAAAATATGGATATTTATTTTCTTATGAGATTTTTTTGCCTTGGATTCTTACATTTTACAGCCTTGTCTTGTGTCCATCGTTTCAAGTAAGTTAATATTTTTCGGTTTTTATTAATTTGACAAACACACAGTATTACTCAACGTATTGATAACATTTTAAAAACAAAAACAATTATAATATGGAAGGAAAAAAATATGATGTAACAACGAATATTTAATTTTAAATTTAAATACGCTATGTTGACTTACAGTCGTCATTTTATTTTCCATAATTTTTTGTCTTTCATGTGGTTATTAATTTATTATTCTGTATGTGAATCAGAATCACATATTATTCTTAGTTTTAAAAAAAAAATGTGTAAATTATTTTGAATAAACGTTATGGGAGTCTTTTCATTTTCTATTGGGCGATTGAATTTTTCAAAATTCAAGAACATATGTCGACAGTCAGTGGTAATAGAATATCACATGTTCTTTATCGTTTAATTGTGGTCTGAGTTTTTGTGTATATATATATTATTTGCGGAGTGAAGCTCATCACATGGTTTTTTTGCTACACCTACTTTTTGGTTACCATCAACCATCTTTTTTTTTTTTTTTGGCAAATAGTTTACCATCAACTCATCACTTTTGTTGTTTATCTATTTTAAATGATAACGACTAAGAAAATAAAACTATCTCAATGTAAAATCTTTATTATTTGAGTGTAATTATTAACGTGAATACATGCAAGTACAATGCATGCACTGATGCAATTTATTATGATAATCATTTTTTATCAAAAAAAGCTCGAAACAAATGCCATAGAAGTTATTAATCTAATTTTTCACTGCCAGAATCTACATATATGAACCAAGATATACACATGTATACGAACCCTTTTTGCTAAATATATATAGGCCTTTTATAAATATATTTCCAGAATAATTTGAACCAACCTTGGTACTTTTATATAATAAAATAAAAATAAATAAGAAGAAAAGTGAAGTTACCAAAAAAAAAAAAAAGTGACGTATGTAATGACATGACTTAGTTTGTCTATAGATCCGTGAAGCCATCGTCCTCTTATATCCAAGCCAAGGTCAGCGCAGTCATCTCTCTCTCTCTCTAATAAACTGAATAGCTTATAAATGTTTTCATTTTTCAATCGATGTATAACCTTCTTTTGACTTGAAAATGACATGCTCAGCTTATATGTTAAGCAAAGTTATTAGGCTAGTAGCTACTAATTAAATTATATCCAAGTGAGATGATGTAGAAAATTATGGTTATGTTTAGAATCAATTATTTTACTATATATGTTCAACTCTCTGTATTCCTCTATCCTTAAGAGTACATTGAATGTACATCTCGATGGGTTCAAGAAAAATATCTTAGTTTAGAACTGCCATGGCAAACAAGGAGAAAAACAATTGTATTTTTTTTTTTACAATTGATAAACAAACAAAAATCAGAACAATGAGGACCCCTCCAATTATTTTCCAACAATTATGAGCCTCATCAATAATATACTTTGTTAAAAGCCTAAAACCAAAAAAAAAAAAAAAAATGGAACTTATGTTTTTCTTTGGTCTTGGGAGTGAGTATATTGTGTTTCCTTTCAATTTCAGCCACTGAATAGACTGTCTCTTCGAGTGTTGAAAACACACCACTCTGTTTACTTGATTCTTCTAATGTAGCGATGTTGGTTTTTCGATTGAGATTAGTGAACAACAAGACTTAATTAGAACAAACCAACTCTGATTTGAAGATATTATCTCGTATGAATTACAACTACAAATTATGGAGTCAAGATAAACCAGGGTCTAACCATATCGTTGATGCAAATATGATTTGACTGCTCACTTAACAAATAATATACAACACCCAATACCCATAATGGCGATACTTGAAGTTTTATGATAGAATCTGTTTCGTAAGTACTGAGTTATTGAAGCAGACATTATGTATGATTACAGTAGTATTGTTTGGAAAAAGTAATATACTTTTATTCGAGTTTTTCTTAAGAAAAATCTACAACCAAAATAAACTAAATAATGGACGGTCCACATTGGTATATCGTGGGAATATGCCTTAACTTTAGCGACTATTATAAACAGGCACATCATTGTCTCTTCCACTTAATTAATTTCAATTTTGGCGACTATTCTTTTTTTTTTTCTTGGTCGAGATGATCCTACAATGAAAGTAATTACTTGCTATACCAAATCCATTTCCTATAGAATTAAAATAATCATATAATTGTATGTATGATTGTATGATGAGAAACTATATTCTTCAAGTTTAATATTGGGAGTTGAAAATTTATGCATAATGCCAAATTAAATCTCCATATATACAACTGGGAAACAACAAAATGCTAAATAATTTAAAGATTTTGATCATTTGCCTATTAAAATATTAAATTTGGATGCTTAAAAAATGTAAGGTAAGGTTTCAACTTTCAAGCAAATTGTCATCAAGTAGTGAGTCCAATAGCCTCGGGTCCAAGCATTCTCTTAGCTCAAAATAGTCCAATCTTCTCTTCCTATAGTGGACAAACTAGTAGTGTTGGTTAGGTTCTATAGCTTCGGGATAAGACGACATATCTCCTTGATTTACAAGTTAAATAGTTGGAAACTTTTACTCTTCATCTTGAATTTCATACTTTGACATATGCAATGAAACTGCCTTAACAAAAAATAAACAAAAATCAAATATACTCACAATTTGTATCGGATTCTATGAATATGATTAAGATGATGTATAATCTTGACGACTAGTTTGGCTTTTGCTTCATAAGTTAATAAGTTCAGACCTTTTGAGTTTTTTCCCTGGTTTCAACCTAATCTAGCAGCCGAGAGAGAAATACAAAAAGGAGCTCGTAAAGTTCACACGAGAAATTTAGTTGGCAATTCTATTTCTTGTTGGATATAATATGATCCGTTGAATGTATATTTGAATAATCATAAATGAAATGTATTTCTTGAGTTTGTGGTGGATAAACTTGTGCATCAATTATAACAATGAAGTCGCTTTCAAGATTCCAACCTCTTGATTTTTTAAAACTAAAGTTGTGTATCTTATTCATACTTATATTCAAAATAAAGATTCCACTTAAATACAAAAAGAAAAAAAAGAAAGCCATAATCATAATAGCGACTGCATAACAATTAGTAAAAACAAAATCGAATTCCTTTGACCTTGCTTAATTGCGGATATGTTCATCAACTAAGAACCAATCATGTCTAAAGATTCCAACTTGGCTAGGACCAGATAATACACTTACATTTTCATTACAGAGGGTCTCAAAAAGATGATACAGGGATTACCAGTTCTAAGCAATGTGGTTGATCTGAAACAAGTATATTCCTTGAAAGCAAAAGTGTCCATCATATCTGAGGAAGAAAAAACACTTTGGTTAAGAA
This sequence comes from Cardamine occulta, assembly GCA_028015245.1. Classification (NCBI taxonomy): domain Eukaryota; kingdom Viridiplantae; phylum Streptophyta; class Magnoliopsida; order Brassicales; family Brassicaceae; genus Cardamine; species Cardamine occulta. Next base: position 5,114,237 of record CM051372.1, read on the forward strand.
CAAGCATCAAGATCTTGATGACCAAAAAGGAAGATTGTAATTTGATGCACAATATTCAATTGGAGCCTAACTACATTAGAAACATCAGTATTCAGGATACAGGAAAAGTAAAGAGCTTTCTTTAGTTGGTTACCATAGTAGTTACGCTTGTTCTTCAGAGCTTCACCTCGACATCAACACCAGCAGGAAGATCAAGTTGCATCAAAGAATCGATAGTTTGAGCAGTCGGGTAGAGAATATCAATCATGCGCTGGTGTGTCCGGATCTCAAAATGAAACCTAGCATCCTTGTGAACGTGAGGAGACTTGAGAACACAATAGATACGCTTCTTAGTTGGCAATGGAACAGGACCCATCGTCTTGGCGTTGGTATTTCTCGCAGCATCAAGTATCTGCTTGCATGAGTCCTCAATAAGAGGCACCCAATATGATCTAAGCTTGATCCTAATCTTCTGCTTTGGCGCCATCTGTTAACAAAAACACATCACCCAAACACAAACTCTGATGTGGCAAAAGAACATTCCTAGATGATAAAGATTTCATTTTCACACTTGTAGCTAATCAACCGTAGTAAAGAGTACTTAGAAAACACCAAATTTGCATATCAATTTGTAGCAGTGAAGGAATATACCTTATCTGCATCTACACTGATGGAGGAAGAGCTCGGAACCTGAATCACACAAAAATGAGTATTAAGAGAATTACAATCACAATGTGTAAGAATTCGAAAAATGACATAGAGCGCACCTCAGAGGCAGGTTCATCGAGGATTTCTGGAGCTGGATCTAGGGTTTCAGGAATCGCGAAAACCTTCACGACGGAGGGTTTACAAAGGACGGAGGAAGTAAGCCCGCCATAGGTAGAAGAAGATGGAAGCAATGAGGACAGAGAGACTTTAGGTCTGGTAGAAGAAGGCGAAGAGTTTGGAATGGCGAACGAGGGCAATAGAAACGAAGATACAGTAGAAACCGCCATGGAATCTGGAAACGAGAATCGATTTCGTCTTCCTTTCAAGGCTCAAGGTTGTCTAGTTTCTTCTTCCGCTGCTTCGTCTCGAGGGTTATCCATTTTATCCAAAACCTTTTTGTGTGTTTTTTTTAAATGATAGAGATATTATTTATTTAAAGCCCATTTAATAAATCAAAAAGGCCTACGCTTCATATATATTTGGCCCAATATAAAAATCCAGTAATAGCATGACTCAGTGATGTGATCATGTCAAGTGTTCCCGAACAATGAATGTGTGTGGACTCGGTAGTCGATATCACAAAGGCAAAAAGTCACGAACCAATGGAAAATTAAGAATATCCTCATTTTTTTGTACTTTTTGGTTTGGGATACATGGAACTGTGTAATCAATCATATGACATAATATATAATTTTATAATGAAAACTAGCTAGTGGAAAAAATAAGGATGCTCTATGAAATATTGAAGAGTGTATTGTTTTTTGTAATCACACAATTTCTTTTGGAGACCAAAATATTATAACCTAATGAAATAATAATGATAATAATATTCCAGTCTTTTTGGCATCTCTTTCTCGTGGATTGTAATCTAACAATGTCTTTGATTCTTTCTCTTTTTTAGGGGAAAATATCTTTGAAAATTCAACTCACAAAAATTCGTGAAATGGATGGAAAAAAAAGTGGAAGACAGGATTACTACTACTTGACAAATAAAACCCCATCAAATATGCAATGAATGTGGAAAAATTGGACGTATACGACAATTGAGTCGCAGATAAATATTCAATAAAATAATCCTAACGCTTAAAATAATATTAATTTAAATCCAAAAGACAAGAAAGAGTAGATAGATCTGCAGAGTAGAACTTCGTAATTTTGATTGATATATATGGCAGATTTGAAGTTCCAAGTTTTGATTTTTGATGATAATGATTATATTCACTATACAAATCACAACCATGATTCAATCACCTATGAATGCATTTTTCTTTTATCTTTAACCTTAACATGTTGTCAAAAAAAGAAGACATGTTTGATCCATCATCTCACACGGAAATACAAGTTATTTCCAGTACAATTTTTTTTTCAATACAAAAAATACATAAACATGGCCTAACAATTATCATGACGATGTGGCCATGCAATTTAAAGAAAATGACTTAAACCAAAGAAAGAAAAAGAAAAAAAAGACAATGACATCTTCTAAATATTACTGTCCACACTCCCTCGCTCACTAATCACTATTCAAAGAGACCAATCATCCCTGCACAGTCGCTTCTATTCCATTTATAGCATATGTTCATCACTTACGATACTTATTTATCAATTCCTTTTCCATTCACATACCATAAAGGTCATGTATCGTTTGATGATACATATAGATCCGAATTACTATATCGATATCAAAACTAATAACAAATTCGGAAGTTTTGAAATACTTTTTTTTTTAAAGAGTCACTTCCATAAAAGTTAAGCAATCATGTGCCAAAATGAAACAGAGACTAGTTGACACTTAAAAAATAAACAAAAGAAGGAACACACAGATTATTTTTTATCCACATAATTTGGATAATCACACTCTAGTCCACACGTGGCATGGAGCTTAAGAACAAATGGGGTAGTTTGGTAAAATCACCTCCAGATGCTCTTGGGCACAAATTCCCCCAATAATATAACTTGTATAAATACCAAAGCCGTCGAGTGTAAAGCTTTGCACTTTGCACAATCACTCTTAAATCCTGCTCATTCCTTATTCTTCTTATAATCTTCATCATTCACTCACAAAAAGCAAAGAAAAAAATCAGAGAGATGGATCAAATAAAACCGGAGTTTCTTAAGAAATTGACGAAGTTCATAGTAGTTTTGATATGGGTTTTATCTCTTTTAGTCACTCACAACTTCTATATATATAGATTCACGATTCAACTCGTAACGCATGCAGTAGATAAGAAGTACATGTTCCTTCTCTGCAATGGTCTCTTAGTCTTTGTTGCTAAGTACTCTGGTTTGATCGTTTCGTCTAAACCAACTGATACAAATCGGAGTAATACCGATAAATCTTTTGATTACCGAGATTTCGAGAGTTACAATGCGATACTAGAGCTAGAGCATGAAAAAGCAACAGAGTCCTTTCTTGCGGAGGAAGTTACTGTGGAGGAGGATGCAGAATATCAAGGAACCGAAGAGAGAGAAGAAGATGAAGATGAAGACGAACCATTAGCAAATAATGATCGAGAGGAAGAGTGTGATCTTGGTGAGGGATTTATAAACGAGGAAGAGGATGAGAACGTAGGAGTGATGACTTCAACGGAGGAGGAGATGAATAAGAAGTTCGATGAGTTCATTAGAAAGATGAAGGAAGAGCTTAGAATCGAAGCTAAACGGCATTTAATCCTTGTTTAGTTTCTAATTAAGTAGTTTTGTTTAAGTTTAATCGCACCCAATTTGCTCATATAGAGCGAATTTTCTTGCTTCTTCTTCTACTTTATATACGTAAGCCTCTGTCTTAGTGGAATCTTTTTCTTTTGTTAAATCTGATTCCCGCGTTACACTTTTTTATTTTAAAAAATCCCTCTCAAATTCTTAATTTATACATGATGGAAATAATGAAGTTCATAGAGCTCGAGAACTATCAAATACGATTAATGATTACCATATGACTGACTATACAATACACACACACATATATATATATAAATATATATATATATATATATCGATCTCCATTATTAGTTCTATAGCCTAGACTGATGTACTACATATTTTTAGCTATGTGTTGTCTGCACCCGATAGTCTCGGGGAACAATGCTGTCTATGCACACGTGTACCTATGCATATCATTAATTGTCAATTAAAAACAAAACATATGGTGGATATCACAAATTTGATGTTTGGAAGGAGATGTGTGCTTTCATATAAACATGATATCTGATGGATTAATTAATTTATAATTTCTTGGCTAGTTGATTTTTGTTAAACTGTTCTGAGAACTTTGTGTATCGGTCGATAACAAAACATGGAAAATAGTCAAATGTATTTCTCTTTACATCTTGTGCCTTGATTCCGAAGCTTGGACCATGTGAATCTTCAATTCACGTATGGGCACACCTAAAGATTGTGCGACATGGATATGGTAAAACTAAAATGTACATACGTAATCTACAACATTATGTAAAAAATGATTTGAATATAATAGTAGCGAACCCTAAAATAATAATTTTAGAAACTTTAGACACATTCTAAAAATAATGTCACGTTACGTCAAATTGATGTATTGTGTGTGCATATACATATAATCCCATGATCCATCTATCCGTATGTGTAAATAGTGGAACAATTATTAACCAATAATCGAATCTAATCAAAAGTAGAATATATTTTTGCTTTAAAGACTCAAGATATTCTCTCATCTTTGATTTTAGATTCTAGAGATCCATGCCTCTTTTCAGTTTCCCCACTATCCTACCTATCCATTACCAGTCTTCAAGAAGTTATTTAATTTGGATATTTTCAAAACGGAGTTAGTGAGTTACTGTGAAGTTTTGTTTCAGAATCTTTTAGTCGTTGGGTTTTCACTTTTTCCTAAAAAAATATTAGCAAAACGTTTCATTTTAATGTGATATATCTTTTCTCTAGTCCTTTCGAGAGGAAAACATGTGACATGACTAATACAGTTGATCAACCTGATTCAACAAAAAAGAAAAAGATAAAACTAGAAAGAAGAGTTAATTTAGTTATACGTATCAAACAGGCAAGAATGACACTGTTGAGGTGAATGGATAATGAAGATTCGGTACTCGATTCACTATTACGATTACAATGACAAACACTCGTAATATATTTTTTTTTGGGTTAAGTTTAAGAAAATGATTGAGAGCCGGAGATCTATCGAATAGTGTGATAGACTATACGATTTTGACACAGCAGACTGTGTCCACTCACGTTCATATACATAAACGGACGCAGTTATATAACTAAATATGAACAAAAAAGAAAAGGATAATAAAATGGATCAGTTATTTCATGTTATATATTGATTGATATTAGGTCTTGACTGCAACATGTTAATTTGGCATGTAAGTAGTCTAGACGACTTTAAGCATCTTAGTTTGTATCATTCAATCAATAGTTTTCAATTTTGGTGATCATCTAAGATACAACGGTTCCAACGGCGCATGATAGATACAAAAAAAGCCATAAATGCCTAATAACGTACAATAAATGAATGATAGTGTATACTATATAGATCAATCATGGAGCTATTTACGCATACCAAAATCCAAATTAGAAAATAAAGTAAAACCGAAAGACATGGAGAAGGAACAGTAAACTCAATCAGTGGATAAAGACACGAAACAAAAAGAATCAAGTTGAAATAATATAACAATCAGACACTCTTAATATTAAGTGGGTCCAATTCCTATTGAGAGGAAAATTGATTAACACACATACATGTTTACAACCATATGCTCAATAATGTTCGAAGGTAAAGTAAAAAAACCAAAACAGTACTTGTATAAAATAAACTCTGTAAGATGTTACAAGACTAAAGTCTAAAACAAATCAATATATTTGGGAAAGATAATGCATTCAGATGCTATTGTGTTTTGAGTTTTATATGGAATGGTGGAGTAAAAAAAGCAAATAGATGTAATTGTTTTCAAGTATGTAAAAGGAAAATATTGTGCATAGCTCAGATTTTTTTAAAAATATATATGTTCTCTACTTTTGTCTGCTCTATGATTTAAAAAACAAAAAAAGTTGTGATGAGAACCACAAAAGGCAAATGATGAGAGAATGAGAGGTCAAGTTAGAAGTAAGAAGTAAGAAGTAATCAGTAGTTTGTTCCTTGGGCCCTGTGGTGGGTGTTGTGTACGGGGAGGTTGATGGACCCTACACTTCTCATCACTCATCACCTTGGAAGATTAATTAGTCTTGGAAGTTATTTAGAGTTTAAGTCCCATACTCTCCCAAAAAATAAAAAATTTGGGTTAGATGTTCAATTTTTCTGCATTGATCTCAATTAGTAACGTACTATCTTCAATATAATGAAAATAAGTTTGAATGTAAAGAAAAAACAATCATATTCTCTGGCGATAGCAATAAAGTTAAAACTTATTTATATTTAAACAGCATAAAATCAATATTGATATCCTTAAATCTTCTGTCAACAGTTTCATCGCTAAAACATCAAAATGAACACATAATAATTGTTGTTGACATAAACAATTCGGATGCAAATGGATGTCGTCTGGTTAGAAAAACAAAATATGATGGAACATTTTACTAAAATTTAACAATTTGTGTTGAATAAAATAGAATGAACATTCCACAGAAAAATGAATGGAACCAAATTTAAGCACGAACGTCCATAAAAATTGGACCGGCCCTTAATATCCATTCCATCAATCAACAACTTGTGTTTTCAATCGTTCTTGGTTCTTAAACCAAAAGGGACAAAAATATAAAATCAGAATTCACGTCTATAACGCAATCGCTCTAAAAAACAGCGATCAAGAATATAAACGAAAACGCGGCTTTGAGACAAAAGAAGAAGATTCATCTTCCTCAATGAGAGAGTCTGCTCACATCACATGATCACGCACCCGTTGCCATCCGACGAACTCGTCGGCCAATACGGCGGTTCTACGTAAGAGAAACTATGTAACGGTCTTGGCGGTGGCGTCGGCAGAGTATAATGCGGTGGTGCTGTATGCGGGTTATTAATCCGCCGTGGAACCTCCGTCTGATGCGGCGGATTCGTCATAGGATAAGCACAGTTTCCGGCGTAACCATACGGAGGATACGAATAAGGGTATGGATAGTTACCGGCGGTGGAGGAAGGAAGGTAATAGCTTGATTGACCGTAATAACCGCCGCCGCGAGAGGCCATAACTTCGCCGTCGAAACGGAGATTGGAGACCTTTCCGTGTTCACCGTAACGTTCAATAACCTCCAGAATTATGTATGGGCAGGCTCTCGCCTTGAGTTTAATTGTGTTGTCGTCTCCGACGAAATCCACAGAGTAAAGTACTGAAAACATAAAACATAATTTGAAAATAACACATAAATCATTAATATCATCGATTAGATTAGATCTATCGAATCTATCAAACAACAAACAAACAAAAACGAAGACGTACGGTTAACACAATGCATCACTTCTGTCACTTTTTGACGACAAAGCTGGCAGCTTTTGTTCACTTTCATCACACAGCTCTACAGAGTTAATAACAACATTTCTGTTAACAAATATACATATAAACAGGAACGGAATAATATCGATTGAATCAAAATCTGTATCACTTCGCTAACCATGTCGACAGTGTAATCCATTGGAACTTGTGAATTCTTTCTTTTCTTTTTTTTTGCTTGCTTGGTCTGAAAGAGTCAATAGTAGATAAATAAATGAGTAAAGACAGTTGTTCTTGTTTAAGGCAAGTGTATCTGATATTTGATCGAAGATTAATATTGTCTTGCCTGAAATGGCGTTTTTTTAGGATATATAGCATTCCAAAATCGTTTGTTTACCGACCAGAAGGAGGGAAAATAATTTATCATTTGATATCTGAATAATCTTCTAAAGAATCATACAGGATTTACTAATTAATTAAAGATTGCGAGATTAATTAAAGATTTACTAATAATCTTCTAAAGAATCATAGTATGAAAATTAAAACTTTATTAAAGACAAACTAATGTATAAAATTTGAAAAAGGAAAGCGAAGTTCTGAAAAATAATTGAAAAAAATCACAAGCGAGACCAATATAACCATGTTTCCTTGCAAGTGGAGTCACTGGTTAACAAATCAAAAAGAGTGAGAACAAGATACGAGGCCAACATAATAACGCATTCCCTAAAACAGTTAAAGCAGTTGCTAAACACTGATCAAGCACTCTTAATCGTACGACAAGACAGGTGAAGAGACTGGACTCGAAGGGGTCTTCTTCTTACCACTGGACAAGTTTGGTAGGTTCCGAAAGTAACTCTGTAACTTGCCATTCTTCACTAGCTGCCTTGCTTCATCAATCTTTCCTTCACCCATCAAACGCTCCACCACAGGTTTGTACATGTTTGGGCGAGACAGGACCTTGTGTTTGATGGCCTCTTCCGATATCTCAACCGCTTTATCGAGATCACCTTTCTTGCAGAAAAGAGGAATTAACAAACAGTAAGTCACTGTATCAGGGGTCAGACCATTCTCCTTCATCTCATTGTACCATTTCACAGCCTCCTCGAGATTGTTATCGGTGCGGTAAGCCGTGATGAAAGCATTATATGTTTGAACATCTGGGGAGATCCCTTCGGTTTTCATAGCATCCATGAGGTTAACTGCATCAGTGATCTTCTTGTTCCGAGTTAGACCTCTCATTCTCGAGTTATAACTCCTAATATTGGGAGCAAGATCTTTGGATTTCATCAAATCCCAAATCCTATCTCCTTCAACAAACAAATCCCTCCTATAAAACTCTTCTAACAGTGTGTTGAAAGTGATTAAGTCAGGCTCCAACCCGTTCTTCTTCAGCTCCTCAAAGATGGATAATATATCATCCATAGAGCCTTTACGGCAAAGCGCCTTGATCATGGTATTATAAGTGACGAGATCAGGAGTAATACCTAGCTTCTCTGGCAACTCCTTGAAGGCCTTCATAGCCTCATCAAGCTTTCTTGAATTAACATAAGCAGATAAAAGCGCATTGAACGACTTGATAGTTCGTTCACAGTTCAGCTCTGGCATTTCATCGAACAGCTTGTGTGCATGTTCCGCCATTCCAGAGTACCCGTAGAGAAGCATCATACGGATAACGAAATTCTCCGACTTAATGTCTTCGAACTTCTTCTGGTACTGAAGAACTTCGTCGATCCTTGAAAACTTCTTCGCCTCCCTGAGACGGCGGATAAACGCACTGTAGAGCCCATGTATTTGCCGGAAACTCTCCGACTCGCAAGATTTCTTGAAGTTCTCTATTTTCCTTGTCAATTTTGTAGCTTTCGATTCATTGGCGTCATTAGAGGAGTTCGATCCGTCTCCTACAGAGGCGGAAGAAGTAGAGGATTCCTTCAATTTACTAGGGAATTTGCTGGATTTGGTTTGTTTTCTAGGTTTTGTGGGCTTAACGGTGGCGATCGAAGATTCTTTGAAGATTCCATGGAGGCGACTGTACAGCGACGAACTCACCTTGCTCATAGTTTCGTGTAGCTAGAAATGTGAGTGTGAGTGTGAGTGACAGAGGGTTTAAGGTTTTTGACTTTTGCGTCCTTTGACTCCGGCTAGGTCTTATGCAGAAAATGCGAAATGCGTTAGCAAAAAAGAACAACGTGCCGTTCTAGAACGCAAAGGCTCTCTCTCTATGGACTACGCAGCGTTTCTGTGTATGACCATAGATTGCTTGCCGGTTTCCGAAACAGTAAAGAAAGGGCCCGTGAAGAAATAACTGAAAAGAAACTCGTCTGAAATTTTAAAGCCCACACAAACAAAAATAACAAAACTAGAGATTATTCAGTTAATTCAATCACCGCTCTCGCAGGTTGCAACAAGACACTAAAGAGAGGATACATAGACTAGAAACTTGATAATAAAGCCTTGCCAATGAACTATTCCTCGGAAGACAGACGTAGCTTGAACTGCAAATAGTCATTCGTCTTTGAGAGCTCAACAATCTCTTCAGCTTCGACTTCCTTGGACCCTTTCACCAATTCATCAACTACTTCCTGCAAAATGGCTCCATCAACAAGTAGACGCTTACTGAATATCTCCTTACAGAGCTCATAAGCAGAATCTAAATCGCCTGCCTTAGACATTGCAGGAAGCAATGAGGAGAAGACGAATTTCATTGGACGACAACCATTCTTCTCGATTTCCTTGTACCACGTCATGGCTTCATCCACTTTTCCTTCAGCGACACATCCATTAATCATGGCAGTGAATGTGAATACATCGGGTTTCAACCCATTAACCTTAAGTTCTTCAAAGAGATTAACCATCTCTTCTGATTTCTTCTCCATAGCTAATCCGAACAAGCGAGCATTGTAACTACGGATGTCTCTCTTAACATTCTTCTCTAACATTCTAGCCCATATCTTTTCTCCCTGCTCAAACTTCCCTTTTGTAAATGACTCATTTAAAAGTACGTTGAAGGTGATATGATCAGGTATCAGACCCTTATTCTCAATCTCATCAACCAAAGCAACAGCTTCGGTGAAGGAACCTTTTCCACACAATCCCTTGATCAAAGTATTGTAAGATGCAACATCTGGTTCAATCGAGAGTTTACCTGGCAACTCCTTGAAGATTCCTTCAACCAAATCGAACTTCTTGGAGTTCACACACGCATTAAGCAAAGCATTGAAAGACAACACTGTTCTCTTGCAGTTTCTTTCAGGCATTTCGTCGAACACCTTCTGTGCATTCTCAAACATACCGACTTGTCCATAGAGATTGATAATCCTCGCCACGAATTGCGCGGTCTACAACTGATTGTGCTGTGGAGCATACAAAGACAGTGTTACTAGAAAGCCAAGAACACAACAAGAGTGAAGCAAAATAATACTTAAACATACTAGACTACCTAAAAATAGGTGAAGGTGAATTATCAAGAAGAAGTAAACCAGAGACATCCATAACTAAAAATTTATCATGTTCCTTCCAAATTTACCTTTGAATGCTGATGGGTGCATGTAGTATATATCTCTTTTGGATGCATGTCTATTTTCTTGTAGAAGTTGTTGTACTATCAACAATACTCTTAGCAACATATCTAAAGGTAAAGACACCGCAAGAAATTGCATACTGTGATTACTGGTTACGCTGAACAAGATAACACTACAGGACTAGTAGAATTCTCTGAATTCCCTCTTAAAAGTGAGAATTTCCTGACCCTTTGGTTTATCAGAGCTGCAAAAGCCATTGAAAAGCAGGATCCAATGGTAAATTGCTCGAACCATAGACTAATCACGTTTGATTGATTTTTCAAATCTAAAGGATAAATAAACATGGTCTTCTCTCTTTATAGATGAAAGAAGAAGAAAACATTCAAGAGGGAAACTGAAAATGGAGATCAAAGAGAGACAAACCAATCCGCATCTGGATTTATGCAGTAGTTCCTAAATCGATTGATGGAAATTTCTGGAGATCTTCCCTCAGCCAGATCTTCCACGATCGATCGACTAAATTCTGCTCAAAACCGAATCATGGTGATGATTGATGAACAACGAAGAGCAAGCGAAATCATAGACTACATTCAATCTAGAGAAAAATTACTCATACGATTCGAAATTTCTGTTACCTTTGATCCTTTGAAGCAAATGAATCGTTTCTGGACTTGCAAGTTTTCCCTCCATCTCTTTCGTCTATTTTTTTTTGTTTTTCAAAACCAATGCAATTGGCGACCAAGTTTTATCATAGAGACTACAAGAGAAAGGGAAGGGAAGCTTAAAATTAAAACATGCGTGTCGTTTTGTTCCTACTCTCCATATGAAAAACTCCGCGACGTTGGGGTTTTGCTCAATCCTTAACTGACTACGCAACATTTTATAAGACTCGTGATTCCAATACATTCAGGAGTCCTATGCGCTAAATTTTGAATTATCTAATTTATAAGGTCCTATATTATTATACAATAGCTTGGATAATTTAGTTTCAGTGGTCGAGATTTATTCGTGAGTTATATGCTCGGGCACGTGGGTAACGTTCCAAAATGTACGAATCTAAGCTATACAATTATTTTAATATTTGCTTCTCTATGATAGCTCACCCAATTTGTATAGAATCTAAAAATATACTACTTCTCTGATAACGAATTAATGATGATAATCAAATACAAAAAAAAAATGTACTAGAATAAATGAGGCATCCTGCATTTCTAACTAAAATACAACAGTGATAACATTTAAATTGTTTTCTTACATTTTAATTAATAAACAAATGAAAAGCTGTCGCGTCGGTGGTTGGATTTCATTCGGAAATATTTAAAAGTAAAGACACGGGTTTTAAGGTCGTTCAACATTTAAAATATATATTTTGAATATATTTGAATGATTTTGAAAGTAAATCATATCATATCAACGCAATGTAATGTAACGTATAAACTAAACGAGTATCTTAAAAAAAAGAGGCCTCGCGCCTAAAAAGAAACGTAGATTAAACTCATGAAAACAGAATAAAGCAAGATTTATTCTTATTCCTTGTGAACTATTACATTTGTAAATGTTATTCTCTAGTATTAGAACAATAAAAAAAGAAACTAACGAAAAAACTTAGGGAATTAAAACAGAGAAATCTCATACTAGTCGAGTTTGGTGAAGCTATCAAATAGAGTTTCTTCGTGTTGTCCGCCGACGACATAGTCAAGGATTCCTTCCGCCGCCACTTTTAATCCGGCACCCTCGCCGGGGATGGTAGATGATGCCGGAAGGTCGGAGGTGCGGGCGAAGAAGAAAACAGCGGCGAGAAAGAGAGCAGTGGAGAGAAACAACGGCCAAAAGTAAGATAAAACGGTGAGAAAACCTGGAGAATAAGTGACGAGAGCAACGGTGAGTAAAGATAAAACGAAGGCGAAGACGATTTGGAACTTGAACTTCAGAAGCTTCTCCCGGAACTCCATTTTCAATCACTGATCAAGATCTGTGTGACTTTGTGTTAACACGAGAAAGATAGAAAGAAGAGAGAAGATAGAAGATAAAGATTAAAGAATATCTAAGGGAGAGAGAAAGGTGGCAATGTAGGCACGATACTCTCTCTTCGTAGTGTGTATATACGTAAAGAAATGGGAAAGATTCTCTGCTGACAAGTAAAACGTCAAAAATCGGAAGTTAATTTTTTTAACATGTTATAGACTTAGAGTTTTTTGTTTTTAAAGCTCAGTTGGAAGTTTTACATGTTATAGTAAAAAAAAACTTTTGAAAACGAGTTTGAAAATCATATAAATGCTACAGAAGATTTAAAGTTATTTTGTAGTCTATAAACTTGTTAAGGTGACTTGTATGTACATTTTTTTTGGGGAATATTAGGAAAATTTTAATTTTTCTATGTAAAATTTTCGTAAAAGTTCTTTTTATCAATCAAAAAAAAAATTGTCGTAAAAGTCAAAGAATGTAACATTTTCTGACATGAATAGTAGATGGTACAAGATAAAATAATGACGAGAGATATTTCAATTGAATATAATTTGTCCGTTTTGCATGATTGATTTATGAACTTTATATTTAGGCCGACAAAACTTTGATATGGGCCTTCTACCCATATCACGGAGAGAGGTGTTTATTCTTCTGTCCCGCTTCCAAAAAGCTTTTTCATTTTTCTGGTAGCAGAAAATTTTGGGATGTTTTGCAGAATATGAATAATCTTATCACAACAACGTCACATTATGCACGAGCCGCTGTTTCTAGCTCTCTAAAATGGTGAGGCATTCCATTCCCTTTATATTTTTGGTAACAGAGTGATGTTTACATATCAACAAACAAGTCAGCATCTCTACAAGTTGACAGTTCTCTCATAAAACCGAACTCTACAAAGGTGTTGAAATTTACCCTCTTCCCCTCATCAGAGACGCAAATGGAATCCAAACTCTATATTTGGAGGCAGAGAAAAGAAGGCTTGCTTTTTTGCTTAGCTTTCAGCGTCATAAGGCCCGAACCAGACGAGCTGCAAATGCTCCATCCAAGGAATGTTTCACTGGGTTGGATAAAAAGAAGCCCTGCGGGGTTACAAAACTTGATGGTACAAAACTGGTTACCGGATCTATGGAGAACTCCTGTAAAAGCAGAGAGATCACGTGTTAACGTCAACATCTAAACAAAAACAAATGGACTATAAAGATTCTTACAGGATGTCTTAGGAGAAATGCTTCGACCCTTCCTTCATTTTCTTCGGAGTCTATTGAGCAAGTACTGTATATGAAGACCCCACCGTGCTTCACCAGTCTTTGGGGATTTCGATAAGGAGAGTCAAAGAGAAGAGAATCAGATAGGTCGAATACAAGTTTTTCAGAATTATTCAAGTGACTGATCAAAATGTATGTACAGAGTGCATACTTGGAGGCAGAATCAAGAAGCTCATCCTGCAGTTTTGTGAGCTCTACCATGTCTTCAAGTTTGCGATTCCAGCGCAAATCCGCTCTCTACATAACACAGAAAAAGGGGTCAGATCAGGTCAATTCAACTAGCAAAGGAAAATCTTGCTGGCAAAACAATTAGATAAAACTGCTCATATTAACCTTGGAGAGGACGCCGAGTCCAGAACACGGGGCATCGAGCAAAACTTTATCATATTGTATCTCACTGGTTTCCTAAAACACATTACGTTGGAAGCAAGCATGTGAGTAGCTTATAAACCTTGAAAGTTCAGTTACTCAAATAGTGTTAACTTACAGCAAAGACACGAAGATCAGAATGAATGGTTGTGATAAGTCCATCAACTTGGTGTGATTTTGCTGTCTCCCCAAGAATTCTTAGTCGTCCTTCATTCACATCCATAGCATATATCATACCTATAACAGATGCGAGTTTGCCAATTTGAAGATGGAACCAGTCAAGTATAGTAGGAAAGCAACATAGATGATTTAATTCAACATTGATGTATAATAAAGGAAAATAAAGGGTCATATAAAAGGACATCGAGTCTTTGTAATATTACACCTTGGCCTTTCAAGCAAGATGCCATGAATAGGGTCTTTCCTCCAGGAGCAGCACATGCATCCATTATCCTCTCGCCTGGCTGAGGTTTCACCACTGAGACTATTAGTCCTGCAGTACCAGATGTTGGGAGGCATTTAGATATCAAAAGAACAAAAAGATTTGGATAAACTTATATCTGTTTACAACACAAAGAATTTATGAAGAGGAGACTGTATTTTTTTCTCAGTAGCAGTCCAAATAATTATGAAACCAAAACTGACCTGCACTCTCATCCTGAACAGAACATATGCCTTCTTTGAGTAAGCCAGCTTGCACAACGATCTGTTAAAGAAAAGGCCAATGATCAATTTTGACTCTTATCAGCAAAAAAAAGTAAGTAAGTGAGCCAAAGAAATGAGGATTGAAGAAAATTTTCAACAAGACGACAATTCATGGTTACATTATAAACACCTGCAAGCCTGTTTTGATGCGGACAAATTCCTCCAAATGTAAGGACAGCTCATGTGGAACCTGCAGCATAGGAAAGCCATCATTGAAGTGAAAAACTAAGCATTTAAAAGAAAACAATTATGTGCCTGGTTTTACACAAACACAATGATTCCACTTTGGTCAAGAAAAGAATATTGTGAACGATAAAGCGAAAGAAATACCTTTAAACTGTTTAGACGCTCCACAAGGTCTGATCTTGTAATGTCTCTTCCAGTATTGGCCCTGATATCATTAGAAAAAGTATAATCGGCCTGACAGTTGATAACTTATCTTTTCTTCCGTGAAAGCAAAATGAATACTAGAGATAAACCTTAAGCTAAATCCAGGATCATTGTTGTTCCATGTCATCAGCTTTGTGGCTTCATCCAACCCAAGATACTTTACCCATCGCCTAACCATCCACTGGGTAAGGAAAAGCAATAAAATGAGAGTTTCTTTCATCAAACAGGAATGAGGCCTCATTGCAGTACATAGATATCCTCACATCTAAAACCAAGTAATCTAGGAGCCTCAGAAGTTCAAAGTTTCGAGTTTACACCATCAAATAGCTCTATCTTCATATTTAAACCGCAAGAAACGATGAGTTTATAGCTATACGAACTTACAACAGGATGTGAATGAAGAGTAGCAAGTGCACGAGCTTGTGCACGATCATCCCCTTCCACTTTGGGTAATGGAAGGGCGTCTTTTTCCTGCAGATCCCTACGTCAGAATTGATACAAGCTTAAGTTTGTTTGATTAAGTTCAGCTGAAGATAAAAAATGGAAAAAAGGTTAAGAAAGAGAAACCTTAAGAGAGACTAGCTTACGAAGAATCCCATTGACGAAATCTCCAGCACCAGGTCTAAGGGCAACCTTTGCAAGCCTTACGTTCTGCAAATGAGCGAGTAGACAATAAAGATATAGAAGAAAGACTATCAGACGAAATCCTTGACCTCACTAAGTCAATAGGAAAAGATTATGCAGATGAAGGTTAAAGCTACTGATGCTCAGTTCAATGTGCAGAAAGACCAAATCTAACTTTGGACCCATTTATAGAGTAAACTGAGAAAGAATATCAATTGAAATGGGTGCAATGACAGCCGGAAATAAGAAAAGACTGGGCTATACCTCATCTACGACAGCATATGACGGCATATCAAGCTTAATGATCTCATAGACACCAATGCGGAGGATCTACAACAGAGAACAAGCTGTAAGGTTTGAGAGGCGCAATAAGTTTGACCATATTGCTTGCAGTCTGAAAAGCCTGACTGCGACAGACAGAATTCACAAGAGAATTGATACCTGCAACAGAAGAGGTTCCATATTTCGAAATGTTCTTTCGTTGTGGCAAAGGGAACCAATCAAATGATCAAGATACCTCCTCCACCTTATTGTTCCTCCAACAACATCTGTAACCTACTCGTTTGCAGATAACTAAGTTTTAGGAAATCACAATTTTTCCAAATTGTAAGAAGTATCTGAGTGTAGTTATCCTGAGTGACTCAGTCTCCAAGGTTTCTACTAATTTGCCTAGGACAATATGGGAGTGGCTACACTAACCAGTCTAAGATCTCGGTCATCCAAATCACGAGTCCGAAAACCAATTGTCCTTTCAACATAACTCATCTCATTGCTTCCAGACCCTTTTCCTTTCTCATTCAACAGATCAGCAAACGCACCACCATACTCAATTCTCATTAATCTGACTGCAGATACTGTTCCACAAACAGACACTTTTATAAGATATGGGAAAAACTCAATTGCACTACACAATATTGATAAAAAGACTCAAAAAGACTAAAATACTAACTACTCTGTAAAATATTTCAACCTAAATGTGGTCAGTGTAACAATATAATGTGATATATCAGTCCTCAGCATAGTGGTAACTAAAGAAATGGATTACTATACCAGCTCTATGTGGAGAAACCTCCAAATTCAGATTCTGTGGTTTCCGTGTTGGAGCCACCGGAGCTGAACATTAAGAAAATTCCATTATTTTAAAATCACAGAGATTGAAGATAAAACCAGCGTCGATACTGTCATTATAATTCGATTTTCTCAAAGAAACAAAATAACAGTAGAAGCATCTACCTCTTCTACCAGGCGAAAAGGGTTTGCCAGATTTTTGCGTTCGCTTAAATGACTCTGGAGAAGCTTTCTGCGTTTCAGCAGATAGATAAACGCGAAATGAGAGCAATTGCGCCATAGATGCTTTGCTATAACTTCTACTGCGATTATTAAACTTTATCGTACTTTTAGAACGAAACTTCTTGTAGAAAAGGAGGGTTCCACTATGGATGGTATCGAAACAGCGGTTAATAGGCCCATAGCCCATATTAGGCCCTTCTACTCTGTTTTTGTTCTCTACTATTTACACTAAACTCAAGGCCAAAACCGTAATTACGTCAAGATTGTCTTCTTCCTCAATTTTTTTATTTATTTTAGTAAACCTTGTTGCAGGCGGCTGATGAGTGTTGCTGGTCGGGTCTCTTATCCATTTCTCCGATTAGTAAGCGTTTTATTCTACTCTTTTATGTCAAAATATAGTTAATTCTAATGCTAATCCTCCCAAAAGGTTAACTTTTACACTATTTTGAAACGTGTTAAAAATCTACCACTCTTTTTGTATTTTGTTCTGTAGAAACAGGAAGTAATGTGGTTTAGAATAGGCACTTCACATGTACTGCAGAGATAAAGTAAAAACAAAAAAAAGTAAAGAGAGACCCGTGACCTCTCGTTTGCACGGGCGTGACACGTGAGCATGATTGTACATTAGATAGACGAAGCTGCCCTCTTTCCTTTTCTTTTTGGGGTCTTTTTATTGGTTTTGATCTATTAAATCAAAATGGTACTGTCTCTTCAGGGCGTAGCTACTTCTTAAACTTCTTCCCATTGACAAATTTTTCAGCTAAAAGCTTGTGGGATCAGTGTTTAATTTCGTCCCTTTGGTTGTCTGTATTATTAAGAGACAGCCAAATCTCTTTGTCGGAAGATTGGGAGTGAATGGCTACTTTTCATACTGTTAAAGATGCGGTTAAACTCTTCAACGCTGGTTTCTCTCAAGGAAGACATCTTAACAAGAGGCAAGAACAGGTATTATATATACTTTTGTGTATCGTTCTCTCTCTGTAACATTTGTGTTTTCTTGTTGTGATTTTGTGCCAGATTTATAAATTTGGTTGTGGTTGTAGGGAGTGATTGTGGAGGAGACAAATCTCTGTCTCTGGAATAAAGAGGTTAACAAGTTGAAGCAAAAGATAAAGACTGCAGAGAAGACCAAGATTGAGGCTTTGTTAGAGCTTGAGGAAGCTAAGAAAACGGTTGAACTTCTCAGTCAGAAGCTGGGAATTAAGCAGAAAAAGAGAAATGATGAGAACGTTTTAGATTTGAGTAGTCGTGTGAGAGTTGTGACTTCAGAGCTAGGCGTTGCCAAGGAATCGCTTCATAGAGTAGCAGAAGAGGAGAATGAATTGTGTATATTAATGGAGTCTCTTAAGCTTGAGCTTCAAAACGTGGAGAAAGAACATTTAGATCTTAAAGAGAATGATCAAAGAGAAACAGATCAAGCCATTGAGGAGCTGAAGAAGGAAACTGAAAATGCAAAGAGCGAACTAGTGCTGCTAGAAGAAGAGCTTAAGATTGCTCTTTTCGAGGCTCAAGAAGCTAAAGCAGCAGAGAAACACGCTAGGGAACGCTTAAATGTTGCAGAGACTTTAGGTTTTTTACAATCTGATTTCAGATCAGCTGAGGTGAAAGAAACTGTTGCTGATGAGTTAACTGAGACTGAAGCTTTAAGAGCTTGCAGAGATGAAACACTCAAGACACTAGAGATGAGTGAGAGAAGGATTGAAGATATAACAGCTGCAACACAAGATGCGTTGAAGAGAGCTGAGATGGCCCAAGAAGCTACAATTGTGGTGGATGCAGAGCTTAAACGACGGCGTAAAGCAGCGGGTAGGATCTTGGCAGAATCCAAAATGTGTGCCAAATCATTACCATCTACGAAGGAAGTTCACGAGTCAAAACCGAGATCAGCTTCGTCTAAAGAAGGTTGGTTGGTCAAGTGTTAGAAGAATCTGGTCTCTTTTGTAATTGTGTAACTAGAAGAAGTAGCACTTTGTTGGTCGGGTTCAAAGTGAAACGATTTAATAAGGTTTGTTTCGACCACTTGTTGGTTTTGAAATATGTAAACATTGAAAATCATCATCGCATAACTAACAAAAAGAATTTACGATTTGGATTATTGTAATGAGTTCAATAAACCTAAACATTATTCTAGTGAAAAGTCGGTGATTACCAAAAAAGTAAAAAAAAGTTACTTAAGGTCGATCAACAAAGGCAAAAAGGAAAAAGATTACAGTACTTAAGGTCGGTTAAAAAAAAGCGTTATACGCGTATTTATTTAAGGATCGTAAATATAAATTGAAGGTGGGAAAAAAATAAAAAGAATATATAAATTGAAGGCTTGTTTTATTTTTTACTTCTTCTCTCTCGCAACGCGCCTGAGTCCTCTCGTTCTTATCTCGATCTTGGTTGATTTTGCCTCTCCGATTGGAATTAGTTTTTTTTTTCTCTCTGAAAGATGACGACTGCAGCTCGACCTACGTGGGCTCCTGCTAAGGGAGGTAACGAGCAAGGTGGTGCTCGGATCTTCGGTCCGTCTCAGAAGTACTCATCCCGTGATGTCGCCGCTCACACAACTTTAAAACCAAGGTAAGCTTTCAAAACTGGTTCTCTTCCTTGATTCGACGCGGATCCGATTTCATGTGAATTCAATCGAAATTTATATTTGATTGATGAAATTAGACAGATATCTAGGGTTTTATTGCAATAGAGTGCGAGCGATTTTGACATACGGTATTTTTATACAAAAAGACATATTTACTTTGTCTTTGAGTTGCTGAGCTCGTTAGTATCGTCGCCTGTTTGCTATCGGTTGTTTGTTGTAGTTTTGAGGATAAAGCGTAAATAGATTATGCAGCTGTGTTCGAGATTTTGATCTTTCTATTTGGGTTGTTTATGGGATATAATATATCATAACATCATAACGTGTTTAATTTTATTTTGTTTGGCAGGAGGGAAGGGCAACACACTCAAGAGGAACTCCAGAAGAAAAATCTCCGTGATGAGCTTGAAGAGCGTGAGAGGAGACATTTCTCATCCAAAGACAAATCTTACAGTGGTAGGATAATAAATTTCAATCCTTTTCACTATGATTTTGTTAACCTTCTACCCCTTTTTCGAATGTATCTGGACTAATGAGGTATTGTTTTTTCATTAGATGATAGAGACCGCAGAAGGGGAAATCAGCTTTTACTGGAAGGTTAGAGAAAGTCATTTCTTTTTTTATGATTTGATTGTCTGTCATGATTGTTATTTGTGTCACATAAGGTAGTTTGATCATATGTCTTCTAACGTGGATGCTCACCCTGTGTTTAGGTTCCAAAAGAGACCCTGAAGATCGGATTGTTCCTCTCAGTGTTGATGCTGATGATTCTGATGTTGATATCAAAAGTGACGATGATAGGTTTGTTATTCTTCTCCTCCTCCATTCGCTCTTTGCAGTTCTTTATTTGCTGTGCTTTTAAATTTGGCTTAAGAGTATCAAGGTTGGGGCTGGTACCTCATTGCTTTTCATATGGGCCATAGTTTGGGAATAATGCAATTGACTGTGGTAGATATTGGGGAAAATGTTTAACTCCTGGTTGTCCTTTCTCTTGGCGAGTTTTTGATGACTTATGTCTGACTCATAATTCTCTAGTTCCTTGAAAATTATCTTACGATTTGTTTGTCTTTGTAAGTGATGATGATGACGAGGACGACACTGAAGCTCTTATGGCTGAACTCGACCAGATAAAGAAAGAAAGAGTGGAGGAGAGGCTCAGGAAGGTAAGATTGCTTATATCTGTGATGTTTCTACTCAGATTACTATTGAAAAATGGCTAGGATAGGTTTGACCTTGCTTTAATGAATGTTCTTCAGTTTTGGTAACATATGTATAATTTTCCAGGAAAAGCAGCAGCAGATGGAAGAGCTAAACGCCAAGGAAGAGGAACTTCTCAAAGGAAACCCGCTGCTTAATGCTCCAACTTCGTTTAATGTCAAAAGGAGGTTAGCATCTTTTTAAATCTTGGTTCTTCATGAATCTTTGGATTATAGTAATTGCTGGAGGCAGAGGATACTCAAAAATTATTATTTTGCTCTTTTCAGGTGGGATGATGATGTTGTATTCAAGAATCAGGCACGTGGTGAAATGAAAGCACCTAAGCGCTTCATCAATGATACAATCAGAAATGACTTCCACAGAAAGTTCCTGCAGAGATACATGAAGTGATTGAATAATTGTGTTATTGCTACTTTTATCTGTATGATGATTATGAACCAAGGCTTTGATTCTGTCTGGGATTATGGTGTCTCTGTACTCAAACATCAACTATTTTATGGTTTATATCAAAAGCTTATGCATTTTGACTTTAATGCTATATCTCACATTCCTGCTTAGCTCAAATTTTAAGGAAAATTTAGTTTAATTAGTTTTGTCATATTTGACGCAACTACGAGTTGTCACTATAAGATGAGCTTATCCTATCCAATTCCAGGAAAGATATTCAAAATGTACCTTTCAAGGCCAGTCTTTCATCTTCAAAATCCGGTGGCAAAATGCGTAGTTTATTAAACAACGTATACACCTACCTGATCAACAGCAACCATGTTGAGCTTCAGAGTTCAGAGCATCCATGGGAAGCGATAAAGTTCTGAACACACACAGCGACAACAGAGGCAGAGCTTGAAGTAGAAGCCATTGCACAGTAGCTGGAACACCAACAGTCACAAGTCGATACACTGTAGCTGAGCATTCCATCTTGTATGATTCCAGCGCCGGTGCAAATCACGGCGGAGCAGATTCTTTGGGAAGCTCGATTGAGGCAAGAGGGTGAGATCCGTCCGCCCTAAGCAGAAAATCACTGATTCGACTGAGCTTTCCGACTACCGACTCCGACGTCGGAAGGGGTTGACCACATATAGCTTTCATATTCATAATTTATTACTCAATACCGAAGTACAATTTTTAAGAAAAAACAATCACACCTTATTTGGACTAAACCGAAATGATAATCCTTAATCCATGAATTCCACATTTGGTTCACACATCTCCAACATTACCACCATCTCTCCACTTTGTTGCTGAAAAGTTGGTTAAAAAGTGAGAAAGATAAATAATTACCCTCTTCTTTCAGTAATGTGTGGGCTCGTTTCTTAAATCAAATATGAGATATGGGTTTACAGTTTACAAGGCCCAACTTAAGCCCACAAATGAATCAGTCGGATGGATATCATAAATGGTCATATATCGCCGCTGGATCGGATTAAAAAAAAACAAAAAAAAAAGCATCCACCAGCAGCACGAAGAGACGGAAAATATGACGACGATTTATACGTCGGAAGAGTTTTTCAAGGCGCAGACGGAATACTGGAGTCAAGTGGAAGATTCCGATGTAAATGTTTCATAACCCTCAACTTAGTTGTTCTTAATAGCTTCCGTACAACTGAAGCTATTAAGAACCCTCAAACTGAAGGCTAGGGTTGTTTATGGATTTATGATTTTGATTTCTTGGATTGTTTAATAGTACTAAGTTGTTCTTCATAGCCTAGTTGAAGTCGATGACTCTTAGTTTTTTTTTTATACTGATTATTTGCTGAATTTATCAACGATGTTGGATTGTTATTTTGTTTTACAAAATTAACCACAACCCTAGTCCTAGGGTTTCGAAATTTATGGGGCTTGTTTATGAATGGACTGATTATTTTGCTCATGGATTTTAGGGATTCGATCTCGAGAATGTTTCAATACCATCACATATGTGTGGAAGGATCACTGGATTAATTCCCTACGATTGTCAACGTTATGACGGTTATCCTTTTCCTGTTTTGGTCAAACGTTATGCTATGCTGGGGCTTCATCGTTACAACATGTTGAAGGTAATTTAAACTCGTTGGTGCTTTTATCAACATGATGCTTTGTTATACTAGTACATTCATTCAGTTTTATTGTTTTCTTCTGTTAGGGGACAAGATTCGAGTTCGCATCCTTAATGAAATTCAACATGTTATCCAACTGTGTGTCCTCCTACTACATAACTTTGTTAGCACACGATCCAACTGCTGCTGCTGCTGGACATAAAACTTTTCAAGTCCTTGTTGATGAAAAAAGTTTTGGCAGATTGGATTTGATTGTCTCCATTGCTAGAATTAAAGATGAAGGTGACTTATGGCGCATTATTGTTCATTTTTATTTCATTGTAGACAAGTCAAATATAAAATCTCACCTCACTTGCTGTTAAATAATGTTTCACAGTGACCATCAAGGAGCCCTTCATACCACACTTTCATGGTTACGAAGAGGAGAAGGACCTTATCTTCAAAGGTCCATTGCCAGATTGGCCGTCAGATGACACTTTGAAAGATAAAACACGATTTTACATTGTAAGATTTTAAGATGCATCATTAAGTTTTGTTTTGTTTTGTTCATGATCGATTAAGCAAGCAGTGATATTGTTTCTTGCTTTCGCAGCTTAAGAACTCAGAGTGGCAAGACACGGATTGGATTGCTCAATATTTGGAACTTGTAATTTGTACACATGATGATCGCATCTCAGATGTAAGTTTTGCATATCAATTCATGACATACCATGAGTGACATTGTTGATAATAATAGTAATAATTAACACCAGAACTGTTGTTGCTGCTGCAGGAGGTTCTGTCGCAGATAAAGATTGTGAAAGTGGTGATGGAAACTAGTATCAAGGATGTATTGCTACTCAAAGATGTATTGCGACTCAAAGCAAATCTGTACATAGTGTTTAAGGGTTTGGCATCACCTTATGCTCCTCGACAGGTTTTTGACATTGGTGAGCATATTGAACGCAAAGCAATAGTTAGAAGAGTTATTGATGAGCGTACAGGTGACTTGACTCTCTCTGGTATGCTTTTGGGTGGTGAAATGCGTTCTAGGGGTCTCGAGAGTGGAGAAAAAGCCCAGAGTTCTAAAAAGCGACCTTGCTTAGGCTAGGCGCGCCGTTTAGCCGTTCACTGTGCGTAATCCCATGATCTGTTTCAAAATGTTGTTGAGACAATATAAACTAAGCTATTTTGTGATTTTAGACTTTTAGGTGGATTTTGCTTTTGCTTTCTGTGCGGTTTGTACTGTTTTTTTTTAATACTGTAAGTCAATTTATCACTATTTGTAAGTGGATGATTTAGTTTTACTTTTTCATTTCCCATTTTCTAGTCCTAATGAATTTGCTGAATTGGATCTTGATTCACTCTTTGATCCCTTTCACTTTTTAAAAATGTTCAAAACAACTACCTTTGGCTATTCATGGAATTTAGCCACCGTATGAGGTACTGAGGAGATTCAGCAGCCTCTTTGTCCTTTGTTAGAGCAAATAACTCAGGGAACTGCTGCACAACCTGCAGAAACTATTATCAAACTCTAGAGAGTAAAATTGTATCATTTCACATCATCCGGAAACTATTTATATTTGGCATACACTTATAAGAAAGAAAACAACTTACAAGTTACGACTATTAACTGAAATAGTCATACAATGTAGAAACAATTGTAAACACAACACAACCACTCAAACAAAAAGAGTCTAGTAGCACTTCAAACATACACGATTACAAGGTCTTATAATTCAGGGGTTCAATTACAAGTCTAGAACGTGACATGAGCTACTTCCGTTACCATCAACATCACCATTACAAGACCCATACCAACTTCTAAGTGACTTGATACATCAAATATATATAACATTCACCAGACCGGACAATATATGAGTTCAGTTACCCTCTAATGACCGATATGCCCTTTTACTAGAACTCGCGATGAGTGCCTATATGTAGAGTTCGGCCGTGACCCAACCGGTGCATATCTTGACCCAGACAGAGGTCTATCCCACATTGATCAGAGATGCACTCTCTGATGAGACGTCCATCCCGAGAGAAGCATGCGGCTTACATGCTCGCAAGGGCAAAGATTATATGGAAGAAATATGAGTAACTCACAGGCCGTGCCTCCCCCTCACCATTCTTCTTCTTCCCATCCTCAGGGTCCTCTAACAATGCCTCTTTCGCACCTGCAAATAACGTGTCCAGCAAAAAAATAGAAACAAAAATCCGAGTCTAGTTCAGACTTCAGACTTGCTATTCACAAAACCGAAAAACTTAATGCCTAGGTGTATTGAAGAGTTTGGAGAAGCACCTGATCTGGGAGAAGACGGTGGTGAGAGGAATGTGGTGGAAGAGCCAGAACCGAGAGAACCGTAGTGAGCATCCCAAAGATGAGAGTACTTGCATTCACTGCCTTGGAGTTGTTATGAAGTCCATTGCACACGTAGTCATGTAGTTCGCTAGAAAGCTCCGTGTAACAGACATAAGCACATTAAACCGATATAACTGATGCCGGTAAAAGGCTGCCATTCACAGCAGGATGTAAAGCAATAATAGCAAAAAAAAAGGCAAGAAAACATTTAGTCCACAATCATGGACCAGATGGGTTGAACCAGATGAAAATTCCTGAGAAGGCGTATGTAAATGTAACAGACGACTGATATGACAAGCAGAGCCATGTACCTACGTAAAGAACCCCATTAGTCAGAAAATTATCATTAATCAAACTCCCACAGAAAAAAAGCCTATAAGAGAATGAAGGCACAAACACAGGACAAATGCATAGAGCATACCATTTCCTTTCATCCTTTTCAACCCATGAATCATTCGAGCAAATGTGTAGCATCTAACAACAAGACCATTTGAACCAGCAGAAAGGCTCCAGCACCAAATTTTGAATAAAATTCTTGAAAGAATGTACAAGCGCTGAGATTAGCCGCATATATAAACAAAAGCACATGAAGAGCTAATTTTCCCTTTAGAGAGATGAAAAATCCACAAGTTTTAAGTCTCAATCTTTTAGCAGATAGAAACAGGAAGGAAGAATTTCATAAACTTCTTTGCAGCTATACCGAAGCACAAAATATAATCACCGAAATTTTCAATCCACCGACTCAAACTCATAAACTAAAACAACCAACAATGGATATTCCATACCAGAAAAACTCCAATAACGTAAACACAATGAGATGGGATTAAAAGCTTACCATAGATTGAGACAATAACATTCGGAACAAAAAACATGAGGAGAACAAGCAAAAACCAGACAATCATCTTCAAATCCCATCCGCCATGGTGCCACGAGTCACGCCTGTCGTTCTGGTCCTTGACATCAATCATGATCAAAGCATATATCGCAAAGAAGAGGAAAATCTCAAAGCTAACACGACGAACAGCTTGCTGCTGATACCATTCTTTGGTAAATGAATCGGAAGTGTGTATCCCTGTTTGTCAAAGCAAAAACCAAAACAGAGATTTGTATCAATAGACAATGATGATTCCTTTTTGAATACTCAAACTCTTAGATCAAGCAGGTATCGCATGAAGCATAAGCAGACACAATTCAAACGCATCCAAATCAACACAGATTGAGATTACTATTGGCATTACCTTGATAAAGCGATAATTGTTTCTAAGCTTCTAATGCAATTATCAATCACAAAGGAACCAAATTTCCACTGACCTAATAGAAATTTTGACATAACAGAGCTTGCTTAACTAAGAGTCATATTTCAACGCTATGGCTCATGTCTCAGTATTCAAACCTCTAAATCAAAGAAGCTTAAGCAGAAAGGGAGAACATTCAAGCACAGCCCATCACCTAAAATATATCGCATCAACGACTGGAGATGCAATTTAATTGACAAGATGAGAGAAAACCCAAATTCCTAAATTGGTGGTTTCAATTCCAGTTATCAAATATTTTTTAAGCAAAAAGGAGTCTACTTTTTTTACAGACCCAGCTGAAACACTGAAATGAACATCGAAAAAATCATAATTCTTCTTCTAATTGTAATCAAGGAGATGAAGCTAATGGATCAGAGAATCGTACATGGGAATTTCTCGAGAAGCAGAGCACCGGTCTCGCGTAGAATCCAGGAGACGACAAGAGAAGCACTGAAGAGACCACAATAAGCGATCCTCGCCTATTTCCTCGAAATCCCTGATGCCACCGACGACCATAACCCACAAACTCCACAACTCGCAGCACGACATAGTTGTTTGTGAACAAATTTACAATCAACTCTGTTCATCAAAAAGTTGTTACTCGGTTGAAACATTGAACCGAGACGGATTGGAATTAAAAACGGTTCAAGATAACCAAGATTAGATTCATATCCAATCGAACATTACCGGTTAAAAATCAAACCAATCCTATTTAAGTTATTTACCTATCATTAAGTTATTAATTCCACTGTGGCAACTGCGCTAACGTCAGATGTTGAAACATCAAGCCATCTAAATCTATATTCCTGTTGAAAATGTCTAAGCTCATTTATTCGCTTCCAATTCTAAAATTTTTTTGGTTCGTGATATATTCCCAAAAATTTATGAAGACTTGTTTCAGCACTGTTCAGTCTTACATAAGGAAAGAGAGGAATAATGTTGTTCGTTGAAAATGAGAGACTCACCGTACAATATATAACATGGAGTGACCCAATGTTAAGAAGAATATACAAAAGACTCAAAGCTAGTGGTTTAATAGAGGATTTTAGATACCAGATGGGTCTTTTTCTTACTAGAAATTTGACATTATTGATCTGTCTGTCTCATTAGAACGACCGGTGACTTCTGATAAAGAGAATGCTTGAGACGAGACCCAAAAAAGAAAAGGGAAGATATAATAGCCAAGCAGTTATCAGTCATGCAAAGTGACAACTCAAAGTCATTCCATCGAGATTAATTTGTCTGTCAAAATGTAAAGGAGCCTAAATGCCAACAAAAAAACTTGTAGGGGCAAAAAGACAAAAATACTCTGTTATAACAGTAGTGTCATAGAGAATTCTCCAAAATTACCAGTAGCCCTCTTCCATGGCCACGGCCACCACCACCGTATGAGACTCCTTCAAAATGCTTTGTTCACAAACTGATGACTCTGCACACGCCCCTTCTTAGAACCCACATTATTACCGGCTCCATTAGCAGGCCGTTTTCCTCTGTGAAAAAATTACAAAACATAAGCAAGTTTTTTTCAACATACGGAAAACAAGATAAGAAACCTGCAAAACCGACAATACTGACAAAGTTGTTGTAGAGGGTAACAGCTTCGTGGCTTCGTTCCAAGAGAGGTTAACACTCTTGTCCCCGATAAATGATAGTGCTTTTGCATGCAATACCTGTAACATGATGACCAAGAAAGCTCACGTCTTGAATAAATATTATAGATTTTACCAGATGAAGAAAGAAGATAGGCAAGAGCCGATTTAATGTTAGGACATAAAGTGTTATGCAAGTTGAAAGTAATTCAGATTTGACTTCATGCCCTCAAAGCCATAACTATTCTATTCTTATTATGCCCAAGAGAATACTAAGAGATCATGTACATACAAAAATACCGTCAAGCAAGTTAATGAAAAGGTAAAATAAAAATACACTGTACCTGCTCAAAATCAGGCATGATTTGGTTGTCCACAGACAAAGAGCCAGCCCTCCTCACATTGAAGGTAGCCTCATCTAGTACCGGCGTTTTCTCAACCAGAGGAGACCTATATCCACAGAGTCCTAGCTTTCATGAGCTTTGAGGTGAAGAGAAAATGAAAAATCACACTAGAATGTGGATGAGGAAGAGACAAACAAGGGATATTATTAACCACCTGATATTTTTATGCCTGTCAACAATGGAATTGAACTGAATAGCACTCTGCTGCATTTCAAGGAGAAGGCTCCCTTTCTGCTTCACAATTATATCTTTAATCCTCCTGCCATTGAATTTTAGAAAAAACAAAAGGGAGCTGAGGGCATGGATGTACAGGTATAATGTATTCCTAATCATTTCTCAGAAGGTAGCGCACTACAGTTTACGGTAGACAGCCAAGATTCATTATTCATATGCTCAGTACAGATAAAAACACACTGAGATTGAAAAAACTCGAACATACTCTGAGATAGAAGAAAAGCGGGATGACAACTTCAGCAGAGCAACCAATGCCATCGCTTTTGTAGTCATATCTGAGTAATGGCGAGTAATGGCATCCTCAATAATGTCCACTGCATCACATTCCGTTATCTGCTCAAGGCAGTCAACTACTCATTGCATGTTTTTTTAAAGTAAACAAGAAATCCCAAGAAACAAGAAGATCTGCATATTAAATATGGAGCAAAGAATGAGTTAAGATTGGTACAGTAATGCTCACCGTTATTGGATCTTCAATACCAAGCATCCCCACATTGTTAACCAACAGATCACCATATTCCCCAATGCACCATATCGCCACTCGAACAAGGGTCTCCTGGTTGAAATCTCAGACAAACCACATCAGCAAGGATTACACTGACTCAAGTCTGAAATCAATCAAACATTAGAAAAGTAAGACCTACCTGTTCCGAATATTTCAAGACTGCTTTGTATAATGCCCTGACTGTATATCCATGAAGCTCTGATGCATTGCTTATGACAACAATAAGTGCTTGCCACACATCATCTTTCACAAACTTTCCAGCCTACTAACATGGAATAGAGGACAGTAGGGTTACAACTGATACAAAAAGAATGCATCTAAAAAGAGCTTAAGCAGATATAAACATTCAGAGAACAGTTTCAAAGAGTGCCATAAACTCGTAACAAGTTCAAACATAGCATAAAATGCCTCGTGTTCGAATCCATACCTCCGACAGAACCTTGAGCATCTGATCAATGTACCAGATCTTCTCTGGAGAAAACCTACATTATCAAAATTGTTAAAAATCAACACAAAATCTCAGTTAACTAGACACTCACAGTAACTCTCCCATCCCAACCCTTCACCCCAATTCTAATCTCCCTCCTCTCTTTTGAGCATGAAAAGGGTCCTTCACTTTCTCAAATTGAATACTTACTTTTCAACAATAGAACAAATTTTTGCACTAAGATCCTCCTTAAAATCTTCATCGCTGATTTCCAAATAATCAGTTAGCTCCTTTGTCACTTGTTTGACATTATTTTCATTCACCAAAAGAGAGACAAGCTCAAGAGCTCTTTTCCGGATAGAAGCATCTGAGTCCTAAATTGTTGATGGAAGCAGAAGCCTTTAACATGTATTCTTTCTCTGAGACAACTATGATTTACAGTTAACATTGTTTACAAATATTTTCCAGGTAGTACTAATTTAAAATAATACCTTCACACATTCCAAGATTGTAACTCTGTGCCTTTGCACTGCTTGATCATTAAAAGCGATTCCTTTCATCAGCATGTTTAATGCTAAATATCTGGAAGAACGAGAATATTAGTTTCTAACAGCACACTGTGCTTCATAGAGTTGATTAAGCAGACGCAAGTTAAACAAATTCTAATCGACTAATCTGATTCTATCAAATAAAAGATTGAGGTGAAGGGAGTTGAACCTAGGACGAGAGGCAGGACGAGAAGCAGGACCAGTGGCAGGACGAGGTCTTTTTGCTACAGGAACATAGTCTATATAGTCGTCATCATCCTCCAATTCTTTTTCCGCCGGTTCGTCATCTTTTTTCGCATTATCTTCTTCTTTATCCTCTTCCTTCTCATTTTCTTCCTCCTCTTTATCCATTTCTTTCGCATCCATCTCTGGGATGATGAAATCGGTAAGCAGATGACACGGTTCCTTTGAACCCCGAACGTGCTCTTGTTTATCCTCAGATACAGCCACAGGTAGATACTGAGTTGTTACGGACGCATATACATATCCTTTATCACCCACATCGAGACCATTACTCAGTTTACAAACAGCGACAACCTCTCCACCCATTTCTCGAAATTCTTCTATAACAACTCCATGATATCCAGTGAAAGCAGCAGTCCTATTGGCTGATTTAGGACCATAGTAGATCTCCTTATGTCTGAGGCGATACAAGGATGAGCAAGAAACTAAATCAGCTCCTATTGGCTGCTTTGGGTTGTTTTGAAGCTCTACCATAGCATCTTTCATGGTATTGATGCTTCTAGAATTTTTGATTTTTCTTCTTTGCATGTCAGGTTCATCACCGCTTGGTGGTTGGTAATCGGTGCACAAAAATTCATCAGTAATTTCTCTGGGGATCCCGTTTAATTGGATGTGCTGTAAAGCGTGTCCAAGGCTATTTCCATAGCAATGATGCTTACGCCCATTCCGATCCAGCTTATCTATGGTTACTTTCTCCTTTCCAAGTTTCTCAGGTTTGCAAAAGGCACATAAATACCAGGTGCAGAGCGGAAAAAAATTGCGTTCCCAGTTTTGCAGGTACCTCAAACCAGTTACCAGATCAGAGGATACATACGCCCAGCAGAGAAGGTGAAAAAGCTGATTTCTGACCTTACCAGAGATACCCTTGTTTGATGCTCCCTTGTTTACTAAACTTGAAAATTCCTAGAAAATGTAATGTAAAATAGAGAATTAGGAGGAGAGTTAAAAGGGTTAGAGAATGGTCAGATCTTTGCAAAATAAAATTTACCGATTCTTCAATTTGCCAACTAAACATAGCTATGCCGCCAAAGTCATTTAATAAAAATGAACCTTCTCTTTGTAATCGTAAACTGGGTAAATCCAAAAGAGTTTCAACCTCGTCATTGGTTGGAAAACAGTATCCTCTACCATTTAATTCATCCATACGATCTTTTGAAAGGGAATTAAGCTTATGCCTGTCAGGGGTACATCTGCGGGGATTCACCACTGGAAAAAAAAAACAAAAAAAAACAAAGAAATGAACCCTGAGATACTGAGGTTGACAGAATACTCATCATGTTCACAATATGGCTTGTACCTATATGATACTGAGGTTGATGGCTTCTTGGGTTCTTTCCAAGAAAGTTTGACAATACAAGGCTTTTTCTCCTGTAAATCATGTGTCCAACTAGCTTAATCAATAATAAAATTATATGTTAACTACATAAAAAGGGACTAAAAGATGAAAAAGAGATGTATCAACTTTGTCATTGCCAATATGTTATAGCAGGTTCTGACTTCAGTTTTTGCATTCTCCCTCCTCCTTTCAGCAAGAAACTTATTTTGCATCAAGTATGGATCCATATTGTCATCCTTTACACAAACAGCGTTGTCATGCTCACGAAAGGTGCTTCCTAGTTCTTTCATTCTTACCCACGTTATATGCTGAACACATTTAATTCTGCAACAACATTTTTTATTATAGTGCAGGATATTGAAACAAAAACAAAATACCAAAAAGCAATTTTGCTGTGTCACAATACCTCCACATGAAGTCTTCGTTGTCAGGCTGTTTTGTAGGCACCTTGTGGTACAATTGATGGAGCACGTATTGTAGGCACTCAACATATGAGTAATTCATTTTTTTCTCAACATTGTCATTAATCTTCTCGTCCGGCATGTTACTCTAAGAGAAAATGATAACAGAAAATGAAAATGTATTTCATCGATATAAGTATCATAAATCAAGCTTAAGAGGTACTGAGGTACGTGCCTTTAAGAGCTCAATTGTTGAGGGAAACATCTCAGCTGCTACCTTAGTTGTTGCGTGTGGCGAAATCTCAGCAAGAACTCTGAGAAAATCAAGCCTCCTTTGCTCTGGCAGCTAGTAAAAAAAAAGATTTGGTATATATTAGATACTGACTAAGAAAGCTCACGTCTGGAGTAACAATATAGATTTTACTAAAAGAAGGACGAAGACATCCAAGCGACAGTATTATGTAAGAAGAAAAAGAGGTACATGCAGGTTGAAATAAGAATTGACTCCATGCCCTCAATGCCAGTCTAATTCTGACTATGCCCAAGAGAATATAAAGAGGTCATGTACCTTGTCAAAATCACGCAAGATAAAGTTGGAGTTGACGAACTCAAGAAACTTGATATTTCGAGCACCTCTCTGTTCAGAAGAAGACGAAGTCAGTGAGATTTATGGTTCAAAGCATCATTTTAACTATTTGACATCCAAAAGTGC
Organism: Cardamine occulta; assembly: GCA_028015245.1. NCBI lineage: Eukaryota > Viridiplantae > Streptophyta > Magnoliopsida > Brassicales > Brassicaceae > Cardamine > Cardamine occulta. Next base: position 5,147,333 of record CM051372.1, read on the forward strand.
TCCACAGCAATAAATCTTGAGTCCATACCGCATAGAATGGAACAGCCATTTGCATGCATGATATCAACTTGTCAACATGATCTATTTCTGAAACCTGCAGGAAAAATAACATTTGGACATCAAAAGTGCACAACAGTGAAATGATCTAAATGAAACCTTCAGAAAACCATACTTTCCAACTATGACTATCACAGCATATTAGTTTGGGAGGAACCTGAGTTTTGAGTTCTTAGTCTTTGGTGTTAGTTCTGGGAAGTAAAGGTTTTCAAATCTTCAGGTTCGGGGAAAAAGATGGTGGCTTATAGAAGAAGAATGGGTCAAAATTGGTTCATAAAACCTTCATTTTGGTTACTTAGTTCAATTGGCTCACTAAAAATAAACCGAAAACTAATTTATTTGATATGAAATACTCACATCAAACTTGCATGCACCACCAAAACCAGCCTGTTTTTCAACAAATTTTGCAAGTTGTTGCAATTCTTCCTTATCTTCAATATTCTTTAAAGGAGACAGAGTAGACGGTGTCGTTTCACTCACTCTCTTTGTTGGCATAAAGGAGACAGAGTAGACGGTGTCGTTTCACTCGAAGGATCGTTTCTCTTTCTTTTTGTTGGCATAAAAAAAAATCTATGTGCACATTTATTTCTATTTTTAGTTTGCAAGTTTATGAAAAAATCATCTCATTGCACTACTGCAGACTAGGTAAACAATTCTCAAAATTTCTTCTATATAACTTCAAATGTACGCAAAGGTTAGATGTTTTTCTCTTTTAGACTAAATTAGTATGTATATTACTTAAATCATATTTAACAACTATAAGTGTGTGTGTTTTCCCGTTTTATGTTATTCATTCTTTTTTTTTACATATATATTTTCCTTTAGTAACCAAAAAAAAAAATCAAGGGCATGAACTTGAGGAATGCTATACTGAATTGCATGATAAGTCTTGTAACCCTGGAAGCATATGAGCTAGCAGAGAAGGAGTTGGAACAGTGTCTGGCTGAGAGGTGATGATGTCTCTTGCGGTGTTAATATTACAAGAAAATTTATATATCTTATTATGTTAGAACATATATCTGATCTATGTATGCTGATTTATGACTCAATCTTAAACTAAAATCTAATTTTAGACCATTTCAGATAATTTATCCTTCTTTTATACTCCCTCTGTTTGATAATATGAGATGTCTTAAAGTTTAGATTTTGTTTAAAAATATTTTTTGTATGATGGTTATGCTTTATTCTGTCTGGGATTATGATCTAGAACAACAACTGTCTCTTATGGTTAACATCAAAAGCTTATGCATTTGGCTCTAATGCTATATCCCAGATTCCTACTTAGGTCTTGTTATTCATCACGAAACACCAAAATTGGAAATAGCTGTATGAACTTCTTTTGTCTTTTTCTGTTTACATCTTGTTATCAAAGATGGCAAATGCTGATTTTCTTGCCAAGGCAGAAGTATGCACAGAGGCGGTAGCTGAATGCCATGGCAAGCAGAACCCACAGTTCTTGTAAGCCGCCATTCAAGTTGACTGTGTCGAAGGAAGATGAGCTTTGCAGTGTCCTGCAGCCGCCTTTGCTCCCACATTCGAATAGTTGGTCTCCTGAGTATTGAACTTTCAAAAGTAGCCTGAAGCCGTAGTGCATGAAGGACAAGTACTTCAACCACTGCATGAATTTGGGTATGTGCTGCATTTCGAGTTCAAAAGCGCATCACTTTTTGTTTGAGCATAAGCAGTTAGAATATTTAATCAGCTTCTTGTTATGATTCACTAGAAAGACTAGTTTCATCCAAATTATAAGTTGTGGTACCTGAACATAGTAACCTCCTGTTAGAAGAAACAACATTACTACCAAAGAAGCGATCATACCAGCTCTCTTAATGCTCAATAGTGAAGCTCCTAAGAACTCTCCTGCACCCTGCAGTTACATTGGAAAAAAAAGAACATGTTTTATTTTCAAAAGAGAGACAAGTTCCTAAGCTTTTCTGTGCTTACTTGGCTAGTTATGGCTATCAGTAGTATTGTCAACACAGTGTAAAGGAAGCAGGGGACTGTCCTCTTGAACCCAGCCATGAAGTAGACAATGATCATGAAGAATGTAGGATATAAAACGTGTGCCACCATATCACATAGTGTACTGCAAACGTAATACACACTTAGTCTATACATATCTGCTTTTCTTTCTTTCACCAAGTAGATCTTCTCAAAGGGGAACACATATACTGCTCCAAAGAGGGATGAAGATGTCCAGAAGATGCAGATATAGAACATCAAACCAACCTGCATACAAGCTTACCAGATAATTAGGAGGCTTATATATATAATTAACTTTGGTATAATCACAAAACGTATGTAGTTTCATTACTTGGTCTCTAAGGTGAGCCTCTGTGTCAGTCTTTGATTTCCACCAGAGAAGACCCAACACAACGGCCACACCAAGTGATTGAACTAGCCTTAGCTTATCAAAGTAATCTCTACGCCGCTCTCTGAATGTTCTTCTGAAAATAATCAAGGACTGATCCCACCATGAAAGCGTCCAGTCCTTCTTCACTTGGATTGCTATTTGAAGATGCTCTGGAGCCTTTCTATTTCTATGGTTTTCTTCCTTCTCTTTTGGCTCCAAGTCTGTCTTGTACCTTAGTTGCAAGTACTGCAAAACATAACACTATGATTAAGTCCAATCATATAACTCCTAATACATAAGTGTATATAGTCTATGGCTTCATGTGATCCTCACTTTCACTATTACTTCCTCAGAATCAGGTTGGGCGGTTTTGGTAGCCAATAATTCGTCCGGTAGACTAATGTCTGACACTTGTCCGGTTGCCAAGTCTAGCAAGAACTCTGCAGGGTTCATTGCAATTTCAGGTAAGATTCTCAAAGATGAGAAATAGTCCATCGATTCTCTGGCTTTGCCGTAGAAGGCAGGGTGGCCTTCTGAGATGAGTAGGAGCTTGTCAAACATGTGAAACATTCTGCTTGATGGTTGGTGAATTGTCGTGATGACCGTTCTTCCTGCCTGAAAATGACAAATCAGATCTTTATTATGCTTCCGTATCTTCCAAGAACTTTGCTAGTAAAAATAAATATTTGTAGGTAAAAGAAATGGTGACACCTTAGCTACTCCTTGGAGAATATGAAGAAGTTTGGTGGCAGAAGTGGAGTCAAGTCCAGAAGTTGGCTCATCTAGAAGCAACAGAGAAGGATCTACAAGAATCTCGTATGCAATACTCGTTCTTTTTCTTTCCCCACCTGATATTCCCTTGACAAAACCTCCTCCAACTCTTGTGCGACGGCATCTTTCATGGTTATTTTTCCAAGGAAAGTTAGCTTTTACAAGAAATGTGTCTATACATCATAGCAGACATGTTTGAAGCAAGTCTACGAGTTGTCACTATAAGATGAGCTTATCCTATCTAATTCCAGGAGATATTTTAAAAAGTGTACCTTTCAAGGCCGAGCTCTTTAATGATCATTTCTACTTTGGCGTATTTCTGTTCCTTGCTCATGTTACTTGGAAGTCTCAAAAATGCAGCGAAGGCCAAGGTTTCTTCCACAGTAAGTTGTGGTAACAGAACATCGTCTTGTGTCACGAAACCAATTCTGGATAATAGTGAAAGATAAGCACATAATAATATTCAGGTTGGAGAAACATCCAATTCAGATTTCTAACCTCCTCTTAACAGACGGACTGTAAGGAATGTCATTATAGGTAAGCTTCCCTTTGACATTATCCGTTAATCTTCCTCCCATTATCTTCAAGAGAGTTGTTTTGCCACTACCTGAAGGACCCATTAGCGCAAGGATTTCGCCAGGACCCGTGCTTCCTGTTATGCCTTTCAAAATGTGCTTGTACCCATCTGTGTCCGGATTCGTATGTGTTACCACCTTTGACACCATTGTTTTCACCAGGTTTGCTGAGCTGGCTTGTCTCGTTCTCACCTTATACTCTATATCTTCAAACTACAGATCAAGAAAAGAGACAAAACCAATGAGCTTTGTGTCGATGAAGGAAATCGAAAAGCGAGAGAGAAAGAGAAACCTTGAGAAAGATAGGAAGAGGAGCATCTTCATTAGGATAAGAGGAAACGAATTCTTCGTGGATGTCAATTTCGGATGAGTATTGGTTTCTGAGGTAAGCTTGGGACATGAACTCCATGTTGTGAACTATACCGTTGCTTCCTGAAATCTGCATTACATGATTTTCTTCAACTTCTTCTGTTGATCTTCTGATCTCCATGGTTTTTTCTTATTCTTGTACCACAAGAAAATTGATGTGAATGTAGGGTTGTGTTATATAACGAAAGAAGTGTGTGGATCAACTGTGTCAAACCTGAAACTTTCTTGCTTTTTGTGTTCTCTTTTTCTCTCTGTTTATCAGGGTGTTAGTTTGGTAGACCACATTCTTTCAATGGGGCTGAGTTCCTTTAATTATGCATGTGTTGACTTGCATTAGGAGGATATGAATTAAAATCATTTTCAATACTTATTTGGTAGGTTTAAAATCATTTACATTTTTATGGCGTAATCAGCCAAAGAGTCCTTGGAGAAAAACAAGGGACAGAACTTTGTGGGGAGTCCTAAATCATCAACTTGGCTTTGCTCATTGGTGATCACATTGAGCCACGTATGAAAATAAAAGCTCAGATAAAATCATCAATTGTTTATATTGTGAATTTTTCGGAAGAATTACAAACAAAGGAGACATCAATGTCTGAAACTACTACACATGGATCCTTTAGACGTCTTTTGAAGTTGTTTGTGGTTCTCACGAAAAAAATACCAATTCTCTTGTCCCCTTTGTCATATTGCCAAACACTAATTTCTTCTTGGGGGTGATGTATCCTAAGTATGTACACGCAAAAAAATCACTCAAAAATCCAGACTTTAACATCTCTTACCAATCTGATTATGCATCTTTCTAGTAACTCCTCTCCTTGATCTAGTAGTTGTTTCCCAGATTCGTTAGTGCAGCTTGAGGTTGCTGATTAGTTATGCGCAAGAATCCTGTGGGTTCAGTCATGGCAGGTATAGTAGGAGCCGCTAGTATGGGCTGAGTTTGTTGGTATATCCCGGGGAACCCAGTCTGCACGGTTGGGAAAGCTAATTGGTGACCTTGAAGGGATAAGTTGTACATGGCACTGGTCTGTAGATTGGCTAGACTCTGCTCAGCCAAAATATATACAAGGAGCCCTGTTAAAAAAGTATAGCATAACATGATGCAATGACAGAGGGGAAAGGCAGAGACAAACTAACCATTGGTCCAGTTGTGTAAATGTTTTCCTTCTTTTCTTCCTTGTGGGTAGAGTTTACAGTGGCTGCTGATGGGATATGGTTAAAAGTAACTGTGTATGATGGATCATATGGGGATGGAATTGTGGTAGGTGGAGCGTTTCCAATGTTGCTTCCTGATTTGATTTGACCGAGCGAGATTTTAGCACTAGCATCATCTCCAGGCGGTAAGTAAGACTGTTGTTGTAACCCGTTTGGGCTCAGGAACTGGTGAATGTATGGTTGTGGCATATAATAGGGTGGAATATAGGGACCGTAAGGGAAAAAGTTTAGATGGTATTGTTGCCTATAAAGGTGCATTGCCTGTTGAGAGGCTGCTATGGAACACTGATCAGGATAAGAGATAGGTGGAGCATAACCATTTCCAGCCTACAATTGCCAACAAAATATAAAAGACCGTGACTAAGCATATGTATTCAAATATTCTGGCAAGAAAACGATATGGATGGCCTGATGCTGACAATGAAGGCACAAGACAAAAAGACTTTTGTAGAGATACATGAACATAACCGACCTGATGAATGTCTGTGATTGGTAAAATCTCCTCCTTTAGTTTATCTCCTTCCAAACCTTCTACAGGGTGAACAGTTCGGTCTGACTGCAAAGCTAGCTCAGTCTCAGATGCTGAATTCGAAATATTATGATTCTTATCTTGAGAAAAAGGTGATATATCTTTCCTGCAAGCCAAATTATGGTATCAGAATCTCACTCATCTGACTGTAAAGTAATTCACGAGAATATAGAAGCAAGCAACACTGTAAGATTTACTCATAGTATCTATCAGTCACCAACCTAGTTGATGCCCCATAGGCCGCTGTCCCATGAGAAGACTCGCTATTGGAGTCATCACATCCAATAGTACAATTGTCAGAAGATGCCTCTCTCACAAAATTGGAACCGAAGCTCCCAAATGTCAGACCTTTTTCCAGCTTTTTGGCAACCTGAAGGTGGACAGGAAATGTTACATGTGGCCTTTCACCAACATCTGACTTGAGAAGCGATAGATTCTTGGCTTTATTGACTGTACCCTCACTCTTAGTGACTGTTCCAAAAAAAAAGCCATAGGTCGAATCAAATAAGAGGTTGGAATTGCACTCAGGAAACAATCTGCATCATTCCCAACTTATCTAGAAGAATACAGAATGCACTTAGTGCTACATAGATGAAGAGAAACTGTACCTTGCTCTGACTGAGCACTGCAATTAGAAGTGAAAATCATAGATGAGTGCTCTGATATCAGAGAAATTCCATCTAAAGCATATTGAGTATCGTTTTCTACAGCAGAATCTGATACAGCCAGTGGTACTCTACTTGCTTTAGGCTTATCCAGCTCAACAACATCCTGAGACGAAGAAGTAGACTTGGAGGGAGGCTGTTCCTCTGTGACTCCCTTGTTCAAAGGAGAGATCAAAGCATCTTGAATTTTATGGTTACTGACTCCACTTGAAGGACTAATGGGGTTAGGGGTCCTGCAAAAGAATATAATGATTTAGAAAGCCCAAATCCAAAAGAGGGTATTACAGACATAAAAGGAATGATATGAATAGATACTTTATTGAAGAAGGTTCTGCATTGTTTATTGCTTTGTTAGAAGCAGGCAAAGCAGTTCCGGAACCTCCTATCCTGTGATTAGCTCCACTCTGCTTTTTAGAAGCTGCACTTCTTCCATTATTGGCATCTGCAAATCAACAAAGAGCTTAAATCAAGGAAGATAATAAATTAAAGAAGTTTCAAAGTATCTATCAAAGAACATAAATTACAATGAGCAGTGTAACTTGAAGAGAAGTTCCTCCGACTAGTCCTGCCCCTTCCTTGTGTAGTCGGTACAAGATTCTGCAAAAGGCAGTACACAAATGGGATAAGAGAAACGATATAATGTAAGCTATTGAAGGAAGTGACATACACAAAGTTGATGGTTGCTAAGTAAATTCACAAAACAAGAATAAAGGAATCAGAACAAAGAGAAAAGCTACCTCTTTCTTTCTCTCCCGTTTGCTTCTCACTTCATGAAATGTATCTGAAACATTTCAAAGATCATATTAACATATGAGTACATGACTACAATCAAATAAAGTGCCACATAATGTCCAATCTCAATCAAAGCGTAAAAAAAAAAAACTCTTTTCACAGTTCCATTATATATAAAGCAAATCGGCAAAGATTCGACCTGTGATTGAGAGAGGTAAGCAAATTATAAACAAAATATTTTAGTCATAAACCCAAATTCAGCATATTCCGAATCAACAGATTCCAATTTGGCATATTCTACCAAATAGAAATCTCATAAAAATTACAGACTGATGAAACATAAAAACATGCTCTTTCAAAAGAGAAAACACAACACCAAATCAAGCAAGGGTAATAAATGGCAACATCAAAAACAAAGATCAGAAGAAACCAGAGTAAGTACCTAAATAGAGGAGCTTCTGGGTGGTCTCATATGGATCATTGAAGCAGTCCTTAAAGACAGAGAAGATATCCTCGTCGGAATGTTGTTTCCCTGTAACCTCTCTGATGTTTTGAATAGTTTCGAGCAGATCGGCCGGAATCGAAACCCTATCGCCGCTGATGCTGCTCATGTTGGTAGAGAGGAGCGGGGGAGAGGAGAGAGAAATTTAGAGAGTATGGGTCAGGCAAAGACTTGAACATAAGACCCAACATATATACTATTTTCCTTCCGTATAAATTACCGCTAAATGTCTCTCTCCGTATTTTTATACGCCGACGTCACTTTTAAATTCATTATTTAATTACACCATACAATAGCTTATAAAGTGAACTTAGATATCAAAGTTGATATGGCCGAGTTGGTCTAAGGCGCCAGATTAAGGTTCTGGTCCGAAAGGGCGTGGGTTCAAATCCCACTGTCAACATTTCCTTTTTTAAAACCCACAAAGTAATTGTCGGAAAAAGGAATTTTTTTTTTCTTTTTTCCGCGACTCGATGTCGGAACTTAAAAATCATATATATATATACGAAGAAGCTATCTGATATCAGATCTTATCGATCGAATTAGGTCCTCCCCAGAAACAATCAAAACCCTAGCTTTCTGTTTCGCTCTCGATCCTTAGGTCGGGGTTTCTCGGAGGTAATCTCTAGTTACTGACTGAATTAAGGATTGCGATGGGTTCCAGATCTCGGAATGATAATTTCCAATCCGGCGATGGCGCCAGTCCTGGGTATGTTTACTCTTTCCTTTTGCATGTTTCAATCCAGAGTATGAACGAATCGATTAGGGGAATATCTCGCAATTTATGTTTTTGCTTGGAATTTGTTTTGTAGGAAAATATTTATCGGAGGATTGCACAAAGACACCACTAATAGTAAGTCTCTTGTGCTTGTTTCGAGCTCAAAATATAATCTTAGGGTGATTCCTTGATGTTGTGGGGTTAGGGATTGTTGTAGACATGTGTGTGTCTGTGTTTGATGTTAGGCCTGTTGGGATATTTATTAATTCGCGTTGTTTGACTGCAGCTGTGTTCAATAAGCACTTTGGCAAGTACGGGGAGATTACAGATTCTGTGATTATGCGAGATCGACATACTGGTCAACCTCGGGGTTTCGGTTTCATCACCTATGCTGACCCTTCTGTTGTTGATAAAGTTATTGAAGATAATCATATTATCAATGGGAAACAGGTCTCTTACGCCACTTCTATTTGCTTAGTATTGATGTTTTATGGATTTGCTTAATTACATCAAGAATTCATCACTTATTTTTAGTTTTCTGAGGTCTAGTAGCATACCTCTGTTGGATCTTTTCATCAATATTTTTTTCTTGTTCCGATGGAACAGGTTGAGATCAAAAGGACTATTCCGAAAGGTGCTGGTGGCAATCAGTCTAAAGATATCAAAACAAAGAAGATTTTTGTTGGTGGTATACCCTCCTCTGTTACAGAAGGTATACATACCAGCATCTTTACACATCTTGAAGTTATTGCTTCTCTGTGAGAATGTTGTTTTTTTCTTGTGCTTATGGTTGCTTGTTTTTATTGATCAGATGAACTTAAGGACTTCTTTGCCAAGTATGGAAACGTGGTGGAGCACCAGATTATCCGAGACCATGAAACAAATAGGTCCAGAGGTTTTGGTTTTGTAATTTTTGACAGCGAGGAAGTCGTTGATGAATTGTTGTCCAAAGGAAACATGATCGATATGGCAGACACTCAGGTAAGCTTGTATAAATGGGGCCTAGAATTGTGGTGCATAAAGATATATCTATCCTGGTTTCAATTTGAAATTTTCTGCTTGTTCCCTTCATTATACCATTAAACTTAGTATTCCCTTCATTATACCATTAAACTTAGTATTAGCATTCTACCCATTAGCTACCACCAAATGTAAGGAGGTTGTCACAGTAAGCTAGGAAGTCCCTGCTGTAGTGTGCATTCTAAGCATAGCTAGGTTAATTAAGTTGCTTTGTTGTAGGTGGAGATCAAGAAAGCTGAACCAAAGAAATCTTCAAACCGTTCACCTCCTCCTTACGGTAGTCACCCTAGAGGTCGTTCTTTTAACGATAGTTATGGCGGTTACAGTGGACCTTATGGAGGTTTTGATGGAGGATATGGTCCTCCAGGTCCCATTAGGTCCCATGGAGGTCCTGGTAGTAGGTTTGCTGGGGGATATGGGTATGGTCGTGGCGGTTTAGGCCCTGAATTTGGAGGAGGGTATAGTGGTTATGGGGGTGGTAGTGTAGGAGGTTACCGCAGTGAACCACCCCTTGGCTATTCAAGTCGTTTTGGACCCTATGGGAGCGGGTTTGGTGGTGAGGGTTATGGCAGTGGAGGCTATGGAGGTGGTGGTTATGGTGGTGGAGGATATGGTCGTGGAGGGGGGGAAGGCTATGGAGGATATGGTGGGGCAGGTTACGGTGGTGCATATGAATCTGGAGGTCCAGGTGGCAGTTATGAAGGAGCAGGTGGTCCATATGGGAGGGGTTATACTAACAGTAGTCGATACCATCCATATGCAAGATAGGTTCAAGATAATACAAATCCATAGACGCTATAGAAGCATCTCTCACAGGTTTCTCTAGATTGTTCCAATCGCTCTAGGTGCATTCTAGAGGAAACTAGAGTTATCATGTAGCGCCAACATCAGGAAGGATTGCCAAGGACAGGAAGAGCATCGAAAAGAAAAAAAGTTTTATTAGACATCTTCTAGTTTGTGTTTGTCTAATTTTAAGTGTTGTCTTATCTCTTAACTTAGATTGTGTTATGTAGACTTTAGCATATTTGGGTTTGGAGTTTGTTTTACAGTGCCATAAGAATGATTTAGAGTAAGCCTATTTATCATTTGGTAGTCTTGTTAGATGATCAATCACTAACTTAGCTTAGTTTGCATAATCATACCAATTAGCTTAAGAATCTCTGCAAAAAGTGCATTCATAATTCTTTAGCGCTCAAGTTGAATGCTTTCTATGGTCCAACTTATTATCTCTGTAGATATTGTAGGTTCGAGCCCAGTTAGTTATGGTTACCTCACTCTAGTGCATGTGTAAGTAGGCATTTTTTTTGGTCAAGTGTGTACGTAGTTCTAGCTAATAATGTGAATTTTGATATCTATAATTTGTCATCAAATGTTTTAGATTTTAGTTTAAATCATTGCAATTATGTATAAATAATACAGTACACTTTACGTACTTTTTGTAGTAAATATTAAATTCAAAGTGTTTCAAATGCAATGAAATATGATATACAGCACACTAGAATTGTTGATAGAACACAGGACACCTTAAAGGCTTAAACAGACATGTATATCCATAAAAGTTGATAACTCACCGACAGAGGAACAAGATTTAGTGATTAATTAAAAAAAAAAGAAAAGAATAATTTTATATTCTTAATCCATTAAGGCCGATCTTAGCAGCGTTGCTAGTTGCTAGTTTGCATTTTTGTGAACAGAAAAAAAAAATTACATATTAAGTTTCCATCCTCTGAAGTCTAAACTCCTTTCTATATCTATTTTTGAAATGCAGAAACGATTTGACTGGCAAGAAAAAAGACGACAATCTCGGATATTCAGGACCGCAAAGGATATATAGAAAAAACATTAATTTTAGAAACACATTTTTACATTAAGTTCTCTGTTCTCAACTCAAAAAGAAACAATAACTCTTTTTGTTCAGTTTCACAATTCCAACTTCTTTTTTTTTGGGTCAACCTTTAACAACTCCAACTATTTTTAGAGTTATCTCTATTAGTAAAAAAGGTTGAAACAAAGAAGAAAGAGAAGAAGAAGAAGAAGAAGAAGAAGAAATGGAAGGGAAAGAGGAAGAAGCAAAGAGGAGGATGATCTTGAAGAACAAATTTAAGGAGACAGAAGAGATAAGCCAAGAAGACATTAAAAGACAAGAAGCTTACAACATGTCTCCACGTGCACGTGGTGGTGGTGGTGATGGATCGGTCGGAATGGGCAAGTCATCGAGCGTGAGGCTAAACTGTTTATGCGCACCAACCACACACCCTGGCTCTTTTAGGTGCCGTTACCACCGTCGTAACGCTGGACTCGGCATGTCCCGTGGCATCTCCGTTCCGTCTAACCTTTCCATGTTGGCAGGAGGAGCCTCTAATTCTCTCTCTCCCAAGTCCCGCGATTAATATTCTTATTTGATTCTTCTTTATTTCAATTTCCCTTATGTTTCTGTGTATATACAAAAATTGCAAAAGTAGAGAAATCTCCTTTGCTGTTTGCACAAATGAAATAAAGTCAACCGATCCTGATTTTCGTTTCCATGCCGGAAATTTATTTAAAACGATGTCAATGAAAAGTACAAAATGCGACTCCATGCACGCCGAGACCTGCCTTTGTTGGGTTTCGAAATCTTGTCACCACAAAAACAAACCATTTCTATGGCGATAGGCTTGGTCCGCGTGGAGATGAATGAAAACACATGTATACAAGCTTTTAGGCTAAGAGAATTGAGAAGAGAACAATTATAATATTACTATAGCATCGGGTAGTGGTACAATGATCTTCTCGAATAGATAAAAATGCAACACGAGCTCTGTAATAAATTTACATAAAGATAAGAGAAGAAATCAAAAAGTAATGTATCAGAGGAATAATTAAAAAATTGATCGACAAGACGATTGAGATTCAAGTTGTGGGTCGTGTCCAACTGGTTTGAGATGTAATTGTATTCCCATAGTAAACTTTTTTGGTAGATTCGTCCCAATACGCCTGCGAGAGAGATAATCAAGCGACAACGTTTTAGCGACTGCGGTTGCATTTACAAAACAAACGCTAGTGAAATGGTGAAAACTTAATACTGTACCTGCCATCCCGACGGGAGATTTGCTGAGAGTTTGGTTAGATCAGGTTTTTGCTGCTTCTCGTCCTCTTTCTTCTGAGACTTCTCGGCAGCTCGTTCTTTCCTCCGTTTCACTTTCTCACGCCTAAACACATCATAAAACCGCATTAAACAACTAAATCATGTTTTACTGGTGGAGCACACAAATGAATTTTGCAGTACGCAGAGTGACTAACCAGTCACCACCGAGGGGTTGGAAATTTGCGTTGTCTTTAGCCTCTCCACTTGCGATCTGTCGGGATTTCCATTCTTGGATTTCTCGTTGTCTTTTTCTATCAAGGATTCTGTAATCATCTTCTTCTTCTTCTTCTTCTTCGCTATCGTTTAGCTCCTCCTTAGCAGCTTTCCACTGAGCAAGGGGGTAAACATTTAAGTTATTTAAGAGAGTCTAGAAAAAGGGTTCATTTGTGAGGGAGGAGATTCAAGAAAAAACAACGTACCTTGTCCACCAAACTAGAAACCTTTTTATTTGACTTCAATGAGGATGTAGCAGCTACTGTCCGCTTTTTAGGCCGTTTCACTGTTGCCAAAGCCAATTACTTATAAGCAAAAACTCAGAGCACACTCAAACTGTGAATTTGATGAGAAAAATTCAAAACCAAGATTAGATATCATTGAAGAATATACATACCTTTAGATTGACCCTTTGCCAATAGAGACAATCCACCTGTAACATCTGTGGATTGAGTAGTAGTACCCAAAGACGCCATCTCAGTAGAGTCATTGGATCTGGAACTAGGCTCTACAGCTGTCGAAGATTTGCTTGGGATGTTGTAATTAGTAGAACCAACTCCACTGTGAGGCAGCGATGACTCTGCGGAGCTGATGACAGGAAACAGCGGAGCTGCACTATTGAAATCGTAATAAGCTTCAACAGCACTGGCTGCTGTAGGAGCAACTTCACTTGTACCAGGAACCATTTCATAATAAAATGCCGACTGGGGCAGAGAGACTTGAGATCCGTCGACATGGCCATAAAACTGAGTATTAGGAGCTAAAGTAACAGCATTGGCAATATATTGATAATTGGACTCTGGATAGGATAAGTTGTATTGCGCCGCATAATCAGCTGATTGCTGCATATAAGATTGAGGTAGGGTATAGGAAACTCCCAGAGAGTCACTGGACAAAGATAAAGGGACATGGCCATTATCAGGTGGTGGAGGAATTGGTTCACTATTACTATCTGGTGGTGGTGGAGGAACATCTTCACTCTCAGAAGGCGGTGGCGGAATCCATTCCTCACCCGGAGGTGGTGGAACATCTGTATGAAGGTTGGATGGCTCTGTTTGACTGAATATCTTACCATCAGAAGCATCTATCACTTGAACAGACACTGGAACTGATTCTTCAACCTCCATATCCACATCCATGTCAATATCTTCCACATTTGGGGAGCCAGCCTTCTGAAGCATCTCATCTGAAGGGATAACATCAGACTGCCCAGCTGATTGCCCTCGGGTGTGGGTGGGAGATCCATTGCCGCTCAGATCAGCTGATGCATCTGAACTAAGAGTTCTTCCAGATTGAGCTAATTCTCCTTCTCTCCCACTATCCTTGGATTCACTTTCTGTTTTAGCATCTGCTACCAACTTTTCTTTGGATGAGCTTTTGTTAGCTTCAGAAATTTCATCCATTACTGCAGATTTTGCAAGCTGGTAAATCTCATCATTAACACCGTCTTCCAGACGCTTGAGTTGTTTCTCAGTGTGGAGCCAAAAGGAAAGTAAAGGTGAGGTATCCAATATGAGCGCCTTTACATCAGAATGTCTGACTTCAGCCTCCAGAATGTACTTTGATATCTGCTCATTGCTGTGGACGTTTCCATGAGACCTATAAAATTTTGCAAATTAGAGATAATAATATTTCAAAGAAGATAAGGAACTATGATCTCTTCACCTAACAATATAACATATATAAACAACAAGACCCAAACTAGAATGGCTTACTTCTTCAGAGACCTCAGTTTCTCCAATAAGCGTTCACTTTGACTCAACAGACGGGACGGGAGGTCAGTAGCTGCTCCTGTATCAGAATTAGCATGAGCATGCTCTAAATTTCCTGGCCCTGCAAGTTCCTCCTGACATGGTTGGTAATTAAAAGCAGAGTCTATTCGACATTCAACTTGATGACCATCAATTCCTAAACTTTTGTTGTAAAGATCTTCACTTTTGTTTCTCTCACCCATATCAACTGTTAGAGAAGTCGAACTGTCAGGCCCTGTGAAGATATTTTGCACGGGTTGCAAATAACTTGGTTCAGCGCTAGAAACCAAGGTCCCAGACACATTGTACCCAGTCCCATATGCACCTGCCAGTTGAGTCAAAACCGCAGGAATTTCCCACGAAGTTTCCCCAGTTTCTGTATTCCAGTAGTAATACTGATTGCTTTCCTCATGCAAAATCATCTTCCACTGCAAAGTAACATCTGTGAGAGCATGGTGCTCCAAAGACACGCTGCCAGATGCTTGAACTGAGGGATCTGTCTGTTTGTTTAGCCCATCCGAGACTGTCAAGTTACTCACCCTGACATAACCACTTTCCCCTTCAGCCTTAAAATCAAGTGCAGAAGAATCCTCCCCTGTTTGCTGTTGGTCAACCATCTGCATAGTGGTGTCTGCACCTGATTTGATATTTGTATCTTTTTGTCCTTCTTGAATAAATCCATCAACCTGGTTTAAATAAAATTCATCAAGACTAGCAGAGACACATCAGTGTACCATTTTATACAAGTTAATTATTGGTACCTGCTCATTTTTATTGGCTAAGGAACTATCTGCAGTGGCATCATCTGCCATCTCCTTCGAATCCTCTTCCACCTCATTGTCACTATATTGGCCAAGTAAAAGCAAAGGGTTTTCTGTTTTCTGACCTGAAAATAAGAAGACTAACGAATCAAACTTCGGAACCACTAGTAATTACATACCTAGACTCCAGCAATATGAACTGACAAAAAAAGAATAGCTACATCAAGTTGCATTAGAAAGTAAAAAAAGGATGGAGAATAGCGTCGGGGAAGATTTTTCAGCGACCTGTCACAATTAATGACAAAGCCGTCAGTTTTGCTTAGCAAGCCAAAACAGCCAGAGACAAACGAACCGATAGGAGCTAATTCCAGAAGAAAGTCCTCAGAAAGCTTGAAGCTGCAAAATAGAGCAAGTCATTCAAAAAAATCACACTGGCTTGGCCTGAACTGATGTCATACGATGTCCCCAAGACCACAGCCACCCTATACTCTTGAGAAGAAATTTTGGTGACAAACAACATAACATGTCTTTGGAACACAAACAAGAATTCCCAAATTTGCAGCATTAAGATGTCGAGCACTTTATGGGGCTTGGCTACATAGCGGATTCGAAGATAGCTAGCTCATGGAACCCACCTGAAGAAGAAGGTGAATTGGGTAACTCATTAGGCTCTGTTTGTTCCCGCTCAACTTCATCACGCACATCTGAGCCACCCAAATCTCCTACAAAAATATCAAAGAGATACTAAAAAAGGCTAAAAATTGCAAAACAGGAAATTCCTAGTAAAAAAAAAAAACTAAAACCGGTGATCAGCTCTTTTATTAACTAGCTTCAATAAATCCATAATTATATTAGATTCAAATCTTTCTACAATTTTCAAGGTGTTGTTCCAAACGACCCGGTAGATTTCATCAATCAAAAGAGCAGAAAACGAATCGAAAAAGTACAGTAAATTCGATTGGACAAGTACCGAAGAAGGCAATAAAAAGTATACCAGAGGGTTCCGCAAAGAGATCGAGCTTGACACGACGGCCGGTGCTGTTCATGGCGGCGAAACGACGCTCTTTTCTCTTCCCCATCAGATTCCTACTCTCTCTCGTTTCTTCTCTACAAACTCTAACCTTCGTTTAAGTGTTAAAAAAAAAAAACTATATTACGATTTACGAATCAAACGACACCGTTTTCCCAGTAGCCGTCTTACTGCCGTCGACGTTGTGCCGTTTTTGTTTTAAATTGCGGATTGCACGCCGTTTAATTGATTACGGTTTGCCAAATCAGACCGATCCAAATTTACTCCGGCCCGTAACAAATTTTTGATATTTTCAGTAAAAGGAGTCTGATTTGAGATTCTCTCTGTATTGCTTGCTATTCGATTAAATTAAAAGGGTCTCGTCTCGTGCAAAGATGTCATAAAACCAAAACCCCTAGATTCTATTTACCTCTAATGAAAAGAGAAACGATGAATCCACTCATTCAGAGGGTTTGGTAGAGGAAATACTTTATTGTATACTCTAAAATGATTACAATCTACTTGTAAAACATGCATGGAACGCATTACTCAATGATGTCATAGATACACCAAGAAGCGCTTTGATAAAATAACAAAGGAGTTTTCTTGGTTATCATTATCACAGATTTTCTGTCGATCTTAGTGGTGTTCTGGGAAGTTTCCGGCCACTAATTTGAATTTCAGATTTATTTCTAACGAATTTACAACGACAATAATGTGGTCAGATATACATCAACTTCCTCAAAAGTTAATCATACGGTAGCGACTCAGTGAGTAAAAACTTCACAAGTGAGTGAACTTATTGACAATATTACAAAAAATGGAACATACTCTTGGGGCAATTCCTACCAAACAGAAAACATAGGGGCCAAAACGATACATGTTGTAAAATATGTTCACGACTCATGAATAGACTCTAACCTCTTGAGAAGCTGGGCAACGACACCCCAGTTGAATCCCCGGTATTGAAGCCACCGGATGACTCTAGCTTTACGAGTTTCTATAGGCAGGTCTCGGCCTTGGAGCCACCGCTTTGATGCCTGAACATAAAGCTGATCCATCGCTTCTTTGGACAGCCCGTGCTTTGGTTCTGCTTCTTCATCTCCTTCCTTGCATTGGCTTTTCTCAAAAACCAGCTTTATGGCTGTCTCCGCGTCTTCGTTGCTTATGCCTTTCTTAAACAATGCCTTATCCACATGCAAAATACACACTTCGCTTTAGTAGTGACAGATTGGACAACATTGTTATCCTCACAAAAAAATGTGAATGGCGAATCTTACTTGCTTGATCCGCCTTGGTCCCCAACTTAAGGAAGACCATCTAGATCGAGAAAATGACTCCGCGTACAAGCTATCACTGATAAAACCTCTGAAACACACAAAAAAAAAGTTGAAAGAGAGACTTTTTCTTACTCAGTTTTTCTATCAGTGGTAAAGCAGATAATGTTACAACAAAAGCAACCAAGACCATTACATATCAAGGAAAAACAAACGCATGATGCTATGGATCCAGATTGAGAACAAAAATTTAAGAGGAACCTTACCGTATCTGAAAATCATTGATCACTCTGTCAACGATTTCAAGAGGATATTTCTTTCCAATGAGCTTCTTCTTCAGCTCAGCTGCTGAATATGCTCTAGGACCATGCAGAAAAGCAGAATAAGGAAACCATACACACAGAGAAGAGTGAAGAAAAAACCAAAATAAACCATTCTGCAGCATTTTAAACTCAAAGTTGCAAGTAAACCTTAAACCGAGATAGCGAATAGCCATGTTCTCTGCCTCTTGCGCGGTTTTGCAGGCTTCTTTGCTACTCTTGGCCTGCTCAGCTTCCATATGTAGTTTGACTATATCATAAGTTTGTTTGTGTTGTCTCATCGACTTATAGCCACTAGATCTAACCCGGTTGCTGCTTCCTTCCAACTCTGCAAAAAGAGGAGAGAAATGTAAGTCCCGATTAGGATTGGTTTAAAGCCAAAACCTGACCAAAGAAACATGGCAGTAAAACTCATAATACCTTCAGTAGAGTCATCAAAGGCCTCATTCATGTAACTTCCAGCATCATTTTTCTCTTGCAGATCCAAAAATGTGCCTTCCGTAGCTTCTTTTCCGTTACACTTCACTTCAGATTTCAATACACTATGATCCAATCTACTACCATTATAAATACCTTTCTCAGAACCATCAACAGACTGAGATGTCAAATCTTCACTAATCTTCCAAGACTTTTTTGGAACATATTTAATCATATCCGACGAACTGTAGTCTCGCTGCTCTGAACACAAGATTCTTGGAGTCAATTGTCTCTTAATCCTACAAATATCAACATTGAGGAATTAAACTATCTATTGTATTCGTGCTATTAACACAGAACAATTTCAATAAATAATCAGATATTGGCCCCAACAACAGAATTTGTTCGAGTTATTAACACAGATATGATTTCAATTCTCTCAAGCCGTAAACGTTGAAGCAAATTCAATAAATTGGGAATTTTCACTCATTTCGGTTTAGGAGAAAACAGAAAAGAAGAATTCAAGCAAAAAATTAGCTCACCATGGAATCACGAATACGCGATGTTGAATGCCAATAGATAAACTAAACCCTACTTTCAGCATCTCCTAATCTCAGAGACCGTCGGAATGTAAAACCCCTAGGTCAAAGACAATTCAAACAGCTTCATATTACATTCCAGCAACTATACTGCGCTGGGGGCGTCTAGCTGCTATAGTGCGCTGGTTTCGGTTCGAGTTCAGGTTGAATTCGGTTCGTTTTTTTTTTTTTTTTGGATTTTCAGATAAATTTTCGGCTTTTAAATCGGTTTTTTTATTCAGTTTGGATTCGATAAATTTTTATATATGAAAAATAAATTAACTGGAACCATGTTAAGATATGTTCGATTTGTTGATCGAATATTTCGAATTTGATTGTTCCGACCGGATCGGACAGAATATACAATATGGAACATTCTAAAAAAAAATACAAAGGAGATGCTAAATAGTTAACTAACTAAATGACTATTCAATACAATTATATTATAAAAAAAAACTCATCCACAACTTGTTAATCAAATTTTTACGGCATATAGAACATGACAATACTTGGACGATGAATCATCCTCTTCAAAGTCATAACCACCATCAGCATCACCATCATTATCACCATATCCACCATTAAAGCTAAGAGTTTTAGATTCGAATCCAGCTTTAGGCTTGAAAACGAATAACCCGCTAGACGAACCAGAAGTTTCGAACAGCCAATCATGAACGTCCCAAAAGATTTCCACAGAAACACCATCGCTCACTGTCACAACCTCGTTCCCTCTAAATCTCCAATTTAAATTCATGATCCGAATCGCCGGGACCCGAGAGAGAAGTCTCGATCACCACCTCGTTCTCTCGACGCGACTCCTCACCGCCAAACGCCGTGCGTGTGTAGAACACGCGTTTCCCGTGGACATGTTCTTGCTTGGAGACCAAGGCAGCTTCTGTGGCTGCAGGGTTCTTCTTCGTCCTCTTGAAAGCTTCGTTCTTTAAATCTCCGACTGTTAAAAATACGGCGTTTTTGGACACGAGGGAGACGTAGAAGCCAGAGGAAGGTTCTGGGAAGTTTGAGAATTTGGCTTGACGAAAATCCCAGTATACGTCAACCCTTGTCCCCTCAGCTTCTAAGCTCTTGAGACCCTTTTTGGCCCAAAACGATGAACCTGAAAGATCTATCTTCACGTGTTGCTGATGATTCTGTTCTTTTTCTTTGAGTTTCTCGATTTTGATGGTTAAAGAATGTGAGGAGATGGTTCTAGACCAAGTGACGTCTACGTTTTGCGTAGTATTGGCGATTTCAACTGCGTAGAGTAAGGAGACAGAGCTGGATTGGTTAAACATTTTTCGTATGTTGTTGTTTCTTGGATCTTAAGCCTTCCATAGGTTTGGCTTCAGGTTTATAATTGTCATTGAATTGTTGATTTTGAAGATTGAAGAAGTTGGAATTACTCTAGAAGGAAATCAGATTTTTTGGCTGATCTGAATTTGTTTGTTGAAACGAATAAAACCGAAGATTTTTTTGTTTGTTAGTGATTTACTATGAATAGATTGCTTCTAAGTTTGGATCTTCATGAGTTAGACCCGTATTTGTGACCTTACCTATCTTTAGTAACCCCAGCAGTGCTTGTTAGGGAATATTATTTTAATCGCCCATCTATTAATTTCAAGGGTAAAAAACTTCGAAGAAGAATTAAATATGTTCTATGGCGTGTTCATATGATAAACATGAGTCTAGCTGTATTAAACAAACATGTTATAGATAGCTAGCTTTTATACACAAATACATTTGATCTTTACTTGTGTATTCAATATTACTATGGGATACCAAAATTGATCGGTCTGTGTACAAGAAAAGTATTGAGCCAAGAGGAAGGATATGGATATGTCATGTACCTACCGTTAATTCAGTTATTTTGTGAAATTTTTAAAAGAAAGGCCTTTATGGCCCAAACTTTGACAATTATTATGGGCTTCATATTTATATATATAAGGTATTTACAAACGATGTCGTTTTGGACCGGCAACATAAATAAAACCCTAAGCTTTAAACCTTCATTGATTCAGAAAAACGTTCCTCCGAAGCAGCAGCAGCAGCTCCTCAATAGCTCCCAACAGATCCCAAATCAAAGAATCGGGTACTCTTTCAATTTCAACAATTTATTTTCGATCAATTTGTTTATTGAAATTGTTCTAGTTACATCAGAATTTCGATTTCAGATATTTGTGTAACAATTCGATTTCTATCTATTTGGTTCTGCTCATTCCTCTTATACCTGCGTTATTATCGATTTACAAAAGCACAAATTTTGACTTCCTAGTTTCCTCTTTGTGTGATTTCTGGATAATAACTAGTTACAATTTCTCTTCAAATTACTTTTATTTAGGGTATCAAATTCGATCTAGCCAGAGTTTTTTAAGACTTTGATTGATAACTAGTGTTTCCTATGATTTTAAGACAATAAGAATGTGACTTTTGATGCTTATGTATGTATTATTTTACAGCTTGTAAGTGATAATCACTATTGAAGAGTAATGGCAGAGTCTACTCAAATGGAAGTTGAGACTGCAACAGTAACTGCGCCACTACCGCCTAAGCCAACCTTTAAGCCTTTGAAAGCTCATGAGATGTCTGATGGTAAAGTTCAGTTCAGGAAATTATCAGTTCCACCGAACCGTTACTCTCCCCTCAAGAAAGCGTGGCTAGACATCTACACACCCATTTACGATCAGATGAAGATTGACATTAGGATGAATCTCAAATCCCGCAAAGTCGAGCTTAAAACCCGAGCTGACACTCCCGATATCAGTAACCTGCAGAGGTCTGCGGATTTTGTTCACGCTTTCATGCTGGGTTTTGACATCCCAGATGCTATCTCTCTTTTGAGGATTGATGAGCTCTATGTTGAGTCTTTTGAGATCAAGGATGTGAAGACTCTGAAAGGCGAGCATTTGTCTCGGGCAATCGGGAGATTGTCTGGGAAAGGAGGGAAGACCAAGTTTGCTATTGAGAATTCTACCAAGACAAGGATTGTGATTGCAGACACTAGGATTCATATCTTAGGAGCTTTCTCTAATATTAAAGTTGCAAGGAGTTCCCTCTGCAGTCTTATTATGGGATCTCCAGCGGGCAAAGTTTACTCGAAGCTCCGTTCTGTTACTGCCAGATTAAACGAATAGTTATGAGTGGCAAAATTTTGGTTCAGTAACTTGATTTTGTTCGAGTGATCTTTGTAATGAAGTTTTGCATAACAAAAAATGTTTTCTTAGAAAATTTGTTGTTGAATGAAAACTATCAGTTGAATTTTCTGCTATTGCTATCTTGATATTGGCTCGTTTGAGTATTGTATCGATTTCCTAAGGGGCCCTTGAAATAGAAAGAAATAAGAACACTTGCATTGCAGTTCTATAAACCCACAGCATAAACAACTAGAGAGATGGTGTAAGACATGGTCTTGCAATTACACCTTTCCTATGTTTTGTAAAGAAGATCTATAAAATACAAGGAAAAAGGAGAAAAAGAAGCACATTGTAACGAGTCTCTTTAAATCACAAATTGTTGGCCTTTTCTTATATGGGACCAGTTTCTTTTAATCTTCAGCCTCCAAAGAGAAACCCAGCAGCTTGTTCTTCATTTCCTTCAAACAATCTTAGAGCTTGTATCACAGCTTCGCGGGGAAACCCTAATTCCACAAGCTTTGCAATCTTGGCTTCAAATTCAGGTCCCTGTGGATTACATGATAAAATGGTTTCATGGAGACTAAAAAAGGAATCACAAGAAGTGAGACTAGAACTTTATACATAGATTCTACCTCGGATGTGTTCTGCCTTTTAGGTTGTTGACTCGTTGGGTTTGTAACTGTGTTATTTTTCTTCTCTGTAAACCCAGAAGGAACCTACAAGACCAACAAGTTATCATCATAAAAGCCTATTTTGAAATATAGTTCATCAAAACCAAAAATAATGGACAAAATGCAAAATTCTTACCGTTGCTCCAGAGCTAGATGCTTCATTCGGAATACTTCCTTCATCCAGAAATCGGGAAGGGATGTCTTTCTCTGAATTACGTACAGTTTTTGTCAGGTTAATTGAAAACAAAGGTAACAAACATAAAAGCATAGAAAGAGAGATGGTAGTAGAGAACTAGCCTTGCAAAAAGGGAACTGAGACCTCTCCTCCTCCAACAGTCAGGACATTATCCTTCAAATCTATAGTACACTACACACAAAAAAAAAAGAAGAGAGAAATGGCTTTGCGTTTGGTTGAAACAGATCCAATAACTTTAAAGTCAAATGATCGAGATGGTACCTGATGCTTACGCAGCATATCGAGGCCAAATAGGAATTCCATGTTAGGTGAGTCCAGCACCACAAATGAACACGGATAAAAGTTATTCCCGATCTGCAAGGTACAAGATTTTTCAATTTCTTCTGCAAAGAATAATGGAACAGAAAAACAAAGGGGGATAACATTATAAGAAAAGTATTGGCGGTTATTACCTTGATTGGAGCAACATGAATGCGGCCCAATATCTCTGATTGCCCAACACCATGAGCAATACCTTTATAGCGTTGATCCATGAGTCTCAGCAACCTGAGAGTAAGTATTTAACAAAACTCGGGAGTTATTCCATCATTCTATGTTAAAACAAAAACCAGAAGAAAAGAAAAAAAACGCAAGAGTTACCCGCATCTCTCAGCACAACTCTTGGATATAATTGTCGACTGTGCACCACTATCAACAAAAGCCTGGAGACGGTGTCAAATTTAGGCTAAATAACAAAAAATATGATCTAAGGAATGCTCAATAACAGATCTCTAACCGCGCTATGGTTACGAGAAAAATTGAAAACAGATAGTAAGCTGAAAGAGGTTATATTCTAGTTGCCAAATTTCTACCTTTAAAGGTACGCCATTGACCTCCATATCCACATACAGCATTATCTAAGGAGATGAGAAAAAATAAAAATTCAAGTCTGTGTACAAAAAGGTTTAAGGACTTTCAGAGCATAAACTACATAAGCATACATACCACTCGAGCAAAACCTTCAGGATTATGTTCAAGGGCAGCTTCCCAGTTCTCATCAATTCCTTTCTGCTCAAAATTATCAAGAGATCACCAAAAGTCAGACATGACACGGAAAGATAACAAGCGAATTAAGAGAACACAAGAGCCTAACCTAAGTGAAGGATTGCATCAAGGAATCCCAAAAGAGTTATTTGCGACTAAAGAAATACTAGAGTTCAGTACATGTAACTTAGGTAAGAACCATTAACCTGTCGAATTGCAGCTTCAATTTTCCTCTGTGCTTCAACATCAAAAGGATCTGCATACAGAAGGGCCTGCGAGTAGGTAATACATAAGCAGGATTCTTTGATATAACACAAGTGTGTGGAAAAACTGATAAACTAGCAACTCTTTCACAGGTAGTTTTAGTGAAACTCATTAATTAGAGAAAAGGCTTACGAGTTCCTCTTCCTTCTGACGCTGTAATACAGATCGCTGCTGATGCCGTGAACGCAAAACATCCTGTAACTTATTCAAATCACTCCCAGAAATCACTTGTGCAAGCTCAGGATCTGTCTACAATTCAAAATATCAAAGCCAAGGTAACAGAGTCATAAAATGAAGGCCACGAATAACATCACATTCCCAAGCTACAATCTAGTTACCTGAAATAACTGTCCCATAAGATTAGAATCACAGCGAAGGTGCTGTTGAAAGGCTGCAGGGTTCAAAGCTGACCCATCAGGATTCATGCCCAAATCACTCACGGCCGCACTACTGAAGCAAGCAAGCGTATGAGACAAACAAAAAAAGGGATCATTGTCAAAAACACTGAAGTGTAACTAAGAAGAATGGTTAAAATTTTTAAAAATTCAAAATAGAGAAGCATGAGGTTAATCCACCGTACCCAGATGAGGCATTGGCATTGGCATTGGAAAGCATCATCAACAAATCATCATCCTTAACACCCAAGGCACTCAATTTATCGGAATTCCTCATCTCGTTTCCATTATACAACAGCTGCTGCTGCTGAATCGGAACATTGGACTGCATTTATGCAACAAAAAAAAAACAAAAAAACAAAGAGAAGCTTAAGTTCCAAAAACCCTAAACCCCAGATTTCAGCAGAATTCAAGCTTCGATCTTAAACTTTTCTCAGTAGTAAGCGACACAATTCCAAATATAAATCGACGAAAGAGATCTGAGAACCTTTACCTCAACCTCGAGCAAGGCTTTAACATTCTCAACCTACAGAACAGTAACCTTAAGGATCAGCAAAAACAAAACTTGGGGAAACGTCGATGAATCAGGGAAAAAGTAGTGAAACCTAAGAAGCTCAATCGATCAATTCGACAAGTACATTGTGGTTAAGAACCCGAAGAATCAGAAAAGTTAGGGCTTTTCGGAAAATGACTTACAGTTTCCTGAGAATCGACATCAAGGGTGATGATTTGTTCACCGGCGGTCATCACAGTGATCCTCATCGTCTCGGTCTCCTCTTTCCTTCTTTTGGTCAATTTTATTAAATCAGAATCACTTGTGACTTCTGAAGATGGCTTTCCTTGAAGTTTTTTGTTTAACTCTTTTTTGTCTTAGCGGAGAAGCCAACCAAATACGGTATTAATAATTTACCCAAACCCGCTGTATGAACGAGAGACTCCACCGAGGCCGGTCTTTAAATCCCGAAACTACCCCTGTATCACGAAAAACCCGAAACTACCCTGGGATCGCTTTAAATCCCGACCGTTTCCTATTAGTGGTAGTGGTTATTAATAATTAACCTATTTATTTGTTGCTTAGCCAGAGCGTTTACATATATAAACCTTTAGGATAAAGGCATCAATCGTTTTGAGATTTTAGTTTTACATTTTCTTTTTAAACAATGGGTAAAGAAAGGTTATTGTGCTTACTGTAAATGGTTTTAATTCTTATCTTCGTTCTAATTTATGTCATTAGGAAGAGGTTCAGCCGAATCAGCCGATCCGAGAATATCACTTGTCTTGTCATCAAGAATCTTACTTTCCCTTATAGATAAAGAGAAATCATTTTTTCCTTTTTCTTTTTATTCTCTTATGAATGGATTTTCTAATAAGAATTATGCGATAGGCTATTAGGAATCTGTTTTACGTTATCTGAAATAAATATGGTTTAAACTTTTTTGCTCAAAAGCTGCGGACTGCATTAACGTAAAAAATATACTATGATGAACACGAATCATATACGTTACGTTTTTCTTCTTTTTTTCTGGTATCTAAATAAATACAATATCGAAAAAACAATCAATCATAAGCTAACAATATCGGAAAAACAATGAAACATAAATGTCAAAACTAAATCTAATTAATGAAACATTCAAATGCACAAGGAGTCCATGTGAGAAATTGGGAAAAGCAACAATCGAAAATCAAAACCTAATGAATTGCTATACCCAAATTCGAATTCAAAGGTAAGAATAGAGATCAGAGCTAGTTATGACCAGCCGGAGCTGGGAAACCATAACCGCGACGTCCAAAGGCTCCGTCGCAGCCAAATCTAGGATCGCACTCGAGATTGACGGAATTGTGGAGCTTGTGGAATCCATCCTTAAAGACGCCAAATCCGAATAGAAACCCAATCGCGATCACTACCAGAAGCAAACACGTGCACAGCATGCAAATCCGTCCACAACACATCTTCCTCTGTTTAAATTTGTCGCCGGAGATTCCGAGATTCGTCTTCGATTTAAATTGCACAATTCTCTATATAGAGAGAAAGAGTTTGTTGGTTTTGTTGGCGAGAAACGTGGAGAGAGATGTCGTAGAGAGGATAAATTTAGTGGGGGAGAAAGGAGATTATAAAGAGATAGATTTGTGCGTGGGGACGTTACTCCTCTTTCTTCCTTTTAAAGCTTATCAATTTCCAACAACGGTCTTCTATTTCCTTTTCCTTCTCTCTTTTGGTTTTGGTTTTGGTTTCACTTGATTAGCTCTATCATTTCTAATATGTTAAAAGACTTTGAGAATTGTGGGGCTAAGGCCCATTACTCATACTCTTCTATGCTATGCTGATGAGTTTGAGTCTGCTCCATTCTAAACACACAGAAAATTCAGCAATTCCAGATATTTATTTCCATCAAAGCAGAGAGAATCATCTCCATAAGAATGATTCGGGCTTACATTGACTGTTACTAAGTTACGGGGCTTAAAAATTAGAAACAAGGCCCAAACTAATGTTGCAGAAAGTAAGATCTGAATTTATGCAGACGCGTCCTCGTATTTTATTATCAAAAAAAGCAATTCTCCAAAAGTTCTCTAGCTCTTCTCACTTTCAAGTCATCATCGTCTCTCTCGTCTCTATTCTCGCTTTTCGCGCTTCCCTCTCTCTTATGTGACTTTCTATTGAATCAATGGCTGAAATGCCACGTTTGGAAAGGAAAAATGATTTCATGCCACCCAATAATCTGTGTGCCATTGAGATATTAAAAATCCTAAATTACCCTTAATGAGTGGCAATGAATCTCTTTTTCTCCTCAGCTGAAATTGATTCATTTCTTCTTCCGATCCGCTGAGTCTTCTTTCTGTGGAATCTTCTCTAGATCCTTTACATTCTATTGATCGATATCGCAAACCCTAGATTCGGCGATCTTAAATCTGCAATATTCCATGGCTTCTTCAACCGGTAATACTAACCCTAACAATCCTCCTCCGTTCGATCTCACTAATATCTTCAAACCTTCATCGAACCCTTATCCTACGCCGCAGGCATCTTATCCTGCGTCCACAGGTCCTCCCTTATTTAACAACCAGTACAATCAACAACTCTACGCGCCGCCGGGTATCTCCGTTCAACCATCGCCGATAGCTCAGATGCAACAGGAGGTGTCTTCCGCTCCCTCTTCCTCCGCCACTAACTTGCATCCACAGAGAACGCTATCTTATCCCACGCCACCTCTCAATCTACAATCCCCCCGTGAAAATCACAATCCCGGAACGCATATCCTCGCTTTACTCAACAATAACAGCAACGGAGGCGCCGTGGCCAACCAAGAGACGTCGCATCAGCATCCGGTAGTGAGTCCGCAGGAGATCGCTCGCTCATTTCCTTCGGGTCCTATTCGTGTTCCGAGCTGTAACTTGCCCAAAGGAAGGCGATTGGTTGCTGAACACGCAGTGTATGATGTTGACGTGAGAGTACAAGGAGAGGTTCAGCCGCAGCTAGAGGTGACTTCAATTACCAGATACGGGTCGGATCCTCAGCTCGTAGTGGGTCGGCAAATCGCTGTGAACAAGGTCTATATCTGCTACGGATTAAAAGGAGGAAGTATTAGGGTTCTCAATATACACACCGCATTGAGATCTTTGTTCAGAGGCCATTTTCAGGTTATTTCAACTTTGCAATTTGTGACTTACTTATTGAAGTATCCATCAATAGTTCTAACTACGTGTTCGTGTCCAGAGAGTGACAGACATGGCTTTCTTTGCCGAGGATGTTCATCTGTTGGCTAGGTAAATGTTCATGAACTGTTTGCTTCTTCTACTTTGTGGTCTACATTTTGCTTCATACCGTCTGCTTTTCTGTTTCTTCCAAACAGCGTTAGTCTAGATGGGAAAGTTTTCGTGTGGAAAATTTCTCAAGGGTCTGAGGGAGATGATGAACCACAGATTACTGGAAAGATAGTTCTTGCTCTTCAGATTTTAGGAGAGGAAGACACCAAACATCCTCGTGTCTGTTGGCACTGCCACAAACAGGTAGTTGACTTATTTCTTTTGCTATGTGAAGTTGAATATGTTTCTTCTTAAATCAAGCTTCCTTTTCAAGTTTAATCTATACTTCTGATTGCCTAGAATTATTTTTTCAGGAAATTTTGGTGGTTTCCATTGGTAAATATGTACTGCGAATTGATACTACCAAAGTGGGCAGAGGTGAAGTATTCTCTGCTGAGGCACCTCTCCAGTGTCCCCTTGATAAACTTATTGATGGTGTCCAGATTGTGGGTAAACATGATGGAGAAGTTACGGATTTGTCAATGTGCCAATGGATGACCACACGCCTTGTTTCTTCTTCAGTTGATGGCACGGTTTGTGTTTGTTCTTATCATTTTACTTCACTTGACTCTTCCAATTTTAGTCAACTCTTTGTTCTTTTCCAAAGTTGAATCAATCTAAAGAAATGGAATATTGAAATTTGATTAATAGAAACTCGTCAGCCTAATTTAGTTCGGTTCTTCTAGCTCACTTTAAATTTGGAAGGTTTGCTAAGCTTCATCTTAGACTTGCATTGTGTACCTTCTCTTCACAACCAGAGCACGTTTTGCACTGTGTTTTTTTGTGTGCGTAAGTCTCACTTCTTCCTCATAATACCAACAGGTTAAAATATGGCAAGATCGTAAGGCACAGCCACTTGCAGTTTTGAAACCTCATGATGGCTATCCGGTCAATTCAGCTACATTTGTGACATCTCCTGAGAGACCTGATCACATCATACTTATCACGGGGGTAATTTTCTTAAATCAATATTACTAACTTGTCTGAGCTCTATCTAATATGTTAAATGGCCCTATTGTGTTGAGTTTACATTTAATAATTGTAGCTTTCTGTTCTGCTAAGTTGCTAACTCGGCTATTGTTGACATTCTCTTCTTGAAGGGTCCTCTAAATAGAGAAATGAAAATTTGGGTCTCATCTGGGGAAGAAGGGTGGCTTCTACCTGCCGATGCTGAATCATGGAGGTGTATCCAGACACTTGACTTGAAAAGTTCATCTGAGCCACGGGCTGAAGAGGCATTTTTCAACCAAGTCATAGCATTATCTGAAGCAGGCTTGCTTTTACTTGCAAATGCGAAAAGGAACGCCGTATATGCTGTGCATTTGGACTATGGTTCTTCTCCAGTTGATACGCGGATGGATTACCTGTCAGAGTTTACAGTCACTATGCCTATATTGAGTTTTATTGGGACCAATGATCCACCAGAAGAACCCATTGTTAAGGTTTATTGTGTTCAGACTCAAGCAATCCAGCAATATACATTAGACTTATGCATGTGCTTGCCACCTCCTGTAGAGAATGTGAGTTTGGAGAAGTCTGATTCTAGTGTGTCACGGGAGGCAAATCTTGTTGAAGGCACATCAGAACCATCTGGACTTAAGCCTACGAATTTACCTTTGGTTGATTCATTGGCTAATACATTGAGTTTTCCAGCAGGTTCTGCATCAGCGGAGATGACTTCACCAGCAATTGTTCCATCCAACAGTGAGCCTATTACTTCTGGGCTGCCACCTGAGACCAGTGATACAGGTTCTGCGTATGCTCCTTCACCCCAGCTTCCTCTAAGTCCCAGATTATCGAGTAAACTTTCTGGCTATCACACTCCTGTAGAATCTATTGAGCAGTTATTACCTCGCCGTGAGCTCAGTGGCAAACCACCTTCTGCTGATTATGCTGTTGATAGGCAAATTGTTGCTGTTGGAGAAAGAACTTTTGATGTGTCTTCTGTAGAGGAAAGCTCAAGAAACAAGGACAATATTGTTTCACTTGATGATGATGTGTCTGGGATTCGAAGCCCGCCAGCATTTTTCAAACACCCCACTCATCTTGTAACTCCGTCAGAGATATTGATGGGCGTTTCTTCCACTGAAGATGTAACCATTCAGGATGTTACTAACAATGCAAGAGGGACAGATGTTGAGGTGAAAGAAGTTGGTGAAGCACGGCCAAAAGAGAATGGTGAAATCAACTATCATGAAGAAACTGAGAATCACACTTCAGAAAGTAGAGAAAAAATCTTCTGTTCACAGGCTTCGAATCTCAGCATTGAGATGGCAAGAGACCGTCATCCTATTACAGAGGAAACTTTCATTCCAGAGGACTCTATGGCTTATGGACAATCTTTACAAGCTGGGGATGAAAGGGGACTTGACTCAAGAGGAGTGTCTGCAAAGCTTCCTGAGTCAGTTTCATCTAGTGGGCTTCCACAGTTGGCAGCTGCAAACAGCAAAGGGAAGAAGCAGAAGGCCAAAAGTTCACAGGGTCCTGGTTTGTCATTGACATCCTCAAATGTTGTCAATCTGGCTAACTCCTACAATGAGCAAAGTCAGAGCTTAAGTCATCCCATGACAGATTTACTTCCTCAATTCTTAGCTATGCAAGAAGCGATGAATCAGGTAGCATATTGATCTTGAAACTGTTAAAGTACCCTTTTTCTTAACAATATTTGTCCTTATACTCTTGCATCATATGCTCTATTAAACTTGTTGTTACCTTGACTTGGCATATAACAGTTCCTTTGTCAAAGTCGTTTTAAAAAAGAAAATTATATTTGATCATAACTGGCATTTATCGATGATAAGTTTTTACTTTTGTTCTTTAGACGGACCTTGATAATTTTTTTCTGTTTTTATTTGTTGACTTGGAATATTATTTCCTTCTAGATAATGGTTTCACAGAAGGAGATGCCAAGACAACTATCAAATGCTGTCAATGGCCCTATCATTAAAGAAGGTAAAAGACTAGAAGTGGCTTTAGGGATAATGATTGAGAGATCCAGCAAGTCAAATGCTGATGCTCTATGGGCCCGCTTCCAAGAGGAGACTGTTAAGAATGAAAAGGCATTGCGTGACCATGCTCAGCAAATTGTGAATGCAACGACGAACTTCATGAGCAGGGAGTTAAATACCATGTTTGAGAAAACGATAAAGAAGGAATTTGCTACCATTTGTCCAGCCCTAGCACGTGCAGTAACTCCAGTTATTGAAAAAACTGTAGCTTCTGCAATCACAGAGTCCTTCCAGGTTAGTAGTTTACTAGAAATGTTGAGCTGATTCATGAGAAGGTCTATTTTTGAAAAACACCGCTTTCACCTTCATACAGAAAGGAATTGGTGACAAAGCAGTCAATCAGCTGGAAAAGTCTGTTAATTCAAAGCTTGAAGCAACTATAGGGAGGCAAATTCAAACGCAGTTTCAGACCTCTGGCAGGCAAGCCCTCCAGGTAAAAATTTGAGCGCGACCTTGTTTTATGTTACTGTAAACGTATGTACAAGTGTTGTGCATACAATCTGAGCTTTGTCATTGCTTAGCGAAAAAAGGAGTTGTTTTCTTATATATTTCTGCCACGTATAAATTTCAGGAAGCTCTTAGGTCGAGTCTGGAGTCCTCAGTCATACCTTCCTTTGAGAGATCATGCAAGACCATGTTTGAGCAAGTAGACTCAGCCTTCCAGAAAGGGGTTGCTGGGCACACAATTGCAGCCCAGCAACGATTTGATTCTGGACACTCCCAGCTTTCTCATACTCTGAGGGTATGATGGGAAATTCCAGCTTCTTTGGCTAATTGCCAATTATAGTTGTAAAATCCAGTCTATTTTCTTCCTCTTGCTAAACATCTACTTGTTTTGTACAGGAAACTATTAGCTCAGCATCATCAGTTGCTCAAGCCCTAAGTCGTGAATTAGCCGAGAGTCAAAGGAATCGCTTAGCTCTAGCAGCTGCTGGAGCAAATTCTGGTGGATCAAATTCCTTGGTTACTCAACTAAGTAACGGACCTTTAGGTGCTCTTCTTGAGAAGGTTTGCACATCTCTGTAGCAAATCAGGAACTGATGTCTTTTTCTGAGTTTTGACAAGTATATATGCATACAATCGCAATACATGTTGTTTCAGGCTGAAGCACCTATGGACCCAACAGCAGAACTATCTAGGTTGATATCCGAACGCAAGTATGAAGAATCTTTTACTTCGGCTCTACAGAGAAGCAATGTCTCTATAGTGTCATGGCTTTGCTCACAGGTGGGATTTGGTTTGGATTTCCTGTTTCTTATGAGCTGGTAACCATAACTTTACATTAGTGTTTGTTGTATCAAATCAGGTGGATCTTCGTGGACTACTGGCAATGAATCCGCTTCCACTGAGCCAAGGCGTGCTTCTTTCACTGCTGCAACAGCTAGCTTGTGACATCAGCAAGGACACTTCCCGTAAGCTTGCTTGGATGACTGATGTGGTTACAGCCATAAACCCATCAGACCAGATGATTGCGGTCCACGCTCGCCCAATCTTTGAACAAGTCTATCAGATTCTGCACCACCAGCGCAGCGCACCAGGCAGCGACGTTGCAGCCATCAGACTTATAATGCACGTCATCAACTCGATGCTTGTGAGCTGCAAATGACATGGCACTCTCTCTCGTTCTTCTTGTTCTTTACTTCTGCTGTTCTGCATAAAATATAGGACGCAACTCTTTTTTGTATCTCTTACTCTGTTAGGTTATTTTTTAATTTTATTTTCAATTTTGGTTTTGTTTTTTGTATTCATTTTTTAATTTTAAATGTAAAATCTGGTTTCTACGTCTATATTATTGTCTCTTCTTCTCGTAGAAGACCTTAGTATGGATTCTATAGATTTTCTGAAGAAATTGATCTTGAAGCAACTACAAGGTTACATGTGAATCTGCATGAGAGTTACATAACAAAATCTATAGAATTACATAACATGAAGGTAAGTATGGATTTTATAGGTATGTGTTTGTTGGGTTCTTACTCTCTTCTTCTCTTTCGTTGGACTATTGCAGGTTCCGAGCTAAATCAAGATTTTGGGGGGGGGGGGGAAACGATGGACAGATCAACATGTGTTTTTCTTCTTCCAAGAATTTTTGACTGGCTAAGATGCAGAACAAGGTAAACACGTATGCACTTCAGAAAAATGTAGTGTGTACTGATTACTGAGTAGAAAAATGCACAAGAGTGGACTGAGTAGTACCAAAGCAGAATGAATCTAAGGTACATATAAATAGGGCCCAATAAGGGAAATGAAGGCCTCATCTGAATTTACACATGACCGTCCTCATACATTAATTATATACACGATTATCCCCCATAACTTGTTATCATCCAGATCGTACCCGATTTCATTATTCACTAGAAAAAAAAAATAGTAGTCTCCAAAAGTTCTCTACCTGTTCTCACTTTCAAGTCATCATCGTCTCTATTGTCGCTCTTGGCTTCTCTCTTTCTCTTTCTGTGACTATCAGATCCGCCGAGTCTTCTTTTTGTGGAATCTTTTCAAGGAGCTCTGCATTTATTTACACTTCTTTATTGATCGATTTCACAAACCCTAGCTTCGGCGATCTTGAATCTGCACAAATCAATGGCTTCTTCACCTGGTAACAATCCTCCACCTTTTGATCTCGGTACTTTCTTCAAACCTTCAT
Source organism: Cardamine occulta (assembly GCA_028015245.1). Lineage (NCBI taxonomy): Eukaryota > Viridiplantae > Streptophyta > Magnoliopsida > Brassicales > Brassicaceae > Cardamine > Cardamine occulta. The sequence goes on from CM051372.1 coordinate 5,181,419, forward strand.
CAAACCCTTATCCTACGCCGCCAGCATCTTATCCTCCGCCCACAGGTCCTTTTCTTCACAATCAGCAGTTCCACGCGCCGCCGGGTATATCCGCTCAACCATCGCCGGTCACCCACACGCAACAGCAGCAACAGGAGACTAACTTGCACCCACAGAGATCGCTATCTTATCCCACGCCACCTCTTAATCCCCAATCTCCCCGTGTCAATCACAATCCCGGAACTCATATCCTCGCTCTCCTCAACAATAACAACGGCGGAGGCGCCGTGGCCAACCAAGAGCCGACGCATCAGCTCCCGGTAGTGAGTCCGCACGAGATCGCTCGGCCTTTTCCTGGCGGTTCTGGTCCTATTCGTGTGCCCAGCTGTAAGCTGCCCAAGGGCAGGCGATTGGCTGGTGAGCACGTAGTGTTCGATGTGGATGAGAGATTACATGGAGGGATTCCTCCGCAGCTGGAGGTGACTCCGATTACCAAATACGGGTCGGATCCTCAGCTCGTAGTGGGTCGCCAAATCGCCGTGAATAAGGTCTATATCTGCTACGGATTGAAAGGAGGAAACATTAGGGTCCTCAATATAAACACTGCATTGAGGGCTTTGTTCAAAGGCCATTCTCAGGTCAGCAATTTCTGAGTTACTTTTCAAGTATCCATCTGGTGTAATCATAAGCATGATAAGTTCTAACTACGTTTTTGTTTCCAGAGAGTCACGGACATGGCTTTCTTTGCTGAGGATGTTCATCTATTGGCTAGGTAATGTTTTGGAACTGGTTATCTAATTGTACAGATAAGGAAAAAAGGCTCATTCAATTCTTCTTTGTTTATGAAATTTTATTTTTGGTTAGCATTTCCATTTATATCGTCTACTTTTCTATTTCTATCAAACAGCGTTAGTCTAGATGGAAAAGTTTACGTGTGGAGAATTTCTGAAGGGTCTGAGGGAGATGATCAACCCCAGATTACTGGAAAGATAGTTCTTGCTCTTCAGATTTTAGGAGAGGAAGACACCAAACATCCTCGTGTCTGTTGGCACTGCCACAAACAGGTAGGTGAACTTATTTCTTCAACTTTGTGAAGTTGCATTTGTTTCTTCTTAAATCAAGCTTCCTTTTCAAGTTTACTCTATACTTCTGATTGCCTAAAATTATTGTTTTTCAGGAAATTTTGGTGGTTTCCATTGGTAAACATGTGCTGCGAATTGATACTACCAAAGTTGGCAGAGGTGAAGTATTCTCTGCTGAGGCACCTCTCCAGTGTCCCCTTGATAAACTGATTGATGGTGTCCAGATTGTGGGTAAACACGATGGAGAAGTTACCGATTTGTCAATGTGCCAATGGATGACCACACGCCTGGTTTCTTCTTCAGTTGATGGCACGGTCTGTGTTTGCGCTTTTCGTTTTCTTCTCTTGACTCTTCCTCTTTCTGTAAACCTTTGTGAAAATAAATTATTGCAAAGAACTCAAGTTCAAATGCATTATGCTGCCAACTGGGTATGGTGACATTTACTTAATTGGAACATGTCAGCCATATTTGTTTGGCTCTGCTAGTGTATTTGACATTCAATTACTATTCTATCACGTTTTGAATTTTTGAAGGTTTGCTAAGTTTCATGTCAGGCTTGCACTATGTAATTATGTATTGTCTCTTTTCAACTATGACACATTTTGCAACAGCTAGTACTTGTGTGTATGTATGTGTCTCACCCCTTTCCTCATTACTACCCTGCAGATTAAGATATGGCAAGATCAGAAGACACAACCGCTTGTAGTTTTGAGACCTCATAATGGACATCCAGTCAATTCAGCCACATTTGTGACATCCCCTGAGAGACCTGATCATATCATACTTATCACGGGGGTAACATTCTTTAATCAATATTACTAACTTATCTGAGCTCTATCCAATATGTTAAATGGCCCTATTGTGTTGAATTTACATTTAATAATCATAGCTTTTTGTTCTGCTAAGTTGCTAACTCAGGTATTGTTGACATTCTCTTCTCAAAGGGTCCTCTAAATCGAGAAATTAAAATTTGGGTCTCATCTGGGGAAGAAGGGTGGCTTCTGCCTGCCGATGCTGAATCATGGAGGTGTATCCAGACACTTGACTTGAAAAGTTCATCTGAGCCACGGGCTGAAGAGGCATTTTTCAACCAAGTCATAGCATTATCTGAAGCAGGCTTGCTTTTACTTGCAAATGCGAAAAGGAACGCCTTATATGCTGTGCATTTGGACTATGGTTCTTCTCCAGTTGATACGCGGATGGATTACCTGTCAGAGTTTACAGTCACTATGCCTATATTGAGTTTTATTGGAACAAATGATCCACCAGAAGAACCCATTGTTAAGGTTTATTGTGTTCAGACTCTAGCAATCCAGCAGTATACATTAGACTTATGCTTGTGCTTGCCACCCCCTGGAGAGATTGTGGGTTTGGAGAAGTCAGATTCTAGTGTATCGCGAGAGGCAAATCTTGTTGAAAGTACACCAGAACCATCTGGGTTTAAGCTTACAGAATTACCTTCGGTTGACTCTGTGCCAAAACCTTCTATTCTAGTGAACAGATCGGAAAGTGCTAATACATTGAGTTTTCCAGCGGGTTCTGAATCAGCAGAAACCACATCACAAGTACCACCCTACGGTGAACCTAAAACTTCTGGCCTTCCATCCGAGACCAGTGGTGTAGGTTCTGCATATTCCACTTCACCCCAACTCCCTCCAAGTCCCAGACTATCAAGAAAAATTTTGGGATATCGCACTCCTGTAGATGCTGTTGAGCCAGTAACACCTCATCATGAGCTCGGTGGCAAAGCACCTTCCACTGATCTCTCTGTTGATAGGCAAATGGATGCTGTTGGAGAAAGAAATTTGGATGTTTCATCTGTAGAGGAAAGCTCAAGAAGCAAGGACAAAAATGTTACACCGGATGATGATGTTTCTGGGATGCGAAGCCCACCAGCTTTTTTCAAGCATCCCACTCATCTTGTAACTCCTTCAGAGATATTGATGGGTGTATCGTCCGCTGAAGCCTCCATTACTACTGAAGACAGGAGAGATAGAGATACAAATATTCAGGACATGAATAATGATGCTAGAGGCACCGAAGTTGAGGTGAAAGAAGTAAGTGAAGCAAGGTCTTCACAGAATGGTGAAATCAATTATAATGACGAAACTGAGAGTCGCACTTCAGAAAATAGAGAAAAAATATTCTGCTCACAGGCTTCAAATCTCAGCACGGAAATGGCAAGAGACTGTTATCCTAGTACAGAGGGAACTTTCATTCCAGGGGAATCTAAGGCTTATGGACAACCTTTACAAGCTGGGGATGAAACTGGTCTTGACACGAGAGGTTTGTCTGCAAAGCTTCCTGAATCGGGTTCATCTAGTGGGCTTCAACAGTCGGCAGCTACAAATAGCAAAGGAAAGAAACAGAAGGCCAAAAGCTCACAGGGTCTCAGATTGTCCTCTACATCCTCCAATGTTGCTAATCTGGCTGACGCCTACAATGAGCAAACTCAGAGCTCAAGTCATCCCATGACAGATTCACTTCCTCAAATCTTAGCTTTGCAAGAAACAATAAATCAGGTGACATTTTGCTTAACAATCTTTGGTTTATACTTGATTTGGTGACATGTTACCTTGATTTGGCATATTGCATGTTCTTTTGTCATGTTAGTTTTGAAAAAAGAAATTGTAATTTATACATAACTGGCATTTGTCGATGATAGGTTATTACTCTTCTTCTTAAGATTACCTTGGTAAGGTTTTGTTGTTAACTTGGCACATTACTCCCCTTCCAGATAATGGTTTCGCAGAAGGAGATGCAGAGACAACTATCAAATGCTGTTAATGGCCCTATCATTAAAGAAAGTAAAAGACTAGAAGTGGCTTTAGGGCGAATGATTGAGAAATCCAGCAAGTCAAATGCTGATGCTCTATGGGCCCGCTTCCAAGAGGAGACTGTTAAGAACGAAAAGGCATTGCGTGACCATACCCAGCAAATTGTGAATGCAACCACAAACTTCATGAGCAAGGAGTTAAATGCCATGTTTGAGAAAACGATAAAGAAGGAATTTGCTGCAATTGGTCCAGCCCTAGCACGTGCAGTAACACCTGCTATTGAAAAAACGGTGTCTTCAGCAATCACAGAGTCCTTCCAGGTTAGAATTTTACGAGATATGTAGAGCTGATTCTTGAGAAGGTTCGTTGTTGAAATAGAGCACTGGTTTTTCTTTTATATAGAGAGGACTTAGTGACAAAGCAGTCAATCAGCTGGAAAAATCTGTTAACTCAAAGCTTGAAGCAACTATAGCTAGGCAAATTCAAGCCCAATTTCAGACCTCTGGTAGGCAAGCCCTCCAGGTAAATTCGAGTTTCTCATGTTGTATAGCACTTTATAGAAATGTCTACAACTCTGAAGAACTGCATCATAGTTTGGCAGAAAGGTAGTTGATCTCTTATACATCTGGCATTTATAAACTTCAGGAAGCTCTTAGGTCAGGTCTAGAGTCATCACTCATACCTTCCTTTGAGAGGTCATGCAAGACCATGTTTGAGCAAGTAGACTCAGCCTTCCAGAAAGGGATTGCTGAGCACACAAGTGCAGCCCAGCAACGGTTTGACTCTGGACACTCCCAGCTTGCTCATACTTTAAGGGTAAGATTGAAAATCATTCTTCTTACAGCACTGTTATGGTTGCAAAATCCAATCATATATATCCTCTTTCTAAAGCCGCTACTCGTTTTACAGGAAACAATCACTTCTGCATCGTCAGTTGCTCAAGCTTTAAGTCGTGAATTAGCCGAGAGTCAAAGGAATCTCTTAGCTCTAGCAGCTGCTGGAGCAAATTCGGGTGCTTCAAATCCCTTGGTTACTCAACTAAGTAGTGGAGCTTTGGGTGCTCTTCTTGAAAAGGTTTGCATATCTCTGGAACTAATCACTAACTATGAATCTGATAAACCTTGTGTTAATCTAGTGCAGGAGCATTGTAAGTATCCTAGGTGGCTTGTAGTGAACTGTAGCTGCCCAGCAATAATAGTTGAGTCGTTTAGCTAGAGAGCTAACAGCTTAAAAAGAAGTTTAGGCAGAAGGGTTGGGCATTCTGGATTGGTCTAGGATCTTGGCTTGGGCGTAGGAGAGTTTAGTGTGCTCTCGAATTCACCCTAGGGTTCTAAATTTGGTTCTTTAGTTAGTTCTCTGTTCGTGTTTTGTAAACAACTCAAAGAGTGAATAAAGAGAGAATCATTTCCGGTTCTTATTAGAAGCTCGATTTGATGTATTTTTCTGAGTTTTGACAATTCTAACGTCTATCCTTTCAGGTTGAAGCACCTATGGACCCAACAGCTGAACTATCAAGGTTGATATCTGAACGCAAGTATGAAGAATCTTTCACTTCTGCTCTACAGAGAAGTGATGTCTCTATAGTATCATGGCTTTGCTCACAGGTGACATTTTGCTTTGGGTTTGTTCATCTTAACCTTTAATAACCATCAGTTTTACATATGATCTGATGACATTGGTTGTACCAATTCAGGTGGATCTTCGTGGACTACTGGCGATGAATCCGCTTCCACTGAGCCAAGGCGTGCTTCTTTCACTGCTGCAGCAGCTAGCATGTGACATCAGCAAGGACACATCCCGTAAGCTAGCTTGGATGACTGATGTGGTTGCAGCCATAAACCCATCAGACCAGATGATTGCGGTCCACGCTCGCCCAATCTTTGAACAGGTCTATCAGATTCTACACCATCAGCGCAACGCACCGGGAAGTGACATAACTGCCATTAGACTTATAATGCACGTCATCAACTCCATGCTTATGGGCTGCAAATGACATCTATATCTCTCTCCCTTCTTGTTCGTTGCTTATATAAAACATAGGATACAACAATCACTACTGCTCTTCCTTGTATCTCTACATTTTGTTAGGTTTTTGTTCTCTTTTAATTTTTGGTTTGAATTTTGTATTTCTTTTTTTTCGTCTTTCCTTTAAATGTAAAATCTGGTTTGATTCATATACCTCTACTGTTCTCTCTTCATAAAGAAAATATTTTGTGTTAGTTTAGATTCTTCACAGGTTGATTGTCACTGTTTCTTGTTGTCTTTGTCAACCACAGTTTCTTATAAACCACAGGCACGCGTTTGTTAATGATTTTGTAATTTTAGAGTGTACCAAATTTGAATAAAATATCTAATAAACAATGTTTGATCATTACAATTATTTTATTATTGGTTGTAGGAAAGTGTTCTCTTTTTGTTATGGTGGACAAAAAGTTGTCTATAAAGATTATAGAGAAAAAGATCACTTTACTAAAAACAAACAGTATTTTTTTTTGGTCAAAAAACAAAGAGTACTAAAATCTCAGAACTGTGGGAGTAACAATGTTCAAACAGCCAACAGTATGAGATATGTATCACGAGATAATTATTTCTGGAATTATATTTCAAGATCAAATAACATGATTTCTAACTTATTCTAATTTATCGGCAGCAAAATTCTTCGTATATCCCTCAAAATTATACTCCGATGTACGAAAAAAAAACAATAAAGCGGAAAAATAAATAATATACATCTCTAATTCTCTATTGATACTTGTGTAATACATTGTTAACTAAGAAAAAGAAGATAAAACTTATTTTCCCCTTAATTTTCCAAGATATGACTCAGGGAAAGAAAAAAACAATAAAAGGGGAAAATGAAGTCAAAAAGTGCCCTTTGGATGCTGCAAAATCATCGGAAGCCTAAAAAGGACTAATTACCAACACTGATCCGTCTCCCATCTCCGGGTCGTCGTGTACACCCGACCCGTCCGACCCATCGCTCCAGCATGTACCCGTCTCCGGGGTGCTCTCAGCGTCGAATCGTAGATCGCTCTTGTTGTCGGATCCGCCAGTGTCGCGTATGCTTTGTGGATCTCCATGAAATCTCTTCCATCCGATTCCGACGCATCTGGATGGTACACCTTCGCTAAGCTCCGGTACGCCGTCTTGATCTCCGTCAACGACGCCGTTTCATTCACTTTCAGCAGGTCGTATAGGCTCGAGACTCGCCGACGAACGGATTCCGTTACAGCCGGATCGGCGTTAAGCGTCTGAGCCGAAGCCCTAAATGAGGGAGCTCCGGTAGGAAACCGCGCGGTTCCGTTGTAGGATCTGGTTGTCTTAGAATGAGGAAGAAGGCTATTTCCCGGTGAGAATCGACCGGCGGAATAAACTAGGGTTCCAGCCATTTACGCAATTAAATTAAAACTCGGAAGAACTTGAGAAATTTGTAGAAGCAGAGAGGTTCGTCGGAGAAGTGGATATGAATCACAAGGAGAGTAGAGGATTGGGGAAGGACCGTCTTTATATAAAGAGCCCAAAGTCGAAAAGGTTGTGATTTGGTTATTTGGAATATTCGTCATTTAATTTTTAATTATTATTTTTTCGAAGAAATATTGTTTGGTTTTATAATCCGGGAATTTTCAATTTAGCTATTCATGGAAAATACAAGAATTGCTAGTTCTTGTACTATTTCTAATTACTTTCAATAGTTACTGAAAAAAAATCACAGTTTTTTAAAAATATATATATACTCCGAATTTGATTGAATATCAATATACTAAAAGATGGAAGTTCCAATTGAAGGGTTTAAAAGATTAAAAATAAAGTTATAGGGTTAAAATGCAAAAATAATAATTAAAAGGAGCGGAAATCAAGGAAAAACAAAATGTAAAAAGCCGTGGGGAGTGGCAGTCACCTGTTTTGTGAAAATCTATGGAAGGATGACGTGTCAATCCAGTTCAGAGATTGGCCTTCTAGAATCTCTTTCTCGGCTCGGCTTCACTTATTCATTCAATTGGCTCAGTAAGATTAAAATGATGACGTGTCATACAGCTGTGTATTTATAATATCATCACTTACTATTTATTTATTTTTACATCACTATTAACGAATTATTAAAATTAAAGGATGATTTTTTTGAATAGTCCACTCTAACCATTAATTTATATGTTCCAATAGTGTTTTATATATATTACTTTTAGATGTTTAACAAAGCCAGTATGCCACCTCCACTGATTATAATACTTGGAGAATATAATCGATTCGAAAAACAAAAAAAAAAAGGGCTTCTAGAAGAAATTGTAGCCAGCAGATCAACGGCTGAGAATACTGTAATGTACATTGGCATAATAATAAAACAAAGAAAAATAAAGGCGTCGACTAATAAATATCAACGCCTTTCTAGAAGCATAGTTTTGTCCTTGACTGCTGAATTATTTATTACGTATCTAGTCGCATTAACGTACAGAAGAAAAGTGTCTGTGGAGGACGTGTCGGTTAGACCACGGGGATGGATATATATAGGACTTCTAGAAGACAATGGACCCAACAAGTGTACAAGACGATTTTGTGCGTTACACTTCCTTCGTTTTTTGTTTTAAATGGTGGATTTGTCCAACTTTTATTATCATTCGCAAATATTCATTTTCAGTTTATTGGATGAGACCAAAAAATAAATAAATGTTTTACACATATACTTTATAATCATAAATAATAAAAATTCATCTATCCTATTAAAATAGAACGCTCTATCTGCAATTATTCAATGTATTTGTTTATCAAAAATAAAAACTAATTCAAAGTATTTTATTTTCATTTCAAGAACGTTGTAACTAAACAATACTTGTCTCATTCTAAATTTAATCTCCTTCTACAGTTTTAGTTTGTTTCACCAAAAGAAAAGAGGTATCGTTTTACACTGTTAGCTCAAAATTTAAAAGATTATTTCAAGTTTATCATTGTAAATAAAATTAACTGCGCGTTAAAAATATTAATCTTACCAGAAGAAACAAGTAGTGGACGGTACATATGGCTTGTAAATTGTGGTAGATACACACTAATAGCCTATTAGTAATAGGCATAGATTGTAGTATTTGACTAGTACTGAATGAGTGGAAATTAACTTTGTTAGTTATTTCATGAATGACTCGCAATAAGCTTCTAGACCAGCGCCAATAAACAAGCATAGATTATTAGTATTTTATTAGTATTGGAATTCAGCTTTGTTAGTTATTTTATGATGAATGATTCACAGTAATTAACGTTTATTTTTATGGTGCTTTATTTAAAAGGTGGCGACTATTGCTTAGTTTGGTTGGGGACTTGGTGGGGGAATCATGTTTTGTGTGTACTCCAAGTTCCACAGACGCTGATTCTTCTTTACTTCTTTCTTTTCCTAATTAATATGCAGATTAACAAATACTAACATCTACAAATATTCAAGTTTTCATGCAATCCAATTTCTAAAGTATCCATTTAGATTTAGTAACTAAAAATAAAATAAGGAAACAGTATAAATTTCTTTATCATCATAAAAACATCACCACTAAAACAACCACATGTCCACAAGTAACCAGAGCCAATAAAAAATAAAACAAAAACTCTTTTGTTTGCTTTGTCTTTTAAACAAATTAAATAGTTATTGTCTTTTTTTGGTCACATTCACATATATGGATATTTTCTGCTCTATAGCAAGACTCTTCACAAGTTGATCATTATAGTCGTACAAAGTCAACGATTCGAGCCAAATTAATTTATTTTGGTATTTTGCTTATTTAAAATTAAATATTATCTCGGTGATAATCAAACATTTTTGGATAGTTAATTAGATAACAAACGCCGATGAACAAACTAATAATATTGCGTATAATAGAGCAAGAAGTCGGTATGAAGCTACCTGGCCATGTGCTTAACTGAAAACTACTTATCAACTTCTTATAAAAATTGATGTTTATGATCGAGCTAATTGTTTATAAATGCGATCATGTAGAAAACCCAGAATTAGATCGGTTAGCATAGTTTTCTTTTCTGGGGAATTGGGCTAAATACAACTGAGCCTAGTTATACTGGGTCTATAATTTGAGTAGAGTCCTCTTACGACCCACTAAACTATTCATAGGCCCAGACTGCTCCCCACTTTTTATAGTTCTGAAAAGTTTAGCCCATAATATTTAGGAAAATTGCTACAAATTACCTTCAAATAACATATTTCGACAAAACAGATGATTTTTTTTTGTTTAGAAAAACACAAGACGTTATCTTAAAAGGATAAACAAAGCATAACTATTTTATCATTTGGTTTAACAATTTAATTTTATAATTTTAGTAATAATAATTCAAAAATTGGGAAAACAATAGTATCATAGCATATTTTGCATCGTGTCAATCAAGTTCATCACTAAATCATACCATGAACACTGTTATCTGTTCCCATCTGAGTAAATTTAAAACCTAAATTCAAAATAATCCTAATAAACATAAAAAATCAAAATCATTTATTGTTAGGTTGAAGGTGTCTAAAATAACTAGCATAAAAGCGAGTGGTTGAAACTTCATCACCAGTCTCGATTAAGTGGAAGACTTATCAACTTATGGACCATCCTCGAAAAATAGATAGTGGATTCTTTGTTGATACATGCTGTATTTCTGTAGTCAGTCTTCTTATGTATATTAGCTTCAACTTATAACTTTAAGATGTTTTCAGAATATTTCGATATTTTTCCTCCTATTCTAATAAAACCATTTGTAACACAAAAAAAGAAAGAACTTGCACTTGTCTTTAGTATTGAGATAATATCATATCTCTCGTATATCTATTATTATAGAATCTTCTTATTCATTAAAATCTATATGTATTTTCTAGCTTGGAGATGAGGTAATCCAGTTTGGAGGTAAGAAGATTCGAGAGATATGCTATTATCTCATTCAGTGATTTGCACAAATATTCGAAACCCAAAATATGAAAGGAGAATAAAAAATTGTTATGGTCAAGAACTTAATATTAATCGCAAATTATTTTTGCCTTTTTTGTGTGGTAAAAGTTGAGTAATAATACTATAAGATTGGTGTGTTATTTATTAGGACAGAAGAGGCTGGATTTCTTGAGGGAAAATGGAAACTGTCGTAAATGGTAAAACGGCGCCGTTATTTGGGTCTCTCCTCCATGTCTTCTTCTACGTTTCTTCTCATTTAAAAAAAAAAAAAAAAAAATTCTTCAAACTGATGAAAGATTTTCAACACAGAAGGAAACTTCCTCGCTCGCGCTCTACTGACATCTGAGATCTAGGGATCTTTTTTACACCCAAATCCAGATCACAAATCTCCTCCATCAATTCAAATTTAGCAACCGGATTCATCACACTTCTCCGTTGTCTCCACCATATCAGAGTCAGAAGAAGAAGTATATATAGAAACCTCTCAAAGTCGTAGTTGTTTCTTATTCCTGTTAAGCCTGATTTGGTTTCTGCTACTTGTTCGATTCTTCTTCTCTGACCATTCGTTGACTGCTTGGTAAAGTTGCCTTCTTTTTTTTTCTTTAACCAAGTCTCGATTTGTATGAAATCATTCGATTTCTTTCCGATTCATGAGTTTTCTGCGATAAAGTCTGTAGATTGAGGGTTTTGTGATTTTAAACGATTTTGACTCAAATATAAAAAAGCTATTTAGATCTCATACAAGAAATTTCTCTGCATCCAGGTTGCAGCAGAAGTGTACGCTGTTGTTTATTTCTTTGATCCATGTGTTGGTAGCACGAGGCTATGAGTTTTTCTAAAGTGCCAGCTCTTATTGAAGCACAAGTTGAAGTAAGTTAGGTCACAGAAACGTACTCTTTGATTTCTGGATAGCTACAACTCATAACTTCATCTTGAGTTCCTTGGCTTGTCGTGGGCTTAACGAGAAAGATGTGTACTTTATTAACAGATGGGGTCGGTTAATGAACTTGAGCACAAAAGCCTATTTAGACGAGAAGAAGATGCCACACAAACTAAAGAAGCTTCTTTAATGGAGCAAGGATCATGTCCTGCAAGTTTCCCCGAACACACGCCTAAATCACCAAAGAACAGTGTGCTTAATAGCATAAAGATTGTGCTTTTTTGTAATAAACTCAATCTACTATTACCTTTCGGTCCTCTAGCAATATTGGTCCACTACGTGATAGATAGTAAGGTAAATTGTTGGAGTTTAGGGTACTAATACTAGTAGTTTCATTTCATTCATTTCTAAGAGTTGAATCTCAAGAAATGATTCTTGCTGTGTTTCAGGGGTGGGTGTTCTTGCTGACCTTAATAGGCATTACACCATTGGCTGAACGTCTAGGATATGCCACAGAGTAAGCCCGTCTAACACTTGTAGCACAAACTTATAATATCATACTTATGTGTAAGTATTTTCTTATTTGAAACAGGCAACTGGCTTGTTACACGGGTCCGACTGGTATGTCTTTGTTCTTCTGAAACAGGCAATTCCTTTCTTTTTTTTTCCTTTCGTGATAGTTTTTGACGTGTCATACATATTTCACAGTTGGAGGTCTCCTTAATGCTACATTCGGGAATGTGACAGAGCTGATAATATCGATTTTTGCTTTGAAAAATGGAATGATACGTGTTGTTCAGCTGACATTACTAGGCTCGATTCTGTCTAACATGTTGCTTGTACTTGGCTGCGCTTTCTTTTGCGGTGGGCTAGTCTTTTACCAAAAAGACCAAGTCTTTGACAAAGTAGGAATCCTTATCCACTTCATAAAATTCTCATTTTTCATTTGTTTTTCTTGCTATTCTTTACCGTGTTTCTGAGCCCTATTCTTCTACAATCCAGGGAATCGCAGTTGTGAATTCAGGATTGCTTTTGATGGCTGTCATGGGGATACTCTTCCCAGCAGTTCTTCACTACACACATAGTGAAGTTCATGCCGGATCATCAGAGCTAGCCCTGTCAAGGTTCAGCAGTTGTATAATGCTCTTTGCCTATGCTGCTTACCTCTTCTTTCAGTTAAAGAGCCCGTCTAATTCTTATAGCCCTCTTGATGAGGTTTGTTGTGTGCCACAAATGGTTGCCTCCTTTGGTTCAAATATTGGGGTTTTTTTCCAGTTTTCAATCCATACAACCATATGACAAGAGCTAATTTTTCCTGTTTTACAGCTTTTGACTTTTTCGTATAAAAAACCAACAATATAAAATCAATGGTTTGTGTAGTTCTGTTTGACGTGGACTTACCTTCTTTCTTGATTAATCCTGTAAACTCTAGGAAACAAATCAGAACGAAGAAACTTCTGCTGAAGATGAAGATCCTGAGATCTCTAAGTGGGAAGCTATCATTTGGCTCTCTATCTTGACTGCTTGGGTCTCTCTTCTTTCTGGCTATCTTGTTGATGCCATAGAGGTAATCAACGATCCTTCTCTGCATTTAATCATTTGAAAGATCTTAATAATTTACTGATTAATATATAGTTAACTGGGCCTTCATTCGTTGGTCAAATGATCAGCCCACTGCTAAAGTTTATATATTGTAGTGTTTTACATGATAGTCTACACAATATCGTAATATGAATATGTGGCTTATGTTTTTCAGGGTGCCTCGATCTCGTGGAACATACCAATAGCGTTTATCAGTGTCATCTTGCTTCCTATAGTCGGGAACGCAGCTGAACATGCAGGGGCTATCATGTTTGCTATGAAAGATAAGCTGGTAGGCAGAGTAGTTCTTGAGCTGTAACAACTTAAGGTTCTTCATTCCGAACTTGCCTTGTCCTTGAAACACAGAGTAACATTTTCTCACTTGTACAGGATCTGTCTTTGGGAGTGGCTATTGGGTCCTCGATCCAGATTTCCATGTTTGCGGTATGCACCACAATAAATTGCAAGAACAATAATATATATCATATACGGAGAAGAAGATTTCTTGAAAATAGTAATCTCTGTTTGCTGCTTGATATTGATTAGGTCCCATTCTGCGTGGTGATTGGATGGATGATGGGTCAACAGATGGACCTTAACTTCCAGCTCTTTGAGACGGCGATGCTGTTCATCACTGTTATAGTTGTAGCTTTTTTTCTTCAGGTGGGTAAAATGATAAAGGCTAAATCATCATTCCCTAAATCTACAACTGATGATATCTGTTATGTACACAGGAAGGAACATCGAATTACTTCAAAGGATTGATGCTCATTCTTTGTTATTTGATAGTAGCTGCCAGTTTCTTTGTGCACGAAGATCCTCATCAAGGTTAGTTCATTTGACAACCAGAAACTCAGTTTCTTTACGGTTACTCCGGTTGCTACATGATCCGGCAATTACAGGGAACTGCTAGAGAATTATCTCTCTTTATATGGTGATTTTTTTTTCATATTTATCTGTGGTTGTTTGGTTGGTTAGATGGTATATAAAGCGGAGGAAGAGTCTGGTGTGAAGCATTAAGGGTCTTAATTAAAAGCTGATGATCTCAGTAACACCAAGTGTTGGGGGAGAGATGTAAATCTGATTCTCAAGTGGTTCCCACAAACTCGAATCTGTTTGCTTGTTCGTCTAAATGTTTTGTTCGAACAAGTCAAGGTTATTATTTCCTTTTGGATTTCCCTCCCCCCCACAAAAATCAACATTCTTAGTGACTTAGAACGTTACAAGTTTTGTTAAATTACGATTGATTGATGTTTATGAAAAGATTGAAGATTTGTTCTTCTGCACTACACTAGATAATCGGCATTGCTGTGGTTTCTATTTCTCAGTTTTGGCTTTTGAAAAATAACAGTCAAAATTTAACTCAGAATGATATTCGGACAACTGTATAATATGGGTAATTCAAAATAAATAAATAATAATAATAAAATCAGGCAGCATTTTCTAAGTTAAGGCAATATAGCATTTTGTTTAGGTTTTCATTAATGTTAAATGTTTTGGGTTTAGGATTTAGAGATTAAGATTTAATTTTTATTATTTTGTTGATTTATCAAAGGTTGATTGAAAATATTTTGTCCGTTCTTCGTTGAGACTAAAAATGAGGTAAGATATTTTCTAACAACCTTTGATAAATCAACAAAAAAGGGGGACGGTATATATTGCCATAGTTATATTAAAGAAAAGAAAAATCTCGGCTTGTTATTTTCTCATGCGACGGCAAATAAACGTGGACACTAATGACCCACCCAACCCACGCGCTACTGGCTCTCTCAGTTGTCCAGGGATTTTAGCATCACGCGCTCAACGCGCATTTGGTGCACGTGGGTTTGTTTTGATCTTTTGTCGACGTCAATTTTTTTTTTTTTTTGGGGTTTTAGGCATCAGTTTATGTTCCTTCCTTTTGAAAATCTTCCCTGTCCTTTACTTGTTTAAAGAAAGAGTTTTTATTAATAAAACCCCTCAATTAAAAATAAATCTTAAAAAAACTCCTAAATTATATATTTAATGAAAAAACCCCTCAATTTTAAATTCGTTAATGAAAAATCTCATCCATCTATATTTCCGTTAAAATTCAAAACGTTGCATTTTATAAAATTTAAAAATGATAGTTTTTAGTAATAAAACCTCTCAACTAAAAATGAATAGTAAAAAAACTCCTCAATTAAATATGTTAATGTAAAAGTCCCTCAACTTTAAATCCATTAGTAAAAAACCCCTATGTATACAATGCCGTTAAAATTAGGCTATATTTTAAATGCAACATTTTTCTTTTCTTTTTTTTTTGGTCAAAATGATATGACATGTTATAAAATGAATACGACATATTCTAAAATAAAATATTTTTTTAATTGACATTTAACTTATCCAAAAACCTATTAGAACATAAAATTTCTAATAACAAGATTACGTGCAACATTAAAATCAATCATGTTACAACATACAAATCCACAAAATTTCATAGACTGGGTTCATTGAGTGGTTTTTTTGTCTCTTTGAATAATTTTTTAATATATAGTGGTATGAAGTTTTGCTTTTCTAGATTTTTAAATTGCATATAATCTTTATAGACCACCCAATAAATTCAACATGTAGTATGAATTCTTCCTTTTCTAGATTTGTAAATTGCATGTAATCTTTGTTATTGGAAATTTTATGTTCTAATAGGTTTTAGAATAAGTTAAAAGTCAATTAAAAAATATTTCATTTTAGAATATGTCGTATTCATACTGTTATACACACGACATGTTCTAAATTGAATACGACATGTTCTAAATTTAATGTTGCACGTAATCTTGTTATTAGAAATTTTATGTTCTAATAAGTTTTTGGATAAGTTAAAAGTCAATTAAAAAACATTTCATTTTAGAATATATCGTATTCAATTTAGAACATGTCGTGTCGTTTTTGACGGAAAAAAATGTTGCATTTAAAATATAGCCTAATTTTAATGGTATTGTATACATAGAGATTTTTTTACTAATGGATTTAAAGTTAAAGGGTTTTTTCAATAACATATTTAAAGTTGAGGGGATTTTTCATTAACCATATAATTGAGGGTTTTTTTTTATTATTCATCTTTAGTTGATGGGTTTTATTATTAAAAACTATTATTTTTCAATTTTACAAAACGTAGCATTTTGATTTTAACGGAAATATAGACGGAAGGGATTTTTCATTAACGAATTTAAAGTTGAGAAATTTTTTCATTAAATATATAGTTGAAAGATTTTTTTACGATTTATTTTTAGTTGAGGAGTTTTATTATTAAAAACCCTTAAAAAAACTAACAATGCCACCATCTCATAAAATTTTTTTGACGTTCTTCTAAGAGGACTTCTAAAGATTTATCAAATTTCTAGATTCTACTTTTCTCTAATTTTCGTTGTGAAATAGAAACCGAAAACATGGTTTTATATCTTTCATGTTATTATAACATCTATTGGGCACAAAATTCAAAAGATATAAAAAGGTTGAGTTACAAAGATGTGGTTCCTTAAAAGAGTAGTATTATTGTCTTTGACGAAACTGAATTCTCCGACATGAAATCAAGCAAAGTACGAAGATGAGGAAGATGTATCCGCCAAGATCTGCAAATATTGGGACAAAAATATCACATTATTTCATCATCAAGAGCTAGAATATATTAGCTTATCACATTTCTCACTTCTCAATAATGAAATCTTTATTGCCGAAAAACAAACTCATTACCTCAAGCTGTTCTTCGGTGAATGAGTCTTTCTGGATGTTCCATGTATCCGCATGGGTCCGCCGGAACTCAGCCACCGCTTTAGTCACAGTCGATTTTATAGGCGTAGGTTCACTCGCGAAACGAGCCAGTAACGTCACATGATCGGGCAACCAGCTGTAAATAATCACAAAAGCTTCGGATTAATCAAAGATGTCTCACGCTTAGGCTCTGCATCACACACTTTGACGAGAAGATATTTAAACCTGGGCATGTCATAAGGAACAGACAAAACTGAAGCTACCAAACCAAGAACGGCTCCATGCACCTCTGCTATGGAACGAGTTGAACTTGATTTCCTGAAACAATCCGATACGATTCTTAGTTCATGTTAAAACAAAACCGAAGAAAAGATAAGCAAATCATAGCTTGTTTTCTTTCTTTTTTTGCATCACCATATAGGGAGACAAAACTTAAGACAAAAATGCTTAAAAGGGAAGAAAAAAAAAACCTCCGGTTTCTTTTCTTTTGGATTGAGTTTGCCTCTGCATAGGATCTATCACGAAAATCTGTAGCAAAATCTTCATCTCCTCCTTTCATTAGGCCTGCTAGAACTGCTGCGGCATGCTCTCGTACCTGAAGACCAGAGAATATCATTAACGAGTAATAAACCTAGGCACTTGATCGTTCTACATACAATTAATCACAAGGTTGGACCATTCAAAACAACTCTACTGGACAACAACATAATCCTGGTGTGGAGAAAAAAAAAAGAAGAAGCAAAGAACTTGCCTCAACTTGGCTGTCAACAAGGAGCTTTTCCACGGTTTTCCAGATTTTCTGTTTCTCTTCATGAGTGAGGATGAACGTATGTCTAGTAAGAAAGGTTAAAATATAAAAGCTTTATCACTCAACAGCGCATTTGCTTGTCACCTTACTACATATATATATAATCAACAGATATTACCTGTACATAAAAGTTCGTAGATATGTGAGTGTTGAAGATCTTATCCGCCAGTTAGAGTCATCAGCAGAAGAAAGAATGACTCCAATTACTTTCTGTACCTGAGATTCTGGGAAAACCCGCCACTTCAGCAGCTCAAAGGCTGCCTTAGCCAATGTGGACAGATCTTTATGTGACGTTTCCTTCAATATATGGAAATAAATCTATTGTGAGTACCAGTCATGGAAAAGAAATTTAGAAGAAAGAACGTTAAACAAATAAAATGGTTATACCTGTAAGGATATCACTGGATAGAGGAATCCTGCAATTACATCTAGCAGATACGAAGACCTCCCAGATTTGAAAGATGAGATAATGAAATGGAAGAGCTACAGATAGGATAAAAAATAAACAAGATGAGTATCAAATGTCTCAAAAAAGGGAAGAAACAGAAAATTCTCACGAAAATTGAGACAGCCAGTACCGTCTCCATCCATTTAACATCATCTAGAGAATCGCCATTTGATTGAGCACTTTCCATATCTACATCTGCTGAAGTTTCCAAGCTGTTATCTAACATGCTAGCTTGTTGAATGTTTGTAACAGCTTCAGATGCTCTTGCACTAATCAACTTGAACCAATTTTCATCCACAAGTTGGCTATCAACATCTGTTCTCCCTTCTTCAGGTGTATATTGTTGTTGATATGACATCCGCAGCCGAATGTTAGAGCATAATACTGAAAGAATCACGCCGATAGCTTCCCTTATCTGTTCATTGTCACACAAAAGTAACAGATTTTTCAGAATTTTATTTTGCCATTTTTTTAGCTTGTCAAAATACAAAAGGGAAAGAGATGTAGAGGACAATAAATTAGTATGAGAAGTCTTACTTGTGCCGAGGAATGGGACATATTACAGATCAACTCATCAAGAAGCACAATATGCAGCTTCACTTCTGATACAGGCATCTTTGGTGGAGATAGTTCTATTAGAGCAGCCGAAAGAAACGCATACCTCTTTGCAACAACAGTGGTGGTCGCAGTTGGTGGTAATGGTGCCACTATACAGTCCAAAATTTGTTGTCTCATGACAGGAATTTTGGTTCCCTGTTTCCCTTTCCCTGTGACAGCATAACGTATGCAAGCAGCCCACTCCGGTATGGATTCTACCGATTGGCCAAGAATAACAGTCTGCAACTGAACCATTATCCAGCTATCCCACTCACTAAGAAGACCATTAACATCAGAGTGCAGTACACCTGCTAATGCTTCAGCAGCAACACACTGTTTTGGTCTCTCCTTGGCATTACAAAACTCCTCTAAGGGGCTTTTTAGTGCCAGCAACACAGGCACTCCACATTCTTGTGCTAACCGCTTGAAGATACGAGCAAAACTTGGGTAGAATATATCACTCCCTAACAAAGATATCCAACTAGGAGTTTTTGGCCATGAAGCCGAAAATTCGAAATAGAAACGAGTGATTGACTTGTCCACCATGCTCTGGAAGGATGAACTTCCGTGATTACCTCTAGAAGAACTGTCAGAGTCAGTGATATGAATATGAGAAAGACTCTCAAAAGTCTCCCTGAAGAATCCTTCTTCCTGAAAAATTTGGCTCAAAGCTAAATCAAGGGATGAGTTGGCATTTTCTTGTGAAGACACAGAAGGTTGATCCCTGCCTTGCATCTTATGAGGTGACTCTTTAAGTAGCGTGTTTAAAGCTGAAATTGCCAATATTCTCGTCTGAGGAAGTTGACTTTTCAAGTTTTTCAAGAAGTGGCCTGGAAAATACCAACATTAGTTAAGAAGGAACAACTCAAATAACATGAAGCAAAAAAACCTTCCAATGTGATCTACCAAATCAAATCTGTACCAGCAGTTTCATCAAGGATTTTGAAGGAGAAGCTTGGGTCAATCCTAGAGGACATAGCTAACAGAAGAAGCACTCTGTTAGCCATCAAGTTGTACCTGGCATAAGAAAAAAAGGTACAATGTCTCCACACCTTCAAAATTATGAATCTGAGAGTTGGGGAGCTAAAAGTTTAAGGTATATAAAAATGATTCTCCAAAGAAAAACAGATTAATGGTGAGGTAGATATACCGCCAATGCAAGCTAGAAGAATCAAAACTCATGGATCCGATCTGAGAAACAAGATCTCCGGAAGTAGACCCCTCAACATGGCTATTCAATGAGCGAAGTATGTTTCTAGATAGTCCCGCGAAGTGAATGTTATATTTGACAAAAAGCTGCAAGCATAAGAAATTTTAGGTAAGAACTCAAAGAAAGAAAGAAGGGCTTTACCCTAATAACAAAGACTGGACCTTACCTCAATGATTGCTTTTTGCGCTTTCATAGATTCATGATGAGAACTACAAAAGATTTCAAATAAATCTTAATACCAACTTTACAAGCATATTTGTCCTTACCAAGAGATATAAGTAATTTCTCTTAGAAATGTAAAAAGGTTACCTTGAAAGAATCCCAAGAAGAAAAGAGGAAAATGATTTTGGATCCTGGAGGAGCAGAACAAATATAAGATTTTGCAATCGAGATAAAGGAAAGAACAACTAACAATCAATGACTACCGTTGTCAAATGCTTGAGAACACTCTGTGAAGAGAGAATGGCACAAGAACCAAGGACTACATTCTCTTGTACATCCGGATTTCGCAAGTTTTCAGTAAGGGACAGAACACACTTTGAAAGCAACGGCGGCCATCTCTTTAACAATTTCAGCAAAGATTTTCCAGCAAGCCTGAATACCACCATAGAGTTTAAAGCAAAGCCGGGTCAAATAATGTATTGAAAGAAGGGTAAAACCCTGTAGCGAATTCTACAGACGAAATTCCGGTTGAAGAGGATGTTTAATCCTTTCCCAGACTTTAGACCTATAACCATTGAAATGCATGTTTTTACCATAGATGGTCACAAAAGTACTTACAGTCGAACAGCCTCATAGTTGTGCAGACAGAGGGTCAAAAGATCATCAACTAAAAGTGTCAAGGATTCTGGTGGAGAGAAGTTCCCATCTGTACGGAACAGATGATAGGACGATTGTGATGATCTCCATGTATTGTGCATGTACGCCTTGTCAATCAGTGCCCACCTAGGCCTAGAAGACAAGAAGATTTGCAAGAGATTAAAATTAAGATGTTGTATGTTTTCAATTAAGACAAAAGGTAGAATTACCTTCTCTTGCCCTTAGAATGAAACTCAGTAATAAAGTTCGCTGGAGGCTCTACAATCGCAGCAGATTCCAGTTTCCAAGCCTGCCTGTGATTTGACCATTCATCATACTCCAAACTGCCTGCAAACATAACATTCACAGGACAAGTGTTATGAAGAGAATAATATGTGGCTAGTCAACTGCAGAAAGGGAGCACGCCAGAGGCTTTCTGCAGTACCATAGTTTCCCAGAGCATCCATTATGCGGATTATTAATATCAGCAAGATGCTGTCATCTGACTTTTTCTCTAACAAGTATCTGCAAATAGCATATAACAAAACCATCACAAAATTATAATTCCGGTAGTATGCATATGCTTTTTGGAAAGAAATAAGCAGAGCAGCTACTGAACAAACATTACTTGCAGGCTGCATGAATAGTTTCAGCAGTTTTTTCTCGTATTTCAGCACTGCCAACACAGGAACCTGATGCTCCAGCTATAAAGAATGGCAGATCTTCAACCATATCATGTCTAGGTGATGGCCTGAAATCAGGTAGGCAAGACAAAACACCTTGCAATGTAGAATCTATACGCAAAAGAGTCACTTTAAGGTGTGTTTTCTCATCTCCTGCACCACAAACAGCATCAATTAGGCAAGCAAGTGTAACATTTAACATGTAAACCAAACTGTCTATGATACCATACATTCTGCGTTACTATCACCAATGCAATATAGAAATGTCAGTCTTTAGCTCTAACATTAAACATGTAAACCAAACTGTCTATGATATACAAGTATGCATATATCCTTGAAGTAAGACTGAAACACACAAAGCAATAACTGAAATTACCTGCATCAGAGTGGATATTTGATTGGCAAATACTCAATAGATCATCTAATGCTGACTGAAGATGGAGGTTTAAGAGCTCATTGGCAAACTGAGTTTCCTCTTTGGTGGGAACATGCCACCTGGAATGAGCTACCTGCTCATCCTTAGAAGAAGCTTTGGTGCTGATCCATTCCTCCAAAGCAGGAGCAGCAGGGTGACGAGACAAACATCTAACAAGAACAGAAAGTTTTTGTTATTTGAGTAGAGAGAGAGAGAGAAAAAAAACACACCAAGATATTGACGATAAACATTCTTGATTACGCACTTGTATTGATCGATAGGATAATAAAGAATCAGACTTCCGTGCAGAGATCGAAGAAGATGAGCCCCAGCTCCATTAACCTTTTCATAAGGCAACCATCACATTATCAAAGAATCCAAATAAAAGTACACATCACTAAAAAAAATGGCACACAAAAGATAAACTGGAGTCCATAGATGTCATTTCCGCAGAAATAATACCTTCCAAGCTGAAGAATTGAAAGCGGAAGAGATTGCTTCGATCAAATGACCTTTGTACCGAAGAAGTGCGCTGCCTCCATAAGTGATGGCAACTGACAATACTTGCAGCTGATAATCTATAGATGCCTCAAGTGCTGGAGAAAGTGTGTGTTTGTCTTGCTGAAAAAGGGTGATACAGAAGAAAAAAGAGTTATTTACTTTGCAAACTGAACAAAATGCACAAACTCCGGACAAAAACTATTGACAATCACCTTATTGGAAACAGGGGTCTCTGCACTTCCTCTTCCTCCATACCCAGTGACAGGGATTTCTTTCAGAGAAGATATAACAGCGAGGAGCATTGGTTCAACAATTTGGGCAATTGCTTCTTCGGGGTTTGAATGAACACAGGCACAACAAAGCAGCCCAACCTCGGCGACAGCACCAGGAAGGATATTTGTCTGAACAAACTTTGATATCTTTTTCAAGGCCTGTTAGAAATTAAAGCAAACAAGTAATCAAACTTCTCTTCCATCGAAAAATATAAGGAGTTTCTAAAGTAAAAGCGACAAACCAACCTGGTTATATAGAGATCCAGATAGCCTTCCAAGTAGGATTTCAAGCATGCAATAGTAATAAGGTCCTTCCTCAACCAAAAACGTTCCTGATGTTGCAGATGAACTTAGGCCTTCATTTCTGCAGTATCAGAAAGTCTTAAATGTAATTTACAATAGATGAGAGGGAAATCAAATGTTACATAACAAAGAACAAGAGACCACAATCATTAAGCAGAGTTGTACAAAATAGTGATTGCAATATTTTTCACATAACAAGAGACCACAATCATTAAGAAGAGTTGTAAGAAATAGTGATTGCAATATATTACTCACACAACACTCTGGGGTTCCAAATTCTGTAACAAAGCGATCAAACGACACAAAAATTCATCCAGCCACTCAGAGAAGGAAGCCATAGTCATGAATGATAAGTCATCAGAACCATCGTCCAAGACAGACATCTGCAACATGCAAGGATAAAACCCGATAAAGAAACAAGTCTTTGAACAGAGAATGTATGAAATATTTTCAAGGTTAAAGAGCTTACATTGGAAAATATGGAGCCAATCAGTTGCATAGTAGCCAAGGTTTTAGGGGGATCATTGGCATCCATACCAAGCAATGCATTTGATAGAGAAATCCCAATAAGATCAAGAAACATCCTATCATCTACATCACCACCAAGATCTTGTGCTTTAGCAGTTGACATGGAAGACTGCAGGATTGACCGGCCAGCAAATGCTACGGACATCATAGCAGTTTTCAACTGGTGGGTGGCAGTTGTCTGACTATACATAAACATTTGTTATGAAGTTAATTGATAGACAAGAACTTTCATTTTAATGGAATAGCTATAGTAAAACAAGGATACAAAAATCTGTAAGATAAAGAAGCGAACACAAACTACAAACCGTTTCCAAAGCCAAATGGAATCGAGACGCTACAAAAGGAAGGACCAAAGAGGGCTCCACATAAGACAACATGGATGTCGCTGCAGCAACTGTCTCCGAAAGATGTTCGTTCTTGCTATATTGACCACGATCAATCAACTTTAAGACCAAGTCAACAAAAGCTATCCTTTCCGGCTTTCCTAAACAGACTGCTGACAGACTATCTGGATCCCTGTAGGAAATGGATATAATCAAAAGAATGCCAATATGATTAAATGCATTAAAAATGGTGATATTGCTATTGTCTTACTGCTGCTCACGCTGTAACCGCTTTTGGAATGCTATCACCAGGTGGAACAAAAACCGTTCCAAGGAATAAGTCCAACGGCCACCATTGGAAGGATGATAATATCTACAGTTAAGTAATAGAGAAAGAGTAAGTAGTACAGTTGTAACTTTGCAATTTAAGAAATAAATAAACAAAAGGGGGTTGTATTAAGTAAACAAACTGTTCTAAGAGGTTGACCAATTTCTTGAACTGTTCATGTGC
Organism: Cardamine occulta; assembly: GCA_028015245.1. Classification (NCBI taxonomy): domain Eukaryota; kingdom Viridiplantae; phylum Streptophyta; class Magnoliopsida; order Brassicales; family Brassicaceae; genus Cardamine; species Cardamine occulta. The sequence continues at coordinate 5,205,755 of CM051372.1, forward strand.
CAAACTTCCAGGTTTCAGAAAGTATACCTGAACCAGAAACCAGGAAAAGGATCCCATGAAGATTTTTTAGTCAGATACAGCAGAAGAATGGAGTAAAATGAAAATGCAAAACAACTTACGATAGATTGTGCAATTGATTTTGATGGAGTAGTAGTCCTGTTAGAGAACAAGAATCTTGTGTTTCTGGGAACATCTACTGAAAAAGGATATGATCCACTTCCATTTGCAACAGGAACCTAAAACTGAATCATATAAGAATCCTGTGTACGGAGAAAAAGATAATGCAATGATCTGGGAGACACTAATGGTAAGACAGAAGCATATATATCTCATTTAATATTTGTCATCTATACATGCCCAGCTGCCTTTCAAGCTTACCAAATTTTTATCTTCCAATTCAGCTATTGCAGACATTTCATGAGAGCAAAATTATATATTTTTCCAAAATAAAACTGAAATCCAGATCTTTTGTCATTTAGGCTGGAACTCCAAAGACTTAATCATTAGCAACACTAGGAAAACTTCACTCACCTCAAACATATTCAAGAATCTACTGAAAAGCATGGGCAAGTAGGACTCCCAGTCAATAAAGCTGCAGTTTTTTATCACACGAGCTAGCACAGCTGTCCATTGACTATTCCAAAATTGACAATTTGGTATTGAATCCCAGAGCTCTAGACAGTTTTTTATCCATTTTCTAAAAGGTCAGAAGAAGAAAAGCGAAGTTTAAATTCATTTGTTAAAATGCGAGAAACCAGAGATATCACTGATCACCAAAAAAATGTCCTTACTCGGAGAAGAAATCCTGATTTTCAGGGTTCGTAGGAAGGAACAATCTCACGAAGCCAGAGCCCTCAAACGAGGAATTATGCCAAGGATTCTCCAAAAGATACCTGAACGTGGGTAGAAGTAGATTCAAAAGGTGAGCAGAGCTATAGCCGTTTACAGTTAGCAAACATACAGTCTTCAAGAGACACAGGTGACAGTCTAATTCAAGTCTCTTCTTTTCTGTAATAGTTCTATTGAAAAGCTTGAATTTAATCCCTTTTCCCCTGCTAGTGAAGGCACAACTCTCGACTTGCTCGGGACTGCGACCTTTATTAAG
>CM051372.1:5206959-5481959 GCA_028015245.1 Cardamine occulta
CGAAGACATCTATACATTTATCCTATTAGTACGAGTTTGATATGATGTCTTTACTCAATTGATTCAAACAGAGCGACGTGCCATCATAGGGACATCATAGGAACTTGCTCAGGACAGCAATCATTATTAAGCGAAGACATATACATGTATCCTATCCTCCCTTTTCCAACTCTTTTTCCATAGCAGGAATAAACAGCATGCTTGCACATATAGGAATGCAAGCTAGAACAGAAAGGATCATGATTGCATCTCCATATTGTTCTTGACAATACTAGATACACTAACACATTTATAGAAGTAACACTACTACCATGATGAATTGTCAACAACTTACATGAATTCAGACCATATCTCCGATGCGGCCCCTTGTGGAAAAAATCTCCTACAGGAACGAATGAGAGAAGTAACAGCCTCAAAGTGTCGTTGTCTCAACCTCCAACCTTCAGGACCCGGGCTCCTACAGAAGAAAGAAGTTCCGAAACATTATACATAGAACAAAATCAAGACATCCAAAAAGGAGCTAGAAAATTTTCTCCCTCCATGAGCATTTAAGAAAAAGAACCCATAAACCTATATGCCTGCTAGATATTTACAGAGGACTCACCTGCTGAAATGTGTGTGAATCAAGGTATCATATAAGGGCCTCCACTGAACCTTCAACGGCAGCTTCTTACGATACTTGTTGGTCAGTCTGACTAAAACATTACCCCATCTAACCTATTGTACCAGAACCAATCACCCAACAGGTAAGCACAAAAAAGTGGAACAACAAGGGTATATGAGGAAATAGAGCAAGTAACTTGAGTTCATTCTGGTATTAGTTATCGAACCTGTGCATACAACTTATTCTGAGATGAATGAAATATTTGTAAGCCAATTTCCACGAGTTCACTAACATCTTCCACGGACAATTCACTTTTCGCTCTAACAAAGCTGCAAAGGGGAAGAAAAAAACATCAGACCCTGGACCGCTACACACAATAGCCAAATGCAGTATAATAAGAACCAAAAATACCCATCTGACAAAGTGAAAAACTACATGATGCACAAGTTACAACACAATCAATCCCAGCTACATAGGGACTACTAGATAACCAGAAATCCTGTAGAATCAGTCTGTAAAATAACTTGGGACGACCAGATTGCATGGTTTTAGTATAAAGCTTCACACAACTGCAAATTTCACGCAGATTCGCACACTATACACTATTTATTTAACTCAATCCTAATCGTGCATCGCGAACACCCAAAAACCCTGCAGTTTATTCCGATATACTGACTCGATTCTAAACTGAGCTAATTCTCTCTTAAATTCATCATCCACGTCTTCAAACCCCAGTAAGAAGCCAGCAATTCGAACGAGAAAAAAAAATCCACAAGGTTTTTGTAATCAAACCGCAAAATCGAAGACTCACAGTTCGATAACGGAGATCCATTTCAGAGTGGCGTAAACAGACTCTGGATCATCAGGTCGGTGCAACTCTTTGACGCATCTCACAACCCGCGCGAAGGACTCCTTCTCCTTCTTCGTCTCTTCCGCTACAGGCGGAGGTAGCCACTCATTGTACAGATGCATCTCTTCTTCTCACGATCCGTCTTCGTCGTCTTCAATTTTGCTGCTGATTGATGTAATTGTTTTCTTCTCGGACGCTGAATTTATAGCTGCGTTTGCCTTTTTCAGTTTTTTTCTCTAGTTTTCTTTCCAAGCAAGAAAAATCATATCGGAGGAAAACGACAATGAACATACAATAGAAATGAAAACAACTTAAGAAAAAAATAAATATCGTATTGACTTTGCAGTTGACTGGCTACCGGCAACGGGCGCGGCAGGTATCCCAGTTACCGAACCGACTGATAGTATCTCAAATTAACCCCTAAAGTTTTGCTTATATTTCGATTTGCACGCATAAGCTTTCAAACACTACTATTATCCTCAATTACATATGGACAACTTTTTTTCTTATAAAATGAACCCATTCCTGTCCACAAACAACTACGGCAAATAAATTTTGAATTTAACTCCCACTGTGTCGTGGAGAGACACATACTTATAGATGGATAGTTTTCGTGTCAACAGGTGGATATTTATGCAGTTATTTATTCATCAAATTAACATAATTTAAAAGCTTCAAATATTTCACAGGATGTAACCTAGACTCAAAGACCGGCCGGTTTTATGCTGTCATCGATTGCATAAAACTAAATAATTTAATTTTGAAGTCATGGACAAAAAGTCGTTGTAGTATAGTGGTAAGTATTCCCGTCTGTCACCCGGGTGACCCGGGTTCGATTCCCGGAATCGGCGTTAATTTTTTTCGTCTTTTTATATAATGGGCCATTTTTGTGCCTGGATGCAAGTCTATTAGCCCATTTATATGAACCATCCTAATAATCTGAAAAGGCCTCGGACATACATCAATAATTAATCAACGCGCCTACTAGTGTGTATCCTCGCCCCAAACAATTACAAAACAAAATTGTATTATTTACGTCCGTATTTTGTCAGCGAAAAATCACGGGACAATGACGACGACGTTTCTTTTCCTTTTCTATAATTTCTTTAGTTTTGTTATAATTTCGTCTTAACTACAGAGTTATCATTGTTGTCAATGAGTAACACAATCATTGTTACATAATGATTATATTCCTTCATTAGAAGATGAAATATACGTGAAAAAGATGTAAGAAACACCAAAAGAAATGTAAGATATATTGGTAATTTTAAATTTGGACACTGTTAATTGTTGATCGATAAAAAAAAAAAATTGTATGAGTGAGACACTTAAGATGTAAGAAATACCAAAAAAAATTGTATGAGTGTTTCTTGATTATATCAAAAATATCATGTTTCAGAATCTAACAAGTAAGACACTTAAGTGTTTGCAAAAGAAAAGAAAAAAAACATTTTTTTAGTGTGAATTTTCCTTCAAATCCAACATAAATACATAGTATGCTAAGGTCATCCACGCCCCAACTCGTACAAACCTTACGATGAAAGAGCAGAAGATTGAAGATTCCGTGTTTGGACTGTGTTCATAAACTGGAGAAAATTTACGAGGATATGTGGAAGAGCAAACCCATTAGAAATCTTATGGACAAAGAGAAAATGCTTATATATGGATTCTAGAAATAGTCAAGTGTGTTGGGTTTGATTTGCGACAATGAAGAGGGTAAATAAAGCTTCATTCTTTTTAGGCTTGAATATCTTAATACCGAGAAACTTATGATTGCACTTTAGATTGTGTAAATATTATTTTCTTCTTATATTCGCAGATGTTATCGCAGCAGTGACGAAACATATAGGGATAAACTGAAATGCTGGAAAAATTGCATGAATCCTAACTTTAAGTAGGTGTTTCTGTCTATCACAAAACATGTATATTTTTCTTCAATCTCTAAACTTATAAGATAACTAAGCGACAATGCTTATTTGTTCTGAAGAGAAGGTTGTTTTGTTAGATGGCCAAGAGCCTCAAGAGATTTTTGGTTAACAGATCGTTAGTTTTATCATCTATGGTTTGGTAAAATACTTCAAGAAGACAAAATTTTATGATTCATTAGCTTCAATTGTTAAAGCCATTAGATATTCTTATTGCAAGTATATGTTGATGGTGGAAGTTGCATCTGAATAACGTAGTAGTATTCATAGGAGATTGGTTTTTACATTCAGAATTGGGAGTCTTGCGAGTGCAAGCAATATCGGATTTTGGATGGGACCATAACACGACGTGGTTTTTGAGCACTGTCTATATTCCGAAGATAATGTTAAAACAAGTAACACCAAAATCTTTTATCGAAAAGACAAACTTGTCCTCATAATCGAAACCAAATTTTCATCTGTCATAATCTCTCAAAATCCAATCCTGCAACATATAGATAAGAATGATAGATATGGTTAATTAACCCGAACAGTCAATAGATTAATATATTTAGATATTAATTAAAAAAGAAAGGAAACAAATCTAGTAGTGTTGAAAAAAAATAAAATAATAAGGAAACAAATCTATTAGTGTTGGAAATCAAAAAAAAAAAAAAAAAAACGGACCGTCCCTTTCCAGTGATGTAGTTAAATTAGCCTGCAAAGGAAGATAAATCTCGCTGTACATCTCTCTTCCCGTTTTCGTTTTGGGTTCTCTGGCGGCCGATCCCGTCGCCTACCTCTTAAGATTTATCTCTCATGACCTCGAAAATTATGAAATCAGGATTATATTTCGGGATCATTTGCTGAAATTTCTCTTCTCTAGATCCGAAAAGTTGAACAATTCGTTTTAGTTTTATTCCTGCCAATTCTAGGGTTTGTTCTCCCCTTGATCTATATTTTCATATATGTTTCTGTCATGTACTACTTTTACTGGCTCTATTTATTTATTTTTGAATCGTACTCGTATTTCTGAATTTTTGATGTTGTGATTTCTAGGGTTTGTGTTTGCGCATGTGAATTAATTGTTTCAGGTTGGATTTTCTCTTCTTTTTTTTTTCCAATTTTGTTGGATTTAGTTTACAGTTTAGATTTCCGGACTGGTCATGAAATTTTTAATTTTGTGTATTGAAACTTGATTATGATTGTTAACCCTATCATTTTTGTCCTCCAGTATAATCCTGTGCGTTGGATTAGTCCAGTAAGACTTGATATATTTCATTTCGTGTGAAGGAATTGCATGTTTAATGTTGGATATTTTGCTCATGTGTGTATTAACATTTTTTTATGTTGTTTTTAATATCCTATTACTGCTCACTCAATACTATTGATTTGCAAAATCTATGCTTAAGCCCTCGTTTTTTAAGTAAGAATATAGTGTTTCTTGATATGGTTCTTAGTGGAAGATTTAATAATATGGGTATGTGTTTTATATGTGTAGGTGCCTTCATCTGTTTACCAAAAATGTCCAATTATCAAGGAGATGATGCTGAGTACATGGAAGATGTAGATGATGAGATGGAAGATGTTGAAGATGAAATGGATGAGGAGTTTCGTGGCGATGATCTTGGTGCGTCAGATTCTGATGTCGAGGAATTTGACTACTCGGTAAGTATGCTTGATCACGGCTTATCTATTTTGCTGGCTATACTACTTTACAATCTCTTTTTTCAGCTTTATATCCTATGTTATAATTTCGTGTTCTATGGTTTCAGAATAATAAAATAGCTGATACCTCGGCGGACCAAGCTCGCAATGGGAAAGATATCCAGGGGATTCCTTGGAACAGGCTTAGTATTTCTAGAGAGAAATACAGACAAACTAGATTAGAGCAGTATAAGAATTATGAAAATGTCCCTAACTCTGGGGAATCCTCGGAAAAAGTAAGGCCTATTAATATTTTCTGATCCTCGATTGTTGTTAGTGTTCAGGTTAACGGCAGTTACCTAATACATCACGTTTTATACGGATTCAGGTTTGCAAGGTCACCAAAAAAGGGGGACTTTTCTATGACTTCTGGCGGAATTCAAGATCTATTAAATCTACTATACTTCATTTCCAGGTATTTTTTTATTTTATATATTAGAATTCTCTACTTTGGACTTGTTGAAATGTGATTCGATTTATATAATTTGTTTGACATGGTTGAGGACATAGCATTTATCTACTACTAAAATTTCATCTGATCAAGAATCTTAACTTGGTTTCATAGTTGAGGAATTTGGTGTGGGCAACTTCCAAGCATGACGTATATCTTATGTCAAATTTCCTTGTTACACATTATTCTTCTCTAACATCTGGAAAGCATGAAGTTCTCAATGTTAGTGGTCATGTTGCACCATCCGAGGTTAGTTTTTGCTATAATGTTAAAAGTCCTACTGTAATGTAACTATATTATGCTGTGGTTCTGAACTGTTTCTTTGTTTGTTTGCTGCATTTAGAAACATCCTGGAAGTTTGCTGGAAGGATTTACACAGACTCAAGTGAGTACACTTGCAGTAAAAGACGACTTTCTTGTTGCTGGTGGATTTCAAGGAGAACTCATTTGCAAGGTAAGTCTAGATTTATTGATTAAGGATTAATCACCTTAGCTACATGCATTCTCCTTGATGAGCTTCATCGGTTTCCAAATTGGTCAGCATCTTGATAGACCAGGTGTCAGCTTTTGCTCTCGTACGACTTATGATGATAATGCTATTACCAATGCTATTGAGATCTACAACAAACCCAGGTTTTTACTCGTCTGTTACTATAGGAGTCCACATAAAGTTGTTAAGAGTCACTGCTTCTAACTTAGTTTTTGTCTTCTTTTTACAGTGGCGCTCTTCATTTTACTGCCTCTAATAATGACTGTGGGGTTAGAGATTTTGACATGGAGAGATACCAGCTTGTTAAACATTTTCGTTTTCCATGGCCAGTTAATGTAAAGTCTTTGCTTCTTTCTTGGTTTTGCTTTTTATTGAGCATAACTCTTGATCTTTTACACTTGCGGCAAATAGCATGAGTTACAATTAGGCTTTTATAACCCCATTTTTATCTAGTTTACCAAATCTAAATGATAAATGTATATGTACCAATGTATTTAACAGAAATGGTATTCTTTTGTTTTCTATTTCTGGTACAGCACGCGTCTTTGAGTCCTAATGGTAAATTACTGGCTATTGTTGGTGACAACCCAGAGGGCCTTATCGTAGACCCCAACACAGGAAAGGTACGTATTCGTGGTCCTGGACATAAACGTGTGAAAATGGTTTGTCACCACATATGTGCTTTATAGTACCAAATCTTGGGAATTTCATCTGCAGACGCTGGAAACACTATCAGGACATTTGGACTTTTCCTTTGCCTCTGCGTGGCACCCGGATGGAATCACTTTCTCAACTGGAAATCAGGACAAGACTTGTCGTGTATGGGACATCCGTAACCTATCTCAATCCGTTGCTGTCTTGAAGGGTAACCTAGGAGCAATCCGGTCAATTCGCTACACATCCGATGGAAAATACATGGCCATGGCTGAACCGGCGGACTTTGTCCATGTCTATGATGTCTCAAATGGGTATGAAACAGAGCAGGAAATCGACTTTTTTGGGGAGATCTCTGGAATATCTTTCAGCCCTGACACAGAGGCACTCTTCATTGGGGTATGGGACCGCACTTATGGTAGTCTCCTTGAGTATGGTAGGCGCAGGAACTATTCCTACCTTGATTCGTTACTTTAAGCAAGAAGAGAAGTATACACAACCCTGTCTAAGAAATGAAAGAGAGCTCATACAGAAACTAAGGAACATGACAGAAGAAAAGCATAGATATAACGGATCTCTTAAAGGTGTAAATGATGTGTTGTGCAAATGCTAGTAGTTAGTGTCTTTTGTCTCCTTTTCCGGCTGGTGTTTTGTTGCCTGATGTGGTCTCTAAAGGTTCAAGATATGCACAGAAAGGGTTGGTGGATGCTGCTGCAGCTGGACCTAGGTTCGAAGTCGGCTTGGGATCCGAAGATCATTGTTGTTCTGTTTGGTGGCTTTGTGAGTCTCTTTTTTCTTTCTTGTATTTGTGGTTGTTGTAGGAACTTGAGTGTTTAGATCGTGTTGAATTGGTTATGAGTTTAGAATGTGGAGATGCTTGATTAAAAACTACAATAATCTTCCTTGCTCAATAATAATCCTTGTTCGTTAAGATTTGATCACAAATCTTAGTGACACTGTCTCTTCTTAACACAGTTATACTTGTGCTGTTTACTAGTATGGGTTTCATGAGAGTAAAACGTATAAGTAGAGGGGCTTTAGTGCAAAAATTTCTCTTGAAAATCTTATAATCCAAAAGGAACCAACGAGTCACAGCCACGTCACTTATTCAATCAGTATTTCGATCTTTAGTCCTTACAAACACAATCACAATCTCACTTCGAAAATGGCGACAAGCTCATCTACATTAATCTCTCCTACAACCTTCTCCGCCGCAATTCCTTATAGAAACCTCAATTCCATCTCCTTCCACGGCCTCGGACCGGGAAAAGAACTTCCTCCACCGCTGATCCTTCCGCGCTGATCAGTCTGAGCACGGGACTCTCGCTCTTCCTAGGCCGATTCGTCTTCTTCAACTTCCAGAGAGAAAACGTGGCGAAACAGGGATTACCGGAGCAGAACGGGAAGACTCACTTCGAAGCCGGCGATGATCGGGCTAAAGAATACGTGAGTTTACTGAAATCGAATGATCCCGTTGGATTCAACATTGTTGATGTGCTCGCTTGGGGATCAATTGGACATATCGTTGCTTACTACATTTCAGCCACTTCCAGTAACGGTTACGATCCCAACTTCTTTGGCTGATTCATTGTTTTTTTCTCTTTGAATAAATTTGGCAACTGTTATGTAGTATAGCGAATTGCTTCCAAATTAAAACTACAAAGAGACTTGTGATGATATCATTACAAATTAATATTTTCTATTCAGGTTTAGTTAGTTGCATTGGAAAGCTTTATCTGAGAAACTAATGGTGCAAATGTTTGTAATTTAGAATAATAATTAAGTTGAATAGGATGAATACACCTAACATAACTTCTTCCTTTACTATTTTGAGGAGGAATCATTTTAAAAACATTATGTTTTGTTCCTCTTGTTATGTTAGGTGTTGAGTGGAAAAAATAATAAGTATGATAATGACATATCTTTTGAGGAATATACTATTTATTTCGATTTTGTTCCTCTAAATTGGCAACTATTTGCACTCTAGTGATTTTTGACATCTTTTACTTTATCTTTTCCAAACATTATAAGAAACATAAACCACGTAGAGAAAAAAAAAAAAAACAAAAGTTAGAGAGGAGGTGCATCGTGAATGGGTTGATCTCAAGAACTGTATTTTCTTGTCTATTGCGTTTCAAATAATATTTTCTGTAGAAATCAGTTTTTGTTAATAATGCATAATATTCATGGAAATTACGAAAGGATTTTCAAGTTTTCAACACTATTATCCTCGCAATTTTATTTTACAACTACTATTAACAAAAAAGGCAATACATCCAAATTACTGACTATTTAAAGCCTTAAATTCTCGATCAATTATTCAAGACCTAGTGATTAATAAAATTTTAAATACTGAATTGATGTTCGGTCAAAACAACAGCCCAAGCTCAACTTTCGATATTAGATCTGGGTCTGTCTGGACATATGGCTATGCCTGTAACACTACAAAAATTACACTTACTTAAAAGACAACAACAACAAAGACACTAGTCCATGGTTAGCAACCTCCTCACTAACCCTAAAACCATAAACATGGCAAATTCTAAAGCTGATCAAACACATAACATTAAAGATCAATTAAAAAAAGAGTTCTCTAGAGAAAAAAAGACAGATGTTACAAAGTACAAACAACACAGACGGCAGAAGCCAGAAGGCACAAGGCAACCAAATGGAGAAAAACTACTGAGCCACAGTAGAAGAAGTTCCTGAATTAAGTGAAGCTTTATATGCCAACATCTCAGCTTTGTATCTCTCCGAATCCTTAACTCCTCTGTCTTGATAATGCTGTAAACATAAACAAATTTGTTATCAAACACTGGTTTAAATAAAAAAAATGTGGATTTGAGTTGATGATGATTCGTTACCTGTCTCTCAGAGTCGGGGAGATTTTTCCACAGCTCTGATATTTTCTTGGTGATGATGGTTTGGTCTTGTCCTGGGTACTCAGGTTTAAGCTTAGCGCACAGGTCACCAAAGAAGAAGTTATAGCCATTCCTATGGCATTTCGGCTTCTGAGGTTCGACTAAAGCCACCTTTGGTTTCTTATTATGCCGGCTTTGTGATGATGGTACGATGGCTACAGGTGTTTTAGGCATGTGGTATAGCACACCTTTCATCTCTTCAGAACCCATTTTCATTGTCACAAGATAGCCGCCATCAAACTTCCCATCAATGGATCCGTTAACAGTATACCCAACTTGCGGTACATCAACACCTGCAGGTTCCATAACGTAATCGCAGAGACATACGAAACAAATTTAATTAGACACACAAGCGGTGAACCTACACGGTAATCTAAATCGGATAAGAATAGAATCAGAGGAAAGACAAGTTCATTTATTTGTTTGTGAAATTAATTTACCAAAATTGAGTTAAAGGATGATACAACTTAAAAGGAATGAAGCAGAGAGAGCCTATTTATTGAGCCATATTTGTAACAAGTTAACTAAGAAATTTTTAACCCCGTGAGATTACTAACGAACCCGAATGTGGAATCAAAGGCCTAGCAGACTTTACTTGTATATACAGAAGCTACTATAAACTCTATCCAACGAACTAGTATATACAATATTCTACAAGATGATGCGTGAACAAAGACATGGAGTGACGAAAAACAAAAAGCCACATAGTTAGAGAAACAAATCTAATACCTTCCTCAGGGTTTGGCGATGCAATGACAAAGCTATTCATTGCTTCATCTGAAAAAGCATGAGAATTTTGGCATGTCTCAGCATGTCACAGAGTAACGAAAGAAAAGGCAAAAATTTTAGTGTTGAAATAGACCTGTTGATGGGATTGAAGGAGCTGGTTGTCCATGGTAATACAGTTGTTCCAGTTCATTAAGAAACTTGACATACCATTTCCTTAAGACATAGGAACCATTTGTTATAGTTGCCGGAAAATTGAAGGGAACCATCACTTCTTTCCATTTCCGTTCGGTAACCACCTATAGAGTAACCAAAAATAATACACATTTTCAATACTCAATGGAACCAAAATAATCTCCATACAGTTTGATTAATGGCAACATGAACTCCTACCCTATCAACGCCACCTCGAGCCGTAACCTCGATGAAGAGAAGATGCAAATCCAGAGTCTTTCCTCCCACAGTAGGAATCCTTTACAAAGACAGAATATGTTTCACTATCTTTCAGTTATACGGAAACAAAAGACAAAGCAACACCATAAAAGCCAAAATCTCGTTCATAAATTAAACTACAACATCCAGAGATTAGTTAATACTAAACCCAATTTCATTTAATATCCTTATAGACAGGTATGTAAAGAAGTCCATATGCCTAATTCAACAAGCGATACACATGACATAATAAAATGTTTGGAGAAATACACAAAGAATCTAATATTTCTGCTTTCATTTTTCACCAATCCGGATTCCATTAAACCCTAATCGAAAAAATTTCAGCATTTCACTTAGCACAAAATCTAATACAATACTTCTGCTTCCATCTTACCAAACAAAATACCAAACCCTTCAACCCTAAAATCCTTAAACCTAACAGATCTTAGAGCGAAGAAGGAACAAAATTTGCATATATCTTCTACTAAATCCTACAATCACAGAACAAAATTTGCAACCATTCAATTTCATCGACACGAGACAAATATAAAACCTAGAAACGAAATCAATGTAGGGTTTTTTTCTCACACAATCTTAAACCGAACGAAGCGGTCTCACAAAATTCAAAACACTCTAAGGAAGAAAATAAATATTACCCCAAATCTTGGTTGCTGGAAACTTCGAACAAAGCTCGAAGCTTTTCCCAGAAGAGGGAAGAGCTACGGACAAGATCCTCATATTTGAGCGTAGCAGAGGAAGAGGAATCGTCGCATCTCTTGTTGTCCGAACGATGACCGTTGACGGGGTCCACGTTGGTTTTCAAGTACGGTGAAATATTGGTCGACATCTTTCTTTTGGCCGCCTTGGTAAAGGGTAAGAGACGTTCGTATTTAAGATTTTATATGTCTTAAGGATTATTAATCCTATCCTCTATATATTGCCTAAATGGATAAGGATTAGATGAAATTCTCACAATTTCATTGGTTTATCTTTTAGAATGTTGCCGTAATTCATATTTTTATCTGTGGACATATCTTTAGGCGTTACTCTATTAGTCAAACACAAATTTACTTCCTTGCCTAAACCAAATAAAAAATTCTATTTCCTTATTTTGGCTCATGAGTAACTACTTTGACTAGGTTAGGTGAAAACAGAGAGCCGATCGTATAACGAAAGCCTCTTGTCCAGTTAATGGGCCTACCGAATCAAACCGCCCATTCAACTACTCCATACAATAAGCCTTATTGTATTTCTGGGATATTTTAAAACCGAAATTTAATAAATAACCAAATATTTAGATGAGATTTTTTTTGTTAACCCATAATTGTTAGAAAATAAGTTCGGTTAATTATGGTTTACTTGAATGGATCAATGTTTTATACAAGAGCATAGATCAATTTTTCATACAAGACACAGATCAATGGGGATCAATGTCTCATGTTAAGTAATTGGTAGTCATCTTGGCTATATTTCGATTACTTTATGTTCTTTTTCCCCCTTTTTACGTTGGGTTGAAATTATTTCACATCCTTCATATTAATGTAGAAGATGTTCACAATATATCACGTTTAATGTCTATGTCAATGTTTGAGGACGTTCATAATACCTCACGTCTATGTTCATGTACATGTTATTGATCGAGAAAATAAACAAATAGATTTGGAAAAAGAATAATATATTTTCAAATAGCTAAACTATTTGAAAAAAATCACAATTTGAAAAAAAAATCACATAATCTATCTCATACATGTAATTTATTCCTACAACATTTCAAAAGAAAAATCTCATATTATTATGCCAAATCACGAAAAATCTTTCCCTTGTTTAATTATAACTATTGAGACAATATCCTTGAGAGTGGTTTATTATTACAGTAATTGAACATCTGAAGAAGAAAATAAATGTTTGGTAACACAACAAGAAACAATGAGATCTATGGATTTTTCAACTTTTCAAGTTGGTATAACTAATCGTGAAGCAGGAGAGAATTGAAGGATGAGAAACCGAAATATGGAGACGAGCAAGATCAACTGTGTTAAGATATAGAAACCGAGCTTACATGTTTTTCCTAAGCTGTCTCCACAGTTCGATTCAGGATTTTCTGTCAAAGAATTTACCTTCTTAGGTTGTTTGAGTACTTGTAGTGATGAATTCAGAGATCTTGTGAGTAACAAATGCTTGATTTCAGCTTCGATCTTTCTCTGGAAAATGACTTCGAGTTCTGATTCAATCTTTGAGTTTTCGAGTTCTTGGATCTTGGCTTCCTTTGCCTCGAGAACAGCTCTCGCTTCCTCGAGTTTGTGTTCTAGATGTTTTACCTTGTGCTTCAAGATCGGTACCTTTGCACCTGAGGATGTTGAGTCTTCTTCTCTACAAATCTCATTTCTTGACTGGTCTGATGAACTCAGTTCATTGGTGTTCGAATGTAGTGGTATAGATTCCTTACCCAGCTCTTGGAAACTTTGAACTTCTGCACATGTTTCAATTGCATAGTTAGTTTAGAAACATCATATAACATTGAGAACATAAAGACTTGAATTGCTTTCTGATCGAAATGTAGATGAGAGGCTTTAGGAGATGAACATTGACACAGTTCACATGGTTATCGAAATCAAGGTTCGTGTGCAAACCTTTCCAAAGAGCTTCCTGCAGAGCTGCAAAACTTCTAATAGAATCTGCAAACGGATCCTTGTCTACCCAATGATTATAGTTTTGCTTACTCTCATCTCCATTTTCTTCTTTATTCCCATTTCCACTTCCTCTATATGTTTGAACTTCCTCCCTAACTTGACCTTCTTTGCTAAATCCCCCAATATGATTCATCATCATTCTCTCATCTTTCTCTCCATGGTTAGCAACAGAAACCGCACAACTCGAAAACACAAAATCACTACTTCTCAAGTCAGAATCCAAGCTAGAACAAGGCTTTTCCTTCTTGGTTTTCACCCGCTCTTCACTACCTTTCTTGATAGTACCTGAAACAATCTTCCCTCCTACATTCTTTGCACCTATGGAATTACCGCTATGCTCTTCACTCTTCTCAAACGTTTGGCCAAAAGTAAACATACAACCCGGATCAGGACTAAACCCATTGGCTATACCTGGATGATGGTGAAGATGCTGCACCATGTTCACAGATCCAACAGAGCCTTCACTACTCTGCCTTGCTTCTATTGAAGACAAGTCTACATGTTTAGAAGGAGGATTCACCAAACCAGTCAATCCACGCTTCAGCAATTTACTACCATCATCAACAGGAGTAGCCTCGTCCTTTACAGGACCATCTCTTTTAATCCTTCTCCATTTCTTCAAACCAAAACCTTTTCTCGTCGAATGCACTGATCCACCCGGAGATTCAACCTTAATAAAACTATCAACGTTGTTCCATTGTTGCGGTGATCCAATACCTTCCTCATGATCATCATTAGGCAATACTAATGATCCATTTACACTCACGTTTTCCATTGATTCATTCATAAATGAATTACCATTATCCTCCACAGATTCAGGGACTGAGTCATTCATGCCTAAATCCACATAAACACTATGTTAAGATCGCAGCAAAAATTAAGAAATAAATTGACAAGTACAATACAAAGAATCAAATTTTCGTCATCAGAGTCAAATCTGAATTTGCAGATTGTTTTGAGCATCTAAAGCAACTAGATTCAGCTCACTCCTTCAAAACAAGAAGTGATGTTTAGTGTTTATCCCAAACTCATCTACGAAGTACGATGAACACAACTCAATTCCCAATTCAACAATCTCATCTAACCAAATTCCAGAAGTTTGCTTGGATAAAAATAAACAGAGAGAAGCGACTCGAATCCAATTGAAAAGCGTACCTAAGCCAACAAGCTTTCGCTTGACCGAGTTACAGAACAGCGAGACAAAACAAAAAGAAAAACCACAACAGAGCAGAAGAATTTGAGTATCAATGGTCATGCGACGGAGAAATCCGCCGACATTGTTGAGGATGAGTAAATTACTACCGGAAGCTACATCAACAGAATGATTAAAGTGAACGAAATGATTCAGGGACACAGAAATAAATAAATAAACATTAGAAAGAGAAAAATAATGAAGATGGTGCGAAAGCGAAACACACGTGGGACCCACATGACATGAACCCAGTGCGCACAGCTGGCCGTCCGATCTGGGATACAACATGTCGGAACTCAAGTATATATGTTGGGCCTTTAAGGCCCATTTAAACTAGTCTCTCCTTTGGGCCATTTAACTTCCTTTTCGAAAATCAGGGAGAAATAGAAAAAGACTTTCTAAAACCATCACAAGTTCAAGGAAGCCTCAAATGCAATTTTCATAGTGCTTGGAAGAAGTAATTTAGCTACAAGTGGATTGGTGTGGCCTGTGGGTTCTACTAGATCCCAAAGGTAGTGTTATCAAATAAGAACAGTCTCTTCTCAACCCTCTAGTATGCATACAGAAATAGTGAGCCTAACATCGGCAATAAAGTATCAGATGATATGATGTTCTAAGCATTCCAATAATTATAATTTAATATTACTAATATGTTTTTAAATAAACATAAGAACTGACTTCTTTCAAACACACACAAAAAGTACGCGTACTTGATTTAATGAATCTATGTTTTGCGATGTATACAACAATATCTTATATTTATATTTCCTCCTTACTCCTTAAAAGCTTACAGTCATATAATCAAAATCGACAATCATATAACCAGAAATCATAATCAAGATTTTGAACATCTAGAACATATATATGTCGAACATCGATAAAAAAAATTTCCAGTCAAATTGAATAGATAAGAGATCCACATATGACATATGAATCTATGAAATCTTGAGGTAAAGGTCGAAGAAGATATCCGTGCGGGAGAGTGCTTTGCTACGTCAACATGGGTCGACCATTGACTTCTAAAACAAGAATGTCACTTTCCCTTTGTTGATTTTAATAACTATAATATTTATAGTGACTCACTAATATCCAATTTCTTTGAATCTTTAGGATGATGCGTGTGTATTATATCCTCAGATTCATATAAGTTCAACGTTAAGATCTGGATGTGTGGGGAGGAACAAAATTTCAACCTAAATCTACCTAAATATCGACTTTGCTCACAAGCTATTTCCTCGACGAAAATACAGTTATATATACGACGTACTTATTTACCATTTGACTATAGGTCCAGAAAAAAAAACATATAATTAAACAGCGTAATACAAATTTTTTAATATAAAAGATACGTGTATATTTTTACCGATAAAAGTACATTCGAATCAAAGTGTAAACGTTTTTTTTTGTTGTGTTTGTATTTTTCTTGGTCGACAACAAGATCTCCACCTTATATTATTGTAATCTAGCACATGTGTAAGGAAAGCAATAACTAATGTTACATTTTAATCATAAAATGTGTCCGTGTGATCAAGTATTTGCTTGTTTACTTTACTTTGGTTGCCTTTGCGAACTTTGATTGATTGGTCTGATTTTCTTTTCATTTGGTTCACGCAAAGACAAAAGATTTCATGTTTGATTGTTGAATCATTTGGGTGAATTCCACCTCCACGTGCCATTTGAATGGGTCTCATTTGTGAATAATCAATATCAGTATCATACGTTGACTTTGGCCTTATTTTGAAGCAACTATCTTTAGTATTAATGAACTAGCTATCGTAAATATATATTATTTTTATATCTCTAAATAGTCACGAGTTTGATTATTTTATTTTTTTAATTATATTATCACGAGTTTTTATAGTACTACTCTTTTCCGAAACAGGTTGAAGTTTGTAGAAGTATCGATGGGTTGTTACATATTAACATATATGATCAAACCTATTTAAATTTATTAGTTTTGTTTTTTTTTTTTGATAAAATTTAAATTTATTAGTTTAGTTGAAATGAACTATAAAAATGAACAGGATGCATTTACGCAACAAAAAATTGAACAGGATGCATTTACGTGAAAATGGGATAGTTGGACTAGAAATCAGGCAGATTTAAATGCGATGATTCCGCCATTTTAAGAATATAAAAATATCATGTTCATTATAAATGCATGAAAGTGACGGGTAAGATTTTCAAATCATATCGACTTTTCGTATTTTCTTCTACACTTCGACCCATTATATTAATTTCTACCAAAAGTTTCGCCAATTTAAATTTTGTTTGTGTATTCTTTAAAGGTACCGTTCTTTAAAAAAATATCTTTATACTTTTTTTGGGGGACAATTTTAGTTTTTTTTTTTTTTTTTTTTTGTCGTCAATTTTAGTTTTCTTTTTTGGGGGCAATAAGTGTTCCCCTACTTGTATATTGGTGTGAAATACTACCCTAATATAAGTAAATATAAAGTAAAAGAAATAAAAAATGGGGACGAGAGAATCTTCGGAGGTCACAAGATGTGCGCTCGTGCGGCCGAAGAAACTGACAAAAATGCAAACCCTACGGCCCCTCCCTCGAGCCCACTCTCATTTCGTTATTCTATACGTAATACGTGAAAGGAGGACTTCGAGATCATTTTGGTTTCCTCCCCATAATTTATTCGTAATTTGACGGATTTTTCGACCGAATGTTTTATTTACTATATTTTTAGAGTTTTATTCCCTATATTATACATATAGAAGAAGTAAATTAGCCAACGAAGCCTCAGTTGACATTAGTTTATCTCCTTATTATAGCGTAAGGAAATCGCAACCTTGTGCCACTAGTTGTTTCTATCCAGCTAGGTTTCTCTGATTTTTTACAATAATACGTTTGGGTAACCTGTATTTGTGTTTAGGTAGAAGTTAGATAAGAACGAATTAACGAAATAGATAAGTTTTAGTTTATTTATGCACGTGCACTATTGTATAAGAAAAATCAACGCATCCCTTTTTCATTAAGAGTTTTTAAGTAATTATCGTCTAAATTAATAAAGGATTTATAGGTACGAATAAGGTAGTTTTATTAAACTCCGAATATGGTGTGGTATTAAAAAATTGAACAAGGCTGATTTTAAGTTTTAACAGGGCCGGCTCATTGATTAATCTCGTAACTACCAAAAATAAGTTGATGTCACGTCTGTTGCATTCATTATTGCTCCACATTTGACGAAATAATCATATAAATCCTTGGAAATAATTAAGTTTTATAATCTTATGGAGAGAGATGCAAAACAATATTAGGTAAATTTTGTCACTTTATATCAAATAAAGCAATAATATATATATTTCTAATCAATTCAAAGTTTGACAGAGTATTAAGTGTTAGGGAAAAAAATCCATAAATAAAAAAAATCGTGGGCTGTAAATCTGATATAAGAGGTTACGTCGTTACGAGGGCAATAGACAAGAACCGGATTTGTTTTGATTTCACGGAGCTAGTGCTTCGTGAGTGTAAGGCTAGAAAGCTACATTCACGCGTACAAAAATACGAGAACGTTGGTGGGGAATTAGGTCTCTATCGTAATTATCGTTAAATTATTATATATTTATTAAAAGTCGTTAAATTATTATTTAATAATATAATTTTTGTGTATATATATATATCTATACATTTTTATTTTGTATACTTTTCTTATACTAATGGAGTTTTGTTGTTTATTATATTAGATTTCTCTTTTTAATAATATGTTTTGCAGACTTATATATGGCAAGGAGAGGTGTTCGTTGAGAGTATTATTTGATTTTAGACGTTAAGCATGAAAAGAATCGAATCTAAAAGGTTAGTCTCTCTAAATTTTTTCGCAGTTTATTGAATAAAACTATTAGACTTTAATCTTTCTAATGCATGAGATGCCACATGTTAGTTGCGGTAACTTGTAGGATTCGATCTTGAAAATGTGTTGATGCTTTTCTATAATTTCACATACCTGATTTTGAATCCTATTAGTATTGAATTTTTTTAAGAGATTGTGTTACAGCATCTCTGAATATTTTAATTATATGAAAACCTAAATATACATCGAACGTTGACAAATAAGAAAGAAAGAAATAGACATTGAACAAATTCGAATGCACAAATACCGAGTTTGGAGATTTCATTGACATGAACATAAGAACATTTAAAGCAACAAATCTAGTCCCCCACAAAACAGAACCTTTGTTAGATTTCTAAAGATTCTTAATTCCTAACATGAAAAAATCAAATTTAAAACAATTGACGTTGGGTTTGATATATCATAAGATCTTTTGAGATTAAATCAACTGCAAGAATACTATTAGGTGAGAAGATTAATAATTAGAAAACTAGTGTTTAATACTAATGATTATGCATCCTCTTTTCACGTAGGATTAGTCTCTTAGTTTTTTTGTCTTCTTTGGCTTTTCTCCCTCATTTTCTCTTTCGCTTACTTTTACAATTTTCCACCAAAGAAGAGGAAAAAAAACCCAGAGAATTTCTCATCTTCTCATTTTGTCAAGCAAATTTTTTTTAAAAAAACACTGCTTTTTCTTTTCTTTTCTTCCGTGAAAAAACTTGTTTTAATTTCCGGGAAAATTCGTTTTTTCCTCCTTTTATGTGTTGGCCGTACTAAACACGCTTCCTTGTGTTATGTAAATGCTGTGGAATCTTAAATCAGCTCTCTTTTTGGTTGAATTCAACCATTTTTATTGGGGTCCGACCATCTCTGCAACATCGTACTTTGGGAGACAACACTGTCAAAGACCATCTCCGTTGTCTTCTTTAGAAGAATTCTCTCTTTGTCTCTGCACTTTCTCCTCTCTCTTTATCCGTATCTGTCAGCCTTTGAATTCGCTTTTTGTTTCTTCACAATCTCTTTCTCTCCAGCTCTTACTCATGTATTTACCTTCTCCTTTCTTGACAAGACTTAATTTTGCCAATTTCTCTAACTGTTATTCAGAAATTTAATCTCAATTTCGCTTTCGATTTCAGTTGGTCTTTATGGAGGATAGGGTTTTATCTCCATGCCCGTTAATGAATCCAAAGTAGACGAAAAGAAGATCTTTGAGCTTCAAGTTTCAGTCTCTCTGCTGATGATTTCTTGAGGGAATTTCATCGAACACTTGGTGGGCCAAATAATATGAAGCAACAACAATGGCAATTCGTGGTCCTCTACTTGCTCGTCTTGTTTCTAGTGGTGAACGCTCGTGTTAAAAGGCTACTCAGCGACGACCGGAGCGAAACTGCTCTGTTAACGGCGTTTAAGGAAATCTCCGTCAAGTCGGATCCGAACAACTTTCTCGGTAATTGGAAATACGGGTCGGGTCGTCGTAGCCCATGTTCTTGGCGAGGTGTTTCCTGCTCCGACGATGGTCGAGTCATTAGTTTGGATCTACGAAACGGTGGCCTTACCGGAACCCTAAATCTCAGTAATCTCACGGCGTTGTCGAATCTCCGGAATCTTTATTTGCAAGGAAACGTTTTCTCTTCAGGAGACTCCACTGGTTCTTCTTCAGGATGTTCTCTCGAGGTGCTAGACTTATCTTCAAACTCGATTTCGGATCATTCAATGGTGGATTACGTTTTCTCCAGTTGTTTAAATCTCGTGTCTTTAAATTTCTCGGCTAACAAGCTCGCCGGGAAATTGAAATCTTCTCCGTCGATGAATAACAAGAGAATCACTACCGTCGATCTCTCGTATAATCGCTTATCGGAAGAGATTCCGGAGACATTCATCTCGAATTTTCCGGCGTCTCTGAAACACCTCGATCTATCCAACAATAATTTCTCCGGTAGCTTCTCCCGTCTCAGTTTCGGACTTTGTGAGAACCTCACCGTATTCAGTCTATCCAACAACCTCATCTCCGGCAACAAGTTCCCAACTACTCTGTCAAATTGTAAGCTCCTGGAGACGCTAAACCTCTCTCGGAACAGTCTCACCGGGAAAATTCTCGGAGATCG
Source organism: Cardamine occulta (assembly GCA_028015245.1). NCBI lineage: Eukaryota > Viridiplantae > Streptophyta > Magnoliopsida > Brassicales > Brassicaceae > Cardamine > Cardamine occulta. The sequence continues at coordinate 5,227,525 of CM051372.1, forward strand.
ATATTGGGATAGTTTTCAAAACCTCAAACAGCTATCCCTCGCACACAACCTTTACTCCGGCGAGATTCCACCGGAGCTTTCTCTACTCTGCCGAACTCTAGAGGTTCTCGACCTCTCCGGCAACAGTCTCACCGGTCAGCTCCCGAAAACATTCACCTCATGTGGCTCATTACAAAGGCTAAATCTGGGAAGCAACAAGCTCTCCGGCGATTTTCTAACCACCGTCGTGAGTAAACTCCCCAAAATCACTTACCTTTACTTGCCCTATAACAACATTTCAGGTTCTTTCCCGATTTCGCTCACCAACTGTACTAATCTGCGAGTTCTTGATCTGAGCTCAAACGAGTTCACCGGAGAAGTACCATCTGGCTTCTGCTCTCTTCAAAGCTCTTCAGTTCTGGAGAAGTTAATGATTGCCAACAATTACCTCTCAGGAACTGTTCCTGTGGAGCTTGGTAAATGCAAGAGCTTGAAGACAATAGATCTTAGCTTCAATGCTCTCACTGGTCCAATTCCAAAGGAGATATGGACTTTACCGAATCTCTCAGACTTAGTTATGTGGGCGAACAATCTCACTGGTGGAATCCCAGACAACATTTGTGTTGATGGAGGAAACTTGGAAATGTTAATCCTAAACAACAATCTCTTAACCGGTTCTATTCCAGAATCAATCTCTAAATGCACCAACATGCTTTGGATTTCCCTTTCTAGTAACCTGCTTACCGGCGAAATCCCGGTTGGAATCGGAAATCTTGAGAAATTAGCGATTCTGCAACTCGGTAACAATTCTTTGACCGGGAATCTGCCACGTGAGCTCGGGAACTGTAAGAGCCTTATCTGGCTTGATCTTAACAGCAACAATCTAACTGGGAATCTCCCAGCTGAGCTTGCAAGCCAGGCCGGATTGGTGAAGCCTGGAAGTGTCTCTGGTAAACAGTTTGCTTTTGTAAGGAACGAAGGTGGGACAGAGTGCAGAGGTGCAGGCGGATTGGTTGAGTTTGAAGGCATTCGTGCAGATCGGTTAGAGCATTTTCATATGGTTCGATCATGTCCTGCGACTCGGATATACTCAGGCATGACCGTCTACACGTTCTTAGCAAACGGGAGTATGATTTTCTTTGACATCTCCTACAATGCGGTTTCAGGTTCTATTCCCTTGAGTTATGGTGAAATGGGATACCTTCAGGTCTTAAATTTGGGACATAACCAGTTAACCGGAACAATACCAGATAGCTTCGGGGGATTGAAAGCTATCGGAGTTCTTGATCTATCTCACAACAATCTCCAAGGATTCTTACCTGGATCAATTGGAGGACTCTCTTTTCTTAGCGACTTAGACGTCTCTAACAACAATCTAACCGGACCAATCCCATTCGGAAGCCAACTAACGACGTTCCCAGTGACAAGATACGCCAACAACTCTGGGCTCTGCGGGGTTCCTCTGCCACCTTGCAGCTCTGGTGTGCAACCCACGGGAGCCCATGCTCACCCTAAGAAGCAGAGCATTGCGACTGGGATGATCACTGGGCTTGTGTTTTCTTTCATGTGTATTGTAATGCTTTTTGTGGCGCTTTACAGAGTAAGGAAGGTTCAGAGGAAGGAAAAACAGAGAGTAAAGTACATTGAGAGCCTTCCGACCTCTGGTAGCAGCAGTTGGAAGCTCTCTAGCGTTCCTGAACCCTTGAGTATCAATGTTGCAACCTTTGAGAAGCCGCTGAGAAAACTTACTTTCGAACATCTTTTAGAAGCCACGAACGGGTTCAGTGCTGATAGTATGGTCGGATCAGGCGGGTTTGGAGAGGTTTACAAAGCTCAACTAGCTGATGGATCTGTTGTAGCGATCAAGAAACTGATTCAAGTCACAGGACAAGGTGATAGAGAGTTCATGGCAGAGATGGAGACGATTGGAAAAATCAAACATCGAAATTTGGTACCTCTTCTTGGATATTGCAAGATCGGCGAAGAGAGACTTCTTGTCTACGAGTACATGAAATACGGAAGCTTAGAGACCGTACTACACGAAAATACCAAGAAGGGTGGAATCTTTCTTGATTGGACCACGAGGAAGAAGATTGCAATAGGAGCTGCGCGAGGGCTAGCTTTCCTACACCATAGCTGCATTCCTCACATTATTCACAGAGACATGAAGTCCAGCAACGTTCTTCTAGACCAAGATTTTGTAGCCCGTGTCTCAGATTTTGGTATGGCGAGGCTGGTGAGCGCTCTGGACACGCATTTGAGCGTGAGCACTCTTGCAGGCACTCCTGGGTATGTTCCACCAGAGTATTACCAGAGCTTCCGGTGTACCACCAAAGGAGATGTGTACAGCTATGGCGTTATACTTCTCGAGCTTCTCTCAGGCAAGAAACCGATTGATCTGGAGGACTTTGGTGAAGACAACAACCTTGTGGGATGGGCTAAACAACTCTATAGAGAGAAGAGAGGAGCTGAGATTCTTGACCCGAAGTTGGTAACAGAGAAATCTGGTGATGTTGAGCTGTTTCATTACTTGAAGATTGCGTCTCAGTGTTTGGACGATCGGCCATTTAAAAGACCAACTATGATTCAAGTAATAGCGATGTTCAAAGAGCTGGTTCAGGTCGAGACAGAGAACGATAGTCTCGATGAGTTTTCGCTCAAGGAAACACTTTTGGTCGAAGAATCACGAGATAAGGAGCCTTAAAAAGATGAGAGATTGTGGAATTCAGGGAGATCAAAAAGATTTGAAATTTGATATTTCTTCTCATTTTTGTTTTCAGTGGTTCAGTGTATATATAACAGTACAGCCAATCCAATTCCAGTCTTTAGATGTGCAAAAACAAATGACATACGACGACAATGGAGGGTTATACTTCTGATTATGGTGGAGGGTTTTGCCTGTTTGTTGCTTATCTTACACGGTTCTAGGGTACAGAGAAATACTTCGTTGTAAAGCTTTTGGACCTTTGTTCCATTTTATTAATTATCAAAATCAATCTTATCGTAAATTTTGTTTTCTGAGCCATTTTATATATGATGATGATTCACAATATATACATACATGAACTTTTAAGAGAGTGGCAATTTTTTTGTTCCTATCTCAAGATTGACAATTATGGAAAGAAACACTTGATGTCAGACAAATGAGATCTCTCTGCTTATTTCATTGAAGATTATGGATACATTACATACGCGTTACAAAAAAGTGAAGAACAAACAAAAAAAAGAGAAGATTACTGCGTCTTTTAACAGAAGAAAAAAAACTTACTTAAGGGATAGCCATACATACATTTCAAGTTCATGTATATACGAATAAACCATATACTTTTAAAAAATCAATTTGATAAACTTAAATAATTAAAAAAAGAAGACCCAAAAAACCAGAAAATGAATCCTTGGGTAAACGTCGTGCAAGTGCCTCTCAAGTGATCGAATCAATAGAAAAATCCAAACTCTTTTGTTGCATTAAAAAAATATTGTTTTTGTAAAAGTTAACTTAGGCTCCAGCGTAAGGATTAGGCTTAGGCTTGCCCTTGACGAGACCACATTGGAGGCTTGTCTCAGGCATGTTGTATTCATCTCTCAGTGATTTTTCCGGTGACAAGACACTCGCGTAGAGCTGTTGTCCTAAGTAACGTCTCTCGCTGTTCTCAGATCGAATGTTCCACATTCCACAGTTATCGAATGTGAGCAAGATCGCTGCCCAACACTTTGGATAGACTTGAACTGTGTGTCTGCTCACTGCGTCCAGGAGGTTGTAGTTCTTTCTCTTCTCTGGGGTCCAAGTCCCTGGCTCGACACTTTGAAACAGAGTAAATTTGAAAATGAAGGGTTACTTGTTATGAAAGAAAGCATTAGGTTTCTTGTTGTAAATTAAAGAAAGTAAAGTAAGAACTTGACTGTTTGTTTGTTTGTTCACTTACGCAACAGCAAAGAAGGAGTAACCGTCCAAGTGCCAAGACTGAACACTCTTCTCGTGGTTCTCGAACACCACCTCGATGAAAGTGCGGTGAGTAATGTTAAGAACGTTTGGCTCCATTTTGATGGTCTTGGTTTGTTCTGGGGTTGGGTTATCGGAGATGGTATCGTACTTGAAGACCTTGTCGGCAATACCAAAGTACTCTGCAAGCTTCAGTGGGGTTTCAGTGTCGGTGTGGGAGACTCCGTTCAACGCGTACCTGAGTTTTCCATCGACCTTGCCCTGAGTGTTCACGAGCTTGATGGTACGTGTGATGTTGATCTTTCCGTAGTGGTAAGATCCCTGAGGGTTAGGCCTGGCCGCACTGGCGGTCAAGTTCCACCTGAAAGATCGGAACTGGTTCAAGGACCAAGCCCAGCCGACTGGACCAGCGGGTAGCTGCGAAGAAGCAGGGCCTTTGCCTCCCTCGTAGCGGAGAAGACCGGTTGTAGTTATAACTGACTTCAAGAACCTAGAGGATGCAACCATGTAGTAGTCTTTAGGCTCTTGATTAGCGGTAACGATCGTACCGTAGCACTGACCAACGTGAACGTCGAGAGAGTCATAATCGTTCTGAAGAACATGTGATCCTTCCATCTCAACGAGCTTCAACTTGTGATTCTGAATCCTGAAGTTGAGAGATGTCTTGAGACCCACGTTACAGATCCTAACCCTGTAGGTCTTTCCAGGTTTCAAGGTGAAGAGAGGCGCGTCAGATCCATCGGCTTTCCCGTTCTTTCCGTTTATAAGAATACCGTTTGGACGGCCAAGAGTACGACCACTGTCGAGGAATTTCTTCAACTGGGTATGGCTCTTAGTGTACCAGTCACCAATCAGGACGGTGTAGTCATCTTCCGGGTCAGCGTAAGGGACCGGAATGAGGAGACGGCTGTTCACACGGAGTCCACCGTATCCACCAGCGGCACGGTGCATTCCGGTGCTCGGGTAGTAGAAATAGCTTCCGATCTGATCCTTAGGCTGGAAATGGTAAGTGTAGTTGGTGCCTGGCATGATAGGACACATAGTTCCTGGAGTCCCATCTTGCCAACAGTTTTTCCTGTGCTGGATCCCATTCCTAAACACACAAATATTATAAGAAGACAATAATTCTGAGAATGAGCAAGCTAGATGGTGAAATTAATGTTATTACCATGTAAGGAGAAAAGGTTCGTCGAGGTTGTTGAAGACATTGATGATGACATTGTTGTTGGAAGTGGAGTTAATGTTGGGACCAGGGAATTGGCCGTTGATAAGAATGACTTGTTGTGGAACTCCGAGAGGAGACGCGGTTCCGTAGGTCACGTTCCACACGTGATGGAAGTAAGGGTCTTCGGCTCGGACCACCACCATTACGGCTGCGGCCAGGTAAAGGCACGCGGCCAAGAATTTAGCCCCTCGCATAACAATAAACAATATTTGATTCTACAGCTTTGGATTATTTTTTATGTGTTTTGGTGGGGTATTAATTGTTTATTGTTGTTTAATTATGCTTTGGGGTTTGAATTTCGAGTTGTGGAAATGTTTCAAGGCTTTTTTATAGGGTTTTTTCCAACGAATGTTTTTCCTGGTTTTTCTCGTCTTCTTTGGGGTTTCCTCGCATTTCGCTATTCCTTCCATCCATATTTGGGAATATTGAAGTTTAACCTCTCCCTATTTTTGGTATCTACATTTTTTTTTCTCTAGGTTTTGTTCTTCTTATTGTTGTTTTGGTTTTGGTTTCCATGTCTTCAAGAATTTTGCTATTTTGGTTTTTCAAAAGTATTTAATCAGTAAGAGAAACTATTAATTAAGTCATGTGATAGAGTTTTTTTTTTCAACTTCAACAATCATGTCATAAAGTTATAGGATCTATACTATGATCTTATATTCTTATTGAACAAGGTGTTGAATATTATATTACTATACATGATATACACATGTTAAAATTATAAATTCTTAGGATTGCGACAAGTTTATTCAAATATATCAAATATTAATCAGGTCCCACAATGTGAATTTAAATACTTAAACCTTTATTTAAATCTAATAATAATAATAATTTAAAATGGTTATAGTGCTCTTCCACAAGCCTGCCATTAACTTGCAGAACCTTAATTATGTTGTGAACAAATGCTCTACCGCTATTAGATCATCAATCTATATATGTTGTACGAAAGATGCATAGTTTATGTGTGTATGTTCTGCTTTTTGTTTATGTTATCTATCTATGGACATGTTTATGTTTTATATATTTTTTAATATGGAACAACGGATCTAGAACATTTTTTACCTGGAGCACAAGAATTTAATTTAGAGATATGTCAACTAATAATGCTATATAAACATAAGAAATGACTGGTACAAGAACAATGCAAGGTAGATCCACCCCTGCTTAATTATCAACATGGTGGTGTACTTGTGTTAAATTAGAAATATATTGCTGTTAGTTCCTTGTTGTTTGATGTAGATGTTAGATACGTATTCAATCTTACGAGTTAGTCAACCGTTGATAGCAAGAGCACCGTAACCTTTCAAAACTCCACCAACTGTTAAGGTAAAAAAAAAGTATTAGAAATTAAGCAGAAAACATTAACACCAAAATGCATATAGAATTATTTATGTGAATAAATATCGGTCTGGAAGAACGTTGATACTTACACATTTTTTATAATGTTGTCAGACGAATCTTTGATCTATTTGGAAAAGTACGGAAGGATAGTTATACATTTTAGTTATGTGATTGTTGCTAAGATGTGTAAGTATCCTTTCATAAACTAGATCATGAATTTGTCCGACAACATTATAAAAATATTACTTTTAAGTCATTTTTGAATAACATGCAGATTTTTCATATTTTTTTTAATGTTAAGATTCCCAAGTCTAGTAAGTTGGTAACTTAATGCAGTACATTTTACGAGACCATAATATTTTTGGTCCGTATTTATGTAATAATCAACGTACCGTAGCTTAACTATGCTAAAATCTTAAAACAACCAAAATCACTTGGTAAAATTAGTGGGTAGTCAAATTGGCATCGTTAGAGTCATTCCAATAATAGAATACGATCCGAGTTGTGTGGTCGTTCAAAAAGTCCAAACCTGAGAGATTCAAAAATAGAAATTTCGCATTAAGAGAATGAGAGATGCAGCGTGAAAAAAGGCGGGGATTCCGTGCCAAACAAGGTACCTTCACCTGCATAAATAGTTAATCACAACATCACCAAAAAAACTCGTCAAGAGCAAGAGAACATAGTTTCTTCTTGCTTTTGAGAAAAATAATTATATATTTTTTTATATAGGAAAGGGTTAATTTATTAATAAAAAAAATAAAAAGAAGTAAAAAAAGATATAATGCAGGGTGGTAGACTTTTGACGGTGTTGGTGTGCCTCGCCTCCACGGTGGCGTTGGTGAACGCTGGTGACCCTTACTTCTACTACACGTGGAACGTTACCTACGGAACCGCCGCGCCTCTCGGAATTCCTCAACAGGTGATTCTCATCAATGGACAGTTCCCTGGTCCTAACCTAAACTCGACCTCCAACAACAATGTCGTCATCAACGTCTTCAACAATCTCGACGAGCCTTTCCTCTTGACCTGGTTCGTAATTATCCTGTCTTGTTTCTTCGTTATGACTAGCCATTCGGTTCTTCTGTTTCAAACGCAAAATGCAAATGGATTTTTCTCCTTTCGTTTAAAATATAGTAATTAACAAATGACTTGATCCTTAAAGTTGTGTTTATTTGGAAAAAATATTCGCTTAATATATAATCGTAAATGCAAACAAATAATATAGGCCTTTGTTTGGTTATATTTTGTTTTGACTTGGCAGGAGTGGTCTCCAGCACAGGAAGAACTCATGGCAAGATGGTGTGGCTGGGACCTCATGCCCAATCCCAGCAGGCACCAACTTCACTTACCATTTCCAGCCTAAGGACCAGATCGGTAGCTACTTCTACTACCCAACCACCTCTCTCCACCGTTTCGCCGGTGGTTTCGGTGGCCTCCGTGTCAACAGCCGTCTCCTCATCCCAGTTCCTTACGCTGACCCCGAAGACGACCACACCATCCTCATCAACGACTGGTACACCAAGAGCCACACCGCTCTAAAGAACTTCCTTGACAGTGGTCGCACTCTTGGATCCCCGGACGGTGTTCTCATCAACGGTAAATCCGGTAAAATCGGAGGAAAGAACAAGCCACTTTTCACCATGAAGCCTGGAAAGACTTACAAGTACAGAATCTGCAATGTCGGATTCAAATCTACTCTTAACTTCAGGATCCAAGGACACAAGATGAAGCTTGTTGAGATGGAAGGCTCTCACGTTCTCCAGAACGACTACGACTCTCTTGACGTTCACGTCGGACAGTGCTTCGCCGTTCTAGTGACCGCTGACCAAGCAGTCAAGAACTACTACATGGTTGCATCCACTAGGTTCCTCAAGAAGGAAGTGAGCACTGTTGGTGTGATGAGCTACGCAGGAAGCACCGTTCAGCCTTCAACTGAGCTCCCCAAGGTTCCAGTTGGCTGGGCTTGGTCTCTCAACCAGTTCAGATCCTTCAGATGGAACTTAACCGCCAGTGCTGCTAGACCTAACCCACAAGGATCTTACCATTATGGAAAGATCAACATCACCCGTACCATCAAGCTAGCTAACACCAAGAATGTGGTAAATGGAAAGGTCAGGTTTGGGTTCAACGGTGTTTCACACGTTGACACCGAGACTCCCTTGAAGCTTGCTGAGTACTTCGGTATGTCCGAGAAGGTCTTCAAGTACAATGTCATCAAGGACGAACCAGCAGCCAAGATCACAACATTGACCGTCGAGCCTAATGTTCTCAACATCACTTTCCGTACCTTTGTCGAGATCGTCTTCGAGAACCACGAGAAAAGCATGCAATCTTTCCATTTGGATGGTTACTCTTTCTTCGCGGTCGCGTAAGACACTTTCTCTTCTTACTCAATACCAATTGGCAATGAATCAATTGACCCGTACTAACTTTAGATTCCTAACACTTGATTGTTCAAACATTTTGCTACAGTTCTGAGCCAGGACGATGGACACCAGAGAAGAGACAGAACTACAACTTGCTGGATGCAGTAAGCAGACACACAGTGCAAGTGTACCCAAAGTCGTGGTCAGCAATTCTGTTGACATTCGACAATGCTGGTATGTGGAACATCAGATCAGAGAACTGGGAGAAGAGATACTTGGGCCAGCAATTGTACGTTAGTGTTCTCTCACCTGAAAAATCACTAAGAGACGAATACAACATCCCACTCAACACTAATCTCTGCGGCATCGTCAAGGGCTTGCCCATGCCTACTCCCTACACTATTTAATCTCACTTCGACAAAGTTTTTTCTATTAAATATGTAACATTCTACTTTTCACAAGTGAGTGTATTACGTGACTTATTATTAACCCTTTCCTAATTTCATATGATTTAACTATATACCAATTCTTCTTTCACTATTATTAAACAGAATTTAATTACCTCCTAATCATAAATCATAGGGAATTAATTGTCTCTGAATCCTTGGAGTCGATCTCCTCGATTCTATCGATGAGAAAATCTGAAAAAAGAAAAATAGAATTATGTTCGTGTTTAGGAATAACAGATTCAAAAATTTTGTGCTCAGCAAATTTCAAAGCTTGATTTTTTTGGAAAGCAGAGGAATCGAAAGTTTTAAAATTTTTACTTACACAATCGGATTCGTGAAACCTATATATCAAACCCGAATCGGAAAGTGAAAAAAAAAAACCTAGATCGAAATAAACCCTAAATTACCTTAAAGACAAAGGTTAAAATTATCACCGTTCAATAAATTCGATACACCGCAAGAAAGCGTGAGATAGTTACTCTCAATCTCATCAGTCATCGCCATGGGAGGACCAAACCGGTTGACGCTTGAGGTCAAAGTCAAAACAAACAAAAGAAGACAAGAAGATGATAATTCACGCGCGCGTGTGTTGTGACGATGCGATTCGAAGAAGTTCATTTCGGTGTTTTTTATAATATCATTACTAACTTTACAAGAATAATACGTACATTTATTAAAGTATAATAATTAAATTATACACACTATCATAGCAAAACAATACCCCTTTTCCCCAAAACAACAGTGATAAAATCATAATAAGTAGATTCATTTATCGTTTGTATTGATTTCATATTATATTATGTGATAACACTCTATTTATAAAATTATCTTATTATTTCATTTGTTTATTAACGATTATGCCACCACATCATTTTTCAAACAAATCTCTCTAAAAAACTTATCTATCCAAATGACTCTACTTGTAAATTGTAATGCCCGGTTTGGTGTGAGTAAAACTTACTTATTAATTTACCTCAGTGGGCACAACTTTACTCAGTCTTTTGTTGGCAACACTTTTATTAATGGTTTAGAGAAGAACTAAAAACAAAAAATTACTATATGTATTTCTGTAATACTCTGAGAAGCACGTGTTGAAAACGGAAAGATACATAAGATATAGGCAAAGTGTAATACAATCCTTTAATCATCATTCATCAGTGGATTTTTTTTTTTTAGTGTTCATCAATTTCACAGAAAGAATGCAAACCCATATTAGCGACGGAGACCAAAGTAAATATATTATTTTCCACATCAATTTTGAGCGTACCTGGTTATTGTAAATGATTTTATTAGTAAAAGTCTTGTTCTTCCAAAAAGAGAAAAAAAAAGAAGAAGACAGAATTAGTCTGGAGTTTGCGATACAAGATCCTCTTTATACTAAAGATAAATATTATATTTGTGTGCATTTTAAAACAAATACATATATGGATCGTTCTTACCTCGTTCTGCATTGTTTCTTGGCTTGAGCTCTTGTGATCTTTTATGTTCTTTACCACATACACCTATGCGCGACACAAAGAAACGTGTAGCCAAGGACAACTTGCCGATCATGTATCTTTTTTTTTTTGTAAAATACTATCTTGTTTTTAATACGAAATAATATAGTTATTCCTAACTTCTTCAAGATCCAAAAAATTTGTACCTCAAAGATGTCTTAATGGAGTATAAAAAAGATCATCTAAATCGGTGTGTAAAAAAAAAAAAAAAGATCATCTAAATCGGCAAGTCATCCTTGGCTGCACACTACTTTCGTCACATACGCGTTTCACTATACATATGTATATGTGAAAACCATATATTTCTAATATTTAAGGAAGATTATAAATATACTAGAGGACTCACTCGCTCTGGGTTTATATAGAAGATGGTGGAGAGATGAAGGAATAAAATAATTAAATTGAAAAGAGAGAAGATTTTTGATGCCTTATATTCATTTATGCCCCCAAGAAGGTAGATAGGAAAAACCACCCTCAAAGAAAAAAACCAATTGTAGTAATATGATAAATTTAAAGAACTAAAGAGATTTGGGGAAAAAAAATTGATTAAAGAGATAAGGTTCCTCCATGCTTCTCCATCCTCATAATATTTTTTCTTAAGCTGCAAAAGCTTTACAGCTTTAACAGATGCCATTAAAGAGGTATGGACCCACATACACATACACATACATATTAATACACATGTACCCGTGGATATATAGATTGCTGGTGTACATTATGAATACCTTGTTGTTTTCTTACATTAAGCTGTGTGTAATCTCCTTTCGTTGACAAAAAAAAATGTATCCCCTTTCCATCTTAGAAATTTTTTTAATAAATTTTTTTTTTTATAAAGATATAAGCTCTCTAAATTAATAAATAGTCAAAGATCTTTGATATTAATATATAAAAAACATTAGTTTTTAATAAGTTCAAAACGGTTTTGGTTAATCTAGGTAAAAAGATTCTCTTTGAACACATTCAAGTTTATACTTTTACCAAAAAAAAAATACAAGTTTAAATGCATTTAAACTAGAAATGAGGGACGTGGTTTGATGAAAAGACCCACTTGCACAAAGTCGACCTGGTTTTAGTAAGTTGATAGATACCATAAGTTTCTAATTTTAGCACTTACTAAGAAAAATAACTCACGAGAAAAATAAAAATGTGTGTAGGGTGAGAAAGAGAGAGAAAGGGATTCTCGTAAACAATTTTAAAAGAAGAAAGGAATCTTAACATTTACTGATTTACGTGTACCCCTAGTTATCCCGACAGGTACACGAAAGGGCACGAATTTATATTAGTTTATTTATAAAACAAGTAATCGGTATAATATAGACCGTGAAATATGTATCTCTCTCATTAACAAAAAAAAAGAAAAAGAAAAGAAAAATACATTTATATCTCTCTTTTCTTCGACAAAAAAATGTACATATATAAAAACACAAATTACTAGTACGTGGAATCTCAAAGTTATCGAAAAGATCAGAAAGGACCTGCTCGAGTAGGTCACTTGCGTGGCCGTGCATTTTTACATTTTCATTATATATAAAAATAATACTTCATTATTAAGATTTCAATATGTCGGAATATGTCATATGTTTACTTACAACATAGTATATAATTGAGTAGAAAACGCAATATGAGGAAAAACGCTTTTCGAGATCAACGTATGGAAAACTAATACAAATAAATACTGAATTAAAATTTTTATTTTCTTTGTAAAGTGAATCAAATTTTTATTTATTTCACATTGTTTGTTTGTTTTATCAAAATTTTGTTGTTATTTCACGTAATAAATTGTTTTTTGTGCCTATACAAGAAAAATTATACTTGGGGAAAAAGGAAGAATAAATGGGGTACAATGTGATGTCAGTTGGTGGAGTGGCAGAGCGATGGGATTTTCACTGCTCTTTAGGCTCAAACCCCTATGACTCATGTGCTTCCCTCAATTTTTTTCATGCTCAAAACAATTTTAATCAAATACATTTATTGGTAAACCAAATGAGTTTTTTTGTCATGCTCGAACCTTATTGTTATTTTGTTTGAGTAGTCTTCGCCTTACTTTCAGCTTGAACCTTCAAATTATGTGGCAAGAGTAAGGAAAAAAGATAGTCTAAGGTAGGCATTGATTATCAGTGATGATGCTCATGGATATTTTTTTCCGTAATTACACAAATAGGTAAGTCTTTGTTATAGTATTATCTGAAAAAAAGAAACGGGGATCGGATAAGAAAAGCATAATGTAAAATAAGGAAGTGAGAAAAAAGATGAATTTCTTTTTCGTTTTTATTCCTTAGTCTTCTTTATGGAGAGCGAGAGGTCAACCAGAGAATCTGAAAGATTGATCTTATGACTTTGTTAGTAGGTCCATGCAGGGACCATAAGGACCCCCAACATATCATGAGTTTGTACAGTGTACTAATCATAGAAAATTTTACGAAATAATTAAAGCCAAAAATCTATTTAGATAAATGTTTGTTAAATGGTTTCATGACAGAAAAAATGGCCGGATACAATTGGTATTATATCGTTTGATAACTCATGTACGTAAAAAGAAACGATGTTAAGAAGAATATAAAATAACGAATTTTAAATGCTTAACACCACATTAAAAAAGCTGTCAATCCAAACAAGTTTCGACTTATTTTACTTGATACAACAAAAATATTTATATTATTTCCTTAAATATTCAAAATTTACCATATGTATGATGTTATCTGTGCAGTTTCCCTTGACTCATTTCTTCTTATTTACTTTCTCTCAACCCAAAAAAAAAACTAAACAAATGCTGGCAAATATATTCTATCACTCTGACTCAACCGACATCAGTGGCCTGAGTTTTTTCCAGTAAATCTAAGTCCAAATCCCCAAATTGATATGAATACGATACAACTACGAAAAATCTTGAATACAATATCTACATATATTTAAAACAACAAATTTCTGAAAAAAATATAGTCCGTCCAGTCTCTCTCTGGTTTGTACTAGTTCTCCATTATTAATTTATAAACGTTTAGGAAAAGACTCACAAACAGGGGGAATGAATAAATGTTACAAGGGGGTTTTATCGCATATGCAAATTTTGTTTATAAAAGTAATGTAACAAATCGACATTCAAGTACCTTTCACAATGCGCACTATGCACAAGAAAAGACTCGTCAAAAGCAAAGCAAAAGGTGGGGATGGCTCTCTCAAGGGGTCAACAGCTTAAGAATCTTGCGGAGTCTCGAATCTAGTTGGTGTATCGATACCGGCCATACAACAAAGTCCACTTATCAAGATGAGAAGGAAAACGATTCCCTGCAAAAAAGAGGAAGAGACATAATCAGAGGCTTTGAATGATATTTAGCTTTGAGCTAGATATGACCAAGATGCTCATTAGATTTGTCAGTTCTAAGATTTTCAATGAATTTTGGTTGAGAACAATGAAAAATGAAGTTAGAAGCGTAACAAAGACTTTAAAAGAATGACTTCTTACCACTAGAATGCCCTCCAAAAGTGATGACTTAAATTTGCAGAGTTCATCACAGGTTGTAGTAACATTAAGAGTGCTGTTTCCTGTAGCACTTTCAGCTAGAAACCTTTGGAGGGTTTTGTAAGATGAATACCAGTAAGGATCAGAAACATAAAGCGCTGTATATTTACTGGCAGATTGTTCTACCGAACTAACAAGTTCCGAGATGCTTTCATCTGCAGAATAGGTCAAAGAATTGCTCAAGTTCTTTGTTGTCAAATTATCTAACTGTTAACATTATTTGGCAATAGTGATCTTTCCACTTACGCTCTGAATGTGACTGGCCAGCTCGACTATTTGATTCAGAACCCTCGGAACATAGCACAACCAAGTCAGTTTCTCCTTCCTTCCTTGTTTCTTTTCTAGCAAGCAAATGATCCTGTCAATTATTTAAGAGCAATAAGGAGTGAACAAAAGGGGTGATAAGATTAGGTAGGTATGGGAATAGGAAAAACAAAAACATAAGAGCACTGAGTATTACTTTGAAAGACTGCAAGTCTGATAGTTTCTGAATTGTTCCATCCTCAACAAAGCAAGAATCTGAGAACACGATATTGCTGACTCCTACATTGTGGGGGCAAGCTTCTTTAAGCCCTGAAAGCAACAAATTCTCCATCCTTTCTTCCTCTGGCGCAGCAATATATGGGAATGCCAATGAGAAGTTGGAAGCTGTAAATAGATTCTGTTGAAACAAAGAATTGAATGTTATGAGTATTGTAAAGGTTAAAACAAAGAAGTATGTCAGAGATCTATGTTATCTAGGCAGTGTCAGAACTCAGTTTGGAAGAAAGGAAAAACTTGCACTTACATTCAATGTGTTAACAAGGGCAGGGTCCGAGTTCCTTTTCGAAGAAACATCAGAAGACAGTAACTGCAGGCGGAAGAGAAATTGAATATTAGAACTCTCAGCATACCACATAAGATACAGAAACAGAGACGCTTGATTTCTCGCAATATTAAAAGACATAAGTTTCTTCACAATATCACAAAAGGAAAGATCCATATTTTCATTTATGCTAATGTTAGAATGAATCCCCCACATTACTCAGTCACTCAGAATTGACATAATAGATCATTCACAGATAAAAAACATCCTTACCTCTCTGCCTATGAACACAAATGCAACATCAACAGGTTGCTCAAGTTTCTTCTCTGAGCACTACACAAATGAACAGTAAAATGAGAATAAGAAACCCAAAAATGACATCCATTGAGAAGGAGAATTGAAAATCATAAGATCATTAGAAGAAACTATTACCAGAAAGTTTGACCAGCCTCCTCGAGTGAAAACTGAATCTACTAGATTCTTTGCAGACATGACCTGATAATTTACGGCTTCATCCAATTCTCCATTAGCAGACCTGATTTTGAGAATCAGATAAAACCAATTAAACCCGTAATCTTAAGCCACAACTCACACATCAGATATCACAACTCCTAGGTTTTTCTACACATTACATCTATCAAATTGACGAGGATAGAGAAAGAGATGCATAACTGGAGATGCGGAGACCAGAGGAAAGCAGGAACTGTATTAGGAGAAGCCAATCCAAATTCAACAAGAGATAGAGCTACCAAAAACGTCACCAAACCAATTTGCATCTTCACCATCTTCGTCGTCGGGACAATCCTACCGGAGGAAAAAAAATGAAAATCAGTTGTGTTTCGCGATCGAACAACTTCCTCACGTTTAACGAAACAATCAACAAATTCATAGATAAGCACAAACCTAGAGAAATCGAGATCGTTTCAAGAAATTGACGGATCAATAGATTTTTTTTATCAACTTTCAAATCCAACCAAGGGACAGATTCATATCTCCGATCCTCAAATCTGGACGACACATGAGTATATGAATTCGGAGAGAGAGGTCGACATGTTGGATTGTTAACGACGTCGTTTCCTAAACGAAATCGGTAACCCAAATAACCGGTTTTGGTTAGGTTAAGAAATAATAACCGGTCTGAAATTTTGGGCTAAATTAGGCTTTTACAGATTTCCAATACGGCCCAATCCTTACTCCTTTATAGCCGTCACTGAACAATAAAAACGGAAACTTCCTAAAATCTTTTTAACTTTCGTTACCATTTTAATTTTCTCCAGCTAAGAATATTTCCTTTTCTTTTCCTCTCCCGCAACGCGATCCCGCCAAAGAATCTCTTTACTCACGAAAATTCTCAACCGTCGTCCTCTCTCGCTTCATCTGTGTTTCGTTTTTCGGAATTGGAATTCAACATCAGAATCTTCGAGCCATTTTTGTTTTCTCTCTCGATGAAGATACATCGGAGTAATGTGAGCAAGCGAGGTTGAGATTTTACGATGGTTTGTGGTTCGTTACGTAATCGAATACGTAATTGGCTTCGCGACTATGTTAGGCTTCAATCTCTCGTCGTGATCCTTCTTTACGCTCAGGTAATCCGGAATTGCTTTGTCGTTGTCTCATTCCTCCAGATTTTCGTTTTTTTTTTCGTGAATGATTCGTATCTATTTGGAGCTAGGGCTCTTTGATTCCTTTGTCAATTTAACTTATTTCTCATCTCGATGAATCATTTTGTAAACGATGATTTCAGATAGGGTGCGCGTTGATTGGTTCACTAGGGGCATTGTACAATGGAGTCTTGCTGGTAAATTTGGCGATTGCGTTATTTGCGCTGGTGGCAATCGAGAGCAATAGCCAGAGTCTTGGACGGACATATGCGGTTCTTCTTTTCTGCGCCATTCTTCTTGATATCTCATGGTTCATACTCTTCTACAAAGAGATTTGGTATGTTACTATCCCTAAAACATCCTTGCTTGTGCCTTGTGGTCGTCATGATCAAATATTTGGTTTAAGTTTTTTCTGTGGCTTCTTTAGTGTGCAACACATTCTGTAACCTTCCTGAACTATTCTTGATTCCATATCAACTATTCTCTTGATTGGGCACTAAATCTTTGCTATGTCTTGTTTCGATTCTGTAGAGCCACTATTCATCTGCTGCCTATAATTGACAAAAGATTTTAACTGTCTTTGCAGGAACATTTCATCTGAAATGTATCAAGCCCTTAACATTTCCTCTGTGAAACTCACCATGGCTATGGAAATTGCTGGGTTCGTTGTGAGGCTATCATCTTCTCTGTTATGGTTTCAGATTTATAGGCTGGGAGCTTCTCTTATAGACACTTCATTTCCCCGTCTATCAGATTCAGATTTACGAAATAGCTTCTTAGAACCTCCTCTTTTAGCTAGGCAATCTTCACGTGATCCACAATTACGAAATAGCTTCTTAGAGCCTGCTGCTGTAGCTAAGCAAGAAGAAATCTTGGGAGATTCTATCAACAAACCAGCCTATTACACACCTATAATAGACAACGGCCAAAGAAATATCCTTTCACCCAATTTAACACAGGTATATCTAATTTTAACCTCTTCTTCTCTTAACTTGTTTGTGTACTTTTAATAGTAGAGCTTTCCACTTATTTCTCTATGTTTTCTGAACTAGAGCGTTTGCAATGATCCAATTTTCCAAGATCGTTCTGGATGTAGAATACCTTTGTGAAGAATTTTCTGACTATTGTTTCAACAAATTTGAAGCTGTAGTGGATGCAATCTACTGAGAATTTGATGAACTATCTAGATAAAAACCTTTTATTTTAGCTCTTTGCCGCTCTAGGTTAGATGCAACATGTTTCTCAGATACAAACAGGAGTCCCCGAGCCTTGATAGTATTATGCTGTCTCTCTCTTGTCTCAGGCTCTGCAAGGAGATTTTCATGCTTTTGTTGTGTGTTTGTAGGTGATTAAACATCATTCAACTGGAGACATTTACAAAGGATCCCCATCATCTGCTGCAGAAGGCTCTCGAAACAAGTCTCCTCTATCCAGATCCTTGGAGGCACTTGATTCTAGTCTCCGTTGATTCAACATCACTTGGCCGTGGCCGGTATTGTACTAAGCCTTGTTTCTGATGGATTTTATCTGCACACATCACATTCATATAGACATAGAAAGAAGGCTTAGTGTTCTTATTAGTGAATCCTTGTACTCAGTGAATCGCATGTGTTGGTAAATTACTAAATATACATTCTTTATTGCAGCATTGCTCTTAGCTTCTCACATTTGCCAACTTGTTCTGTCACTTTTGCAGTAACATAGGTTTTGATTGGAGCAACTTGGTTCAACAATCTAAGGCCATTCTTGTTTCCAGTTTGAAGATTTATAGTGGGTGACAAGTAGAAACCGTCTTTTCATCCGAATGTACATAAGCATTCTTTTCTGTACATGAAGAATACATTCTTTTGAGATGCATTAGTATAAAGAGATATCTTTGATCCAAATATCTGGTATTCATCGTAATTTATACAAATTTTGAAGAAGCAACATGAAATGCCAGAAATACTGATGTAAAATCCGCAAGAGAATAAAAGAGAGAAAAATATGATGGGGCCTGAAGTTGAACGACCAGCCCATGTGGATTGCGAAGTTTCGGTAGAATTTCTATATAATTAATTGGGTCTAGTAAATACGACATAGTTTGGCGCAAATTAATAATTCTTCGACGTATATAATTTGAGTATTAGATAATTAGATTAACATTTAAAAAAAAACTGCGTGGAGCTCCAGCCGTTTTCAGAAACACTACCCCCCCAAAATTTGTTAGCCGACCTTGTCTTGCTCAGTTTCAAATTTTCAATTGCTCCAGCACTATTCTCTCTTCTTTGTTTCGTTGGATAATCGGACTACTCTGTGTTTTTTGGTTTTTGAAGAGGTAAGTTAATAAACCCTATTCCGATTCTCTTATCAAGAAATTATCTTGTTTGAAATCCCTAATCTATAAAAGTCTTCCGAGGTAAAGTGTAAGGAGTTAAACGATCCGAGATTGATTTCGGTTTGATGATAATATTTTCTAGCTGGTTTGATCAAGTCTCTGATTCTAGGGTACGATATCGTCTCATCTGACTGTTTTTTATTTGGTCATAAGCAGAGAGTTAGAACAAGGATTGGGCTATGGAAGATGCAGCAGAGACTAGGTATTGGTGTCACATGTGCTCTCGATCAGTGATTCCAGTGGTTGAAGGCGAAATCTTCAAATGCAATTTCTGTCAAAGTGGATTTGTTGAAGAAATTGGTACTGCTCAGGATTCACTTGCCAATGATCATCACGAGCGTGCGGATTCTGATGATGATGATGATCAGAACAATGATGGAGAAATTGATATAAATGGGCAACTTGAAGAGATTAGAAGGATAAGGAGTAGAATTCAGCTGCCATTGTTAATCTGCTTCAATGGATTCGAGCTACTTTATTGATAGAATCTGAGACCAATGAGAATAATACCGAACTTGTGATCTTGATCAACTCGTTTAACCAAAGGATCAGGGTTCATCAAGATTCTATCGACGCGGCTTCTGTTCCTTCTGGGTCTTTAGGTGACTATTTCATTGGACCTGGATTCGAGATGTTGCTTCAGCGTTTAGCTGAGACTGATCTCAACAATAAGTATGGGACACCTCCAGCTACAAAAGAAGCGGTTGAGGCCTTGGTGACTGTGAAAATCGAGGAGCGTTTGTTGCAATGAACTGTGTGTATGGATGATTTTGAGATTGGAATGGAGGCGAAAGAGATGCCGTGCAAGCATAAGTTTCACAGCGACTGCTTGTTGCCATGGCTTGAGCTTCATAGCTCATGTCCTGTTTGCAGATTTCTACTTCCTACAGCAGATGATGATGAGCCAAAGACCAACGATGATAACAATGACGATTTCAGTATTGCTTCTATGGAGAGGAATAATGGATCATCACTAGAGTCAAGTTCGAACAATTCATTAGCTAACTAAACTAAGGTTCACAATCTGAGATAGGTTACTTGAACAGAGGAAGTATTAATGGGATCGTTTGAGATCAGTTATTAGTGTTTTATGGTTTTTGACTGCACATAGTGTTTTCAGAATTGGTGGAAAATGGATTCTTGGGAATTAATTGCGAGTCTTTTTTTTTTTTTTTGACTTTTACATTTTCTTTCTGATTAGTTCAATAGAAAAATAACTTTAAGAATTACAACTATGATAACCAGCTTTAAGAAAAGAAATTTAAAAATAGTAAACTTGTGCAGTTAATCCAATCTTCTTTTGGTTTCTTTGAACAGAAGACTCGATTTCTTCACGCGGTAATTTGGGAATCATATAATTCTTTGAAAAATGAATAAATTATAAGGAAAATGTCTATACGGAGTAAAAGAGTGTATACATGTAGTTGAAAAGCTCCATTAGCATATAGAATGAACCTTAGTCGTATGTTTGATTTGATATAAATACACATGTTTACAGCTTTGTACCGTACCACTACATCACAAGATTATAACAAATGAAAAGAAAGTTGTGGTTATCTTTTCGCTTTTGGTTCTCTCTTTGGTGATTTTTCCCAACGCCATCTCAAGTCAACCACATAAAATTCGCAAACTGAGTGAGTATTTTTTTCTTCTTCTTCTAATCATGCTATTATGCACATAATGTGGTATACACTATGCGTATTCGGAAGATGAGTATATTTTGGTTCAGTCCTACAAATTTGTTTACCATCGATATTCTATGAATAAGAAGTTGAGTAAGACGTCTATCAATATTACGCTTATGCTAAATTTCTGTTTTCGTTTTAAAATTGTCTAAAAGTAGTCTCAATGGAGAAGGTTAGAACACCTCCTAGCCAGTCACCACCGGGAGGAGGATGCAGCAACAAGTCGCGTTGGAATGGCCGATCTTGTAGAAAGCCGCCACGGTGAGGCCACGGCGGTTAGAAAACCAGTTTTTGAAAGTGACAAATATATTAGATTCTTTCTTTTCTTATGAATGTTTCATGTTTGTTTTGACTATTTTTAATCTCTAAAACGGAAATTGTCAACGAGCCAAGTTAATTTCTATGTATTCATTCCTAAGTCAATAAAGATAATGTTCATGTTCTTTAACAGTAAATAAAATAACAGGAACAATAATTATCAGTTTTCAACGCTGTTTTTTTGTCATCCCTTTTCTTTTATTAGTTTATTTGAACTAAATCATCTTTTTCTTTTTTTTGGTCAAATAACTAAATCATCTTAATTCATATGCACGCATATTTGACCTTTTCCTATATGTTAATGAACTATCTATGCTGTCTATGCATATAATGTATATTTTCAAAACTTCTATCATACGTTATTTCGAATTCTTATCATACTACAAGAAAATTAAAAATTATGAGAAGAATATTATTTTTTCTACATGTACGTAGTTTATAAAAGTATAGTTAATTAATCCATGGTTTTAGAATGAAACTTTTTAATTGAAGCCTTTGCGTCGTCAAAGTTTTGAACTACAAAAATAATAGAGCACCGATTGAAAGCTTTCATATAATATAACTTCTTATGAAAAGCACCTTAATTCCTTTAACAAAAAAAAAACTTATTATCCTCGTAGGCATATATGTTTGATTTGATATAAATAGTTAAATACACACGCATGAAGCTTTATCTAACGTATACCACCAAAAACAAAAGAAAACAAAAATGAAGGGCAAGTTTTGGTTTATTGCTTCACTTTTGGTTCTCTTTGCTGTTTTCACTTGAGACTGTCTCAGCTCAAGCTTATCGATATCGCAAAATCAGTGAGTATATAATCATTATTTGTCACCGCTTCATCTATCTCAGCGTATGCTAAACCCAAATAATTGTTGAATGTATTTTCTATCATCAGTTTATTAGAATGATCTAGCAGTTGTAGTTTTAAGGTTTATGATTAAACTACGTACAAAAGAAGTTGGATAACATATATGAGCTATTTTACATGTATGATGTATTTATGATGTAAAAAAAAAAATCTTATTGTACTTGATGAAAATCTTATATAGAAGAAGAAAAAATAGGAGAAACGATTCACATTCGAAAGATAATGAAGATCAGAGCACCTCGTAGTAAGTCGCCACCCGATCGCCAATGGGGTGAGAGTGATTCGCCACATGCCGCTGGCCCAAACACAGTCTAAGGCGATGACTATAAGATTTGTGGCTACATCATATAATCTCACATATTTTTGTTTGTTTTCTGATTTATGAACCTTAATTAGTTTAAGCGAACTAGCCATGTAAAAGATAATCATACGAAATTAATGGCCGGCTCCTATATGTTTTGATTATTCTATTGAATTTTGAAATATATTTTTTCCCCTCCATAAAAAAAGGTACCAAATTGTCACCTAATTTTAGTTAATTTATGTTACATTGACCTTGACTTCTCTTTCACTAGTACAAAATAATAACGCTTTTACATGGTTCAGTTTAGGAGCTACACTAAAATCATCATTTTGTTATGGCCTTGTAGGACTCTCTCGGCACGAAGTTAAATTCATTATGCTCGATTCCCCACCCATCACCTCATCCACTTCGCCATCAGGATTCACTTTCCTTTTCACTTGGTTCGGGTTTCTTACAATTCAACACCAGTCCACCCTTATATAACTGAGCATCCAATTGCTTCTTGCCTAGGTGCTCTCTCACGAGTTTAGACTCTATACTAGCCTCTCCTTGTTTGTAGGTCTCCTTGTGATTTCCGATGATTAACTTGTGATTTCTGATGGTTTGTTAAGTTGTTTGGTTACGTATGATAATCTTCTAATAAATGAATTGGAACTTCGATATATATATCTATATCAATTATTTAATAGTTTCACTACTGTATATTAATATTGAGGTTTTTTTGTTCTCTTTACTTTGTGTGACACTGAATTGATAATTAACGTTGGACTTTTCAACTCATGCAATTATAAGGAAAAAAGAAAGAAAATGAGAACAAGACTAAAAAAGTCAACATTTTTCATTGCATGCATTGACTTTATACATCACCAAATGTGGTGAGAACGACCCTGATATAAATGATTTTTTTGGGACCCTGATATAATAACTAGATTATAAGATATTGGAGTATTATTTATACTCGTAAAGAACTTTAACTTTGTATTCTATTTCTACCTGTTTAGTAGACACAAAAGAAAGGGGCAGAATGAAAAAAACGAGTCTCAAGTTCTTTCTAGTAGCTTCGTTTCTACTTTTATGCATCGCATCTTCCAATTCAACCATCATTCCATTTTTCAAAAACCGGAAAATCGGTAAGTTTTGATAATTTAATTCATGTAAACTCCAGATATCGTTACGTGTAATTAAAGTACTGAGGTTTATAATTAGTTTTGTTGTGTTGACAACTTACAAGCCAATGAAGAGGGAGGTGGAAAGATTCACATTCACAAGCAAAAGAACATCACCGTAAGATTCAGTCGTTCACCTCCAGCAAAAGGTTGGACTTGTTGCGACGATTAAACAAAGTTGTGAACAATTCATAAGATCCCAACAAGATGAAAGTTTGAAAAAGAATATTGCTATTTCTCAATTGTTAGTTAGTTAGGGGATTTCGGCCCATTATTCTGAGTGTAATTTGTGAGTGTGGATGTTTTCAACTTTTTCTTCATTAACTTGTAAGAATAAGCAGTTACATCAGTCAACAGATCAACGATTGATAGATGCAGTGCAACTACTTTATATTCAGTTATATTTGATGTGTTGCTTGGTGTAACTGTTTATTGCGGTTACTAAAGAGAATGCCCATCAATAATATTTGGGTGGGTTTCTCTTTATCTTTACTAAAAAAAAGAAGAAGAAGAAGAGGGAGATGGGAAGAATCGTTTCTCATTTTAGAAACTATGAAATACTGATGAGAAACCATTGAAACACTTGTCTTTATATTATTGGTTCAACTTTTTCATTTAAAACCTAATTAAACAAGTAAATCATATTAATAATAATAATAATATTATATAAAGATGTTCTAAGAGAAGCTGTGATAATTAAAGGCTGGATTTGTTGGCTGTGAACAATTCATCAGATCCCATTAGTCAAATTTTATTTAAAAAAATAAAAGAAAACCCAACAAGATCAAAGCTTGAATTAGAGTATTTGCTATTTTTAAATCGTTAGTTAAGGGCTTTCGGCCCATTAAAGCTCTTATTTATACTTGGTCAGAATTGTTGATATGTATTTCTATAAACCTTCATACAATCTTCCTCCATATATAAAGCTTTTTAGTTTTCACACATTATTAATCAGAAAAAAATGAATGTCAAGTTGATTCTAATAGCTTCACTTCTGCTTGTATGCTTCATATCCTCCAACTCGACAACCATTCCATCTCTTCAAATCCATGTAATAGCTTCATTTGATGTGTTTGACAAAATGTTATATTTGATGTGTTGGTTGGTGTAACTGTTTATTCTTACAAGTTTTTAATTATTATTCTTACAAATGAATGAAGAAGTTGAAAAGATCCACATTCACAAGGTAAGATGATCCTAATGCATATCAGCATTTTACCTCCGGCAGGAAAAAAAAGTCGACAGAGTTGTGAAGGTTGTGCTACTTAAGATCTCTAATACAAAAAAAAAAAACACAATAAGAACCCACCCAGATTCAAGCTAAATAAGAGTTTCGACTTCTGTTGTAATTTTCCTATTTTATCAAGCACACAATTAGTAATTTTTTTAAAAATATATATGTATAAGTACAATCAAGCATCGTTAGTAATGCATTAAACTATTAAAGTATTGAATTTCGATTTTTAAAGTTTTGGGGGCTAAAGTGTGATATAATGAAACTTCCAATTCCTTATTTTTCTTTTCCCTGTGACAATCCCTCTTTTGCCGCCGTCGCCTTCTCCGTGAAATCGATCGTCGTCCTTTTTCTTTTTCGCCGCTGAGATTCTCTCTTCTACACTACTCGATCTAATATAAAACTGAAAATTTCAACGACTGATCAAATCGGCGATCTACTGAATTTCACCCTTTCGGGATAGTCCCTACTCTTCAGTGAGTTTCTCCTTCTAAATCTGGTTCTATGAGAATTCGAGTCTTACTATAAATAAGAAATCTTTGATTGTGTTCTTGTTTAGGTTAATTGATGATTTGGTATATAATCAGAGAATCGATGAGTTTCATAATTCCATTTCCAATCCTAGGTTTGGCGAAAATTTTGAATGATTTTGCTTACTATACGGTTAGCTCGAAGAAGATACATGTTAGGAGATAAGAACCCATCAGAAAAGTATAAAACTTTCAGATTAAAGTCGCCACATTGGACTTGGAAACCTATCTCAGAATTGAAAATTTGGATCATCAAATCAATTCCTTGATGGTTTTCGTTAGATTGTTCTTTCCATTTCTAGAGTAAAGCTTGTTTATTTTGAGATAAAGATTACATATTCTAAAACTAAGAGCTTCTAACTATAGTGCGTGGGTTTTCTTGTAGTCAGTCATTAGCGAGATGCCATCAAGAATTGCTGAAATCCGGCTTGTAAGTTCGCATCATGAGGTCTATGAACCATGTGATGATTCATTTGCTTTAGTTGATGCATTACTCGCTGATCGAACCAACCTGATAGAGCACAACCCCAAGATTTGTATGGAGATTGGATGCGGAAGCGGCTATGTCATAACTTCACTTATTCTCCTTCTTAAAAACGAAGTTCCTGACGTTCATTATATAGCCACCGATACAAACCCGATAGCTACAAGAGTAACAAAGGGAACTTTAGAAGCACATGGAGTCGATGCTGATGTTATCTGCACGGATATAGCTTCTTGTCTAGAGAAGAGACTTGCTGGCTCAGTCGACGTGATTGTGGTGAATCCGCCTTATGTGCCAACACCGGAATATGAAGTTGGAATGGAAGGTATTGCCTCTGCTTGGGCTGGAGGGGAAAATGGCCGCACTGTTATCGATAAAATCTTGCCTGTGGTTGATCTTTTGCTTTCAGAGAGAGGTTGGTTCTACTTGGTGACATTAACTTCAAATTTCCCAGCAGAGATCTGTCTGATGATGAGGAAAAAGGGTTACACGTCGAGAATCGTGGTTCAGAGATCAACAGAAGAAGAGAATCTCCTTATCCTTAAGTTCTGGAGAGACAAGGATGAGGAGAGTCTGAACAAGGAGACATCATCATCGTTTGTTTCACAGTTTTCAAGATCTTTATCATCACTTATGGAGAAACAGTGGCGATGATACTTGAAAGATGGCTTTGATCTCTGAAGTATTCTTTGTTGTCAACTTAGATGTTGTAAACTCTCTTTTAACTCTTAAGTCTTAACCGTGAATTCTCTGGTTTCCCAATTTCTGTGGAAAACCCGGTTCTGTGGGTCTTGTCAAACCGCGTCTTTATCTGGGGGTTATTGGTAGATTAATTTCAAAAGATTCTTAAATTCTGCTTTTATGATTGCTTTCGTTCCAAAATTAATATGTATGTTGTATATTGGGCCCAAAACAAAATCTATTACTGATTAGCGTTATCCTATGCTGAGGTGGCCGAATAAGAGTGGACCTTGACATTAAAATCCAGCGAGAACCGTCATTGTAGAATTCTTACAAAATATACCCGAAATACCCTCGGTCTTACAACACGTGTAGGGGTAGATTGGGCAACTATATATATATAAAAAGGTAATAAGCAACCCAGCAAGTCGGTAGATCTAAAAAGCTGTTGAATAGAGAAGCGAGACAAAGCATCGTATAAATCAGTCTCTCCTTTATAAGCACCGATTTATAAATCTCTTTCCCTCTCCGATTCTCAATTCTTTGTATAAAAGCTTCACCTTTTCTTATTTCTTCCGTTTCTTTTCCTCAAATTTCACCCGCCAATCTCCTCTTATCGTTTTAAGCTACGAAACCCTAGATTTCGTGTCACAATTTGGATTTGCTCGCTAACGAAAGGTCTGACCTTTTTTCCTTTCATGGGTTTGATCAGTGGGACATGATTGTAACTCTAGGATTGTTTTTTTCGATTGAATCTTATGAGTTTCATTGCTTAGAGGCAAAGGGTCGTTGTTTTCGAAGATGAAACTAAATTGGCTTTTTACCGGTTCTTTATTCATCTTAGCCTTTTTGATGAGACTATCTGATTATAGGATCAATGTCTTTATACTATTAAGCATTTTCTCTTGTGGTTTCTGGTCAGCTTGGACCCTTTCTAGTGTCTATTATATTTCTCTGAGTCTTGCTTAGTTTTTGATGTTTGGATTTTGGTTTTATGTAGTTTTAGAAGAATGGCTGATCAAGTATTGGAAGGGAATAATCCTGTGGACCTTAGCAAGCATCCTTCCGGGATTGTTCCCACTCTTCAGTGAGTTCTTTTTGTGTCGTTGTCTTTGTTTTGTCTCTTTTAGATTTAGTTTTTGATCCTTGTCGATATAATTCATCTTTGCTGTTTTGCTTCAGAAACATTGTTTCTACAGTGAACTTGGACTGCAAGCTAGATCTTAAAGCCATAGCTTTGCAGGCTCGGAATGCTGAATATAATCCCAAGGTATTGCATTATATTGTCATATATTTTGTTTTAGTAAACGATAAACAAACAAAATGGTTTGGAATTGATTTGAACACAATATTCTCTTTGAGTTGACCTTATTGTTACCTGAGGTCTGGGTTGGATTACAAAGAACTGCTGGTCTATTTACTGTGTACTGATTAATTAGAATCTAAGGTATTCACTGGTTTTTGTAAAACTAATTGGCCATAGCTAAGTTTGTCTTAATATCTCTTCTGTTTCATGTTCCAGCGTTTTGCTGCTGTGATCATGAGAATTAGAGAACCAAAGACAACAGCCTTAATATTTGCCTCTGGGAAAATGGTACATCATATCTTCTTGGCAATACTTTTTCATAATTCTAAAATTTAATTTCATTTAGATTTTGCTTTGAATTCTCTTCTGTATTTGGCGTCTAATCTCCACTTAGGTGTGTACTGGAGCCAAGAGTGAAAACTATTCGAAGACGGCGGCAAGAAAGGTGCTTATCGTTTCTCTTAGGAATATGGATCGCTTCTTCTTTACTCAAAACTATAATTGCAGTATGCTATTTACTCTACTTTGTGTTATGCTAATAAGAGATGTTTTATTGTTTAGTATGCTAGGATAGTGCAAAAACTGGGATTTCCAGCAAAATTCAAGGTACAATTTCTACCAACTCTTTTCCCTATCTGACTCTGTTTTTTCTTAGTTTTGTTTGTACTAAATACATTCATGGTTACGTCCTGCAGGATTTCAAGATTCAGAATATTGTAGGTTCTTGTGATGTCAAATTTCCTATTAGACTTGAGGGTCTTGCTTACTCTCACGCCGCTTTCTCAAGTGTAAGGGATCCGAACGCTTGAAACCTTTTTTTTTCTTATGTTGAACTTTACTAAGCATACATAAGTAGTTAAGTACCAATTTTTGGAAATAAAAACGCTTTGCTGACCCTCATTACCTCTCTCTCTCATATTGGTGTTGCCAGTATGAGCCTGAGCTGTTCCCTGGGCTCATTTATAGGATGAAAGTGCCTAAGATTGTACTCCTAATCTTTGTTTCTGGGAAGATTGTGATCACTGGAGCAAAGGTAATATCTCACTTTCTCTTTATGTTTTGTGATAATCGCGCGAGAAATACATGCTGTCTCTGTCTAGTCTCTAGCTCTTCTGCCATCTGATAAAAATCCTGAGGTCATTCACTATCAGATGAGAGAGGAGACCTACAAAGCCTTTGAGAATATATACCCAGTCCTCACGGAGTTCAGGAAGATCCAGCAGTAGTATGTAACACACCCTTCAACTTTCCTCATCTTTCTCAGTTATGGTTGATTTTTTCGATATATACTTGCATGAACTTAATTGTTATGTTTATCTTTTATAGGGTCACAGAGTTGTAGCTTGCGAAACCAGTCGTGCAGTCTGCCTTTTGGAGTTGTTAAGCTTGCTGAGAGTTCTACCCTTTGAACAAAGGCTTTCACAGTAGCTAGACTCTCACCTTGTGTTTTGGTTTATAATAGAACATTGTAAATACACAAAGGATTCTCCAAAGACAATTCTTCGGTTCTTTTTTGTTTCGAAGATACGTCTTCCATGTACGTTACTGTATTATCCTCACACATCCACATATGTTAAAAGTACAACCTTAACTCAGTTTGCAGCCCCAGCTTTTAAAGTCTTGTTTAGCACATATAAGCCAAGATTGTGAACAAAGATGGAGAGTTTCAAGATAATAGATTAAATACAGAAAGTGACTATTATAGTATCCATTACATGTCTGAACCACTAACATCTATCACCATTTCGGAGATGATGTACAATGTACAATACTCAAGTTCATTTAGTTTACTGATGAAAGATATTGGGGTACTTAATGATGGGTTAGTAATTCACAGTTGATTTGATTGCATCCAATATCTGCATCAAATTGTGAGCCATGGAAAGCATTAGAAACAGAAACGATAAGAGATGAGGTTATAGATAAGAGACAAGAAAGAAACTTGCCTTGTTCTTGGTAGGCATGTAGAATGGTTCGAACACTAGAGGGAAAGGCGTGTCCAGACCACAAACTCTGCTTACAGGTGCTTCTAACTGCAAAAGTAACCAGACAGTTAAGAAAGAACAAAAAAAAGGAGAGTTTGTTGTTGTGAATAAATATAACTTGTTTTTACCTTCAAGAAACAACGTTCAACAATAGTTGCAGAGATCTCGGCCCCAAAGCCTCCTGTAACAGGAGCTTCATGGCTAATCTGCAACGGAAGCAAGCAAACACATTTACTCTCTGAAAGTTAGGACAATGCTGTTCACTCGGAGAAGCTTAACTAACAAGAAGTCTGCCGGTCTTTCTCACTGAGGTCTCGACGATTTCCTTATCCCAAGGGATCAGAGTCTTGAGATCTATCAATTCACATGATATTCCTTCCTGCAAAATCATTGTGTTTCAATCGTCTGATCACCAAAGACTTATTTAAGCGCAAAACATACAAAAAACTAACGTTTTCTGCGTCGAGACATGCTTGTTCCATGATAGTGAGTTGTGCTCCCCATCCAACAAGGGTTATGTCACTACCTTCTCTTATAACCTGACCAAAAGTTCTCTTTTGTTAGTCTTAAAAGTGTGAAATTCAGCGTTTCCTACAAAGAGACATTGGAGATGGAACTTATATATACCTCAGCCTCAGATAGAGGTATCATATAGTCTTCCTCTGGGACATCCTCTACTGCTTGACGATACAGCCACTGAAGAGGAAGAAAATACGCAATAAATACTCTTAACTGGTTCTTGTAGACACTCAAGCAGCACTTTTGCTAAGCGAAAGAGGAAGTAGAACCTTTGGTTCGAAAAAGACAACGGGATTTGGATCACGGATGGACGACAACAATAGTCCCTTAGCTTCGCGTGGACTTCGAGGAATAACAACCTACCCAAAAACAGATACAATTGTTATATACACCTAAGAATATGAAGCAAAAGAGAGAAAAAAAGAAGATGAGAAACTTTTTGTAAGAAGACGTACTTTGATACCAGGGACATGGCAAAAGAAAGCTTCAGGGGACTGCGAGTGGTAATGTCCACCGTGACCAACAGCTCCATAAGGTGCCCTTATTGTAAGTCCTACAAGTATAAAGCTTAATGAGTAAAAAAGAAAAAAGAAAAAAAGTGGATAATTGGTGTCTTGAACCAAAAAGATACTACAGAATATGATTACCTCCACAGTTAAACTGGTTGCCACTTCGGTATCTAAACTTTGCAGCCTCATTAACAATCTACGAAATCACAAAACTCCATAAAGAGAAAATCTTTGAGTCATAACTTGGTTTAAAGGTAAAGTTAACATTTTACCTGATCAAAAGCGGGAAAAATGTAATCCGCAAACTGGATTTCCGCAATAACTCTATTTCCCTGTAAGAGATACAGTTACCAGTAAAGATGTTATTATGGCAACGAGACCTTGAGAAATAAACAGAAGAAGAAGAAGAAGAAGAAGAAGAAGAAGTGACCATTGCAGCTAAACCAATGCCAAAGCCAACAATGCCTTGCTCGCAAAGAGGAGTGTTGAAAACTCGTGATTTTCCAAATCGTTCAGCTAAGCCTGTTGTACATCGGAACACACCACCAAATCCAACATCTTCCCCAAACACATAAGACCTTCGCCCAAATTCATAAAATAATCAATTCAAATGTAACTCCGTAAAAACTTGTATTTAAGAAAAATAAATAGGAAAAAAATCTCACCGAGGATCGGTTTCTAAGGCGATGTGTAGAGCTTGATTGATAGCAGAGTATAGATTCATGGATTTACCACTTTCAGTAACATTTTCAATCGTTGATAACATCCTAAATCCATGACCAGAGACCGGAATAGACGATCGCCGGCAAAATCTGCGTAGAAGAGCTGCCATTTACGAAAAAGTTAGATGCTTTCCACGAAACCCACCAACGAACCAATCTGAAGATTACAGGTTTAACTTAAAAGTTGGACTCTTGTTCTGGCAAAAATCATCCACTCCCCAACAAATTTGATACTTTGGCTGAAACAAAAGAGCTACTATCACGGAGTTTCCGATATAAGCGCTGGAGAAGCTATCTAGCCACGTCAGATCAGACAAGTATCTTTATTAAAAATTAAAATACTATACATCAGCAACATTTGGCATTAAGCTTGATAGACCAAAACGACACGGTCGTCTTGTTTGACAATGGTGAAATGGAGTGTTTTTTTTTTTTTTTGGGATAAAATTTCATATTGGTGACTGTTATAACAACTAAATTATGCGATCAGGGAAGAAACGTCCATGATCGATTAGTTTTCTACCCAAACACAAATCAAAAATATTTATCTCATATTAAAAAATTTAAACATGGATTGATTCAGATAACTCTGGAGAAAGACGGAAAGAGGCCAATACTATCTCAGATTCTAAAGAATCCAAACAGAGAGAGTAAAGTCTGAAAACCGAACCAGAAACAAAAGAACAAAATATGGAGAAAAGAAAAGAAAAACTCCTATAATCCAACAGAAATAAAAAACAAAATCCCACCCTGCTTATATCTCCTTCTTCTCTAATTTTCCCACGATTTAGTAGGTCCTATAGGCATTTTTACAGGGTAGGATCAACAGAAAATGAAAAAGATAAAAAAAAGACAGAAAATAGTAAAGACACTGCGATTCAAAAGAGAACAAGAAAAGATTTTTTTAAAAAAATAACTGGGATTTAAACTTCTAAGGGCAACGAAACGGATCGGTCTCAGCTACTAAAGCCCCTTCCATGCTTCAAGGCTCACGACAGTCTTCTCAAGAGAAACCGTAAAGGGGATTCTTCATATCTTTTTCTCTCTTGTTACGTTTTATGCTCAAGCCGTGAGCGATGATCATATGTCTAAGCTAGCAACCATTTCCCACCACATCCACGGTGACTGGTTTGACAACAGACCCATTCTCAGCAACCTTGACATCACCGATAGTTTCAACAGCTGAAGGAGATTCCTTACTCCCTAAATCCGCAGTTGCAGATTCCTTTTTCTCATCAATTGTCTTCTCCTCATTTACCTGTTAAAATTTTATTCATTAGAAACACTTGTTATATATACTGAATGAAAAATATTTCTGAAATTGTTTTCTTCTTACCTGTTTCTGGGTTTGTTGCTGCTTGGCCTTCTTCTCCAAGATAGTCTTCTGCCGAACCTCATAGAATGAAAAATCATCCAAAATGCAAGTCTTACTGCTATGCTCCTTGAAAATTTTCACAATCTTCAAACCTTGCTCCAACTTGACCTAATACGATCCACACAAAAAAAACTTTTAACACAAGAAAACCAAATAGCTTTAGATGAAAATCAGGAAAACAAGTCTTCAAGATATGTCAAAAAGCTTTACCTCTTGTGTGTCTCTGCTGTTGGTAACAGGTTTGTTCTCATTGTTCTCAAGGGTAATATGTTTCAGCAAACTGTTAGGAACATCCTTCACGATATGCCACTTGAGAGGGAAAGAGCCAGTCCACTTATCTTGCTGCCAGTACTCCACATTTGTGTTGAAATCAACTGGTCCTGTCATTTCAGCAAGACCAACAAATTGTCCACTTGCATTGACCTGGAAGACAGAAATTGGAGTATAGAAGGTCAGTATCATCAAACAAAGTATAAAGAGCACGACAATTGATTTCAGGACTATATACACACCGAGAAAAAGAGAAAGATGGGACAGCTGCCAGGTTTCTGTTGAGCTTCCTGGTATGCTGCGGCAAGCTTCTTGTTTCCATTTGGTGTGCTTGCCCAAACATTATATTTAATGCTCTTGTGCACATCATCTTCGCTGTACGACTTGATGATAAAGAACATAGCATTTGCATAATCCACAGGGAAATTTTCTTTGTTGTACTGTTCTCTGTCAGGAGCAACACATGTGTTATCTGCCTCCCCAACCTCAGTTACATTTGATTCTCCAGTCTGCTCCTTAACCTCTAAGCTATCTTCTAAATTTCCCTTCTGATTCTTCGTCCCCTTCGCTCTAGGTCCCCTGTTAAGTTCATTCAACCCATCTGCATTGTTCTCATTCCCGTAGAAGTAACTGTTACCCCTTCCCCAGCTTCTGTATTTGTTGTCTGTGGTCACCCATCCTCTTCCATTAGTTCTTGAATCATACCCAGAAGAACCATATCCCATACCAGATCTCCCTGTGTTACCATACTGCCCATATAACTTGCTTGGATACATCCTGTTGTAGTATCCCTGAGCTGTACCATAGCCCGTCACTGATCCAGGCTGGTGCATACTCTGCATGGAACATAAATTCATTGAAGGATCAGTTAACAAAACTGGAAGACTTGAGCGGCAATGTATATAACATTAAAGCAGACAATCATGTTCATTAGTACCAAGAATTATGGATAAACATCTTACCGTGTAATGAGAATTTGAGCGGTAGTTTTGGTTCCTTGATGAAGGTACAGTGTTAGACTTGGAATAGGAGGATGCAATTCCACTACCAGAAACAGATCTCTGCGCATCTGAGTACTTAGAGCCATCATGCCACTGCACAGGAGCATAATACCCATCATAGTTATACCTGGCATCCTGATAACCAGAAGTGAAACCTCCTCCCAGAGCACCATTTCCATACAAGTTACTTGAGGTGTTAAGTGTGGTCTGGTTGATTGGTTTCACTGGAGCTGATCCATTACTTCCTTTAGTGATACCAGCGGCAGAAGCAACATTATTGCTTTCCGCAGGCAGCGTCTTCACACCAGCAGCTTTGTTTGCAGAGAGATCTCCCTGGGTAGGAGTAGCAACAGATGAAGGGAAAGGTCCACTGCTTGTTGTGTTGGGAAAATAGTTAGGATACTGGTACTGCTGAGCCCCATACAACTGGCCATCTCCGCCAACCTGTGGAGCAGGGCTTGTTGCAGGTGAGTAAGGATATGTTGGATACCCGAAACCCTGAGGATACACAAGAGATGCATTTTCTCCATAAAGTCCCTGCTGAAATATCAAAACTGTTAAGCAGAGCAGATATAAATAAGATGAATGGTATATTGGACATAGACTGCACACACATACAGAATTCATGTCAACACCCTCAGGATTTCCGTAAGCTGCTGCGTAGTCACTCCACTCATGACCACTCCCATATCCTGAAAGTTATGAAACAAGAAACTTGGTAAGCATAGATGACAAATATTGTGAAGTGAATTGTCTAGATTGTGGAGGATTTTACCACCATAATAATAGGGCTGGTGGTAGGCATTAGGAACATAGCAAACTGCAGGGTCCGCAGCATCACTTGGAAGCAAGGGAGTCAAAGATCGATCATAAGAAGGAACTTGACCATGAATATCCACGCCACCATACTGGTACACGGCAGTCTGAACAGACAAATAAAAAGAGAACCACCTACTTGTTAAAAACTGAAAGCGCAAAACTTGTGAGCAGAAACCAAAATTAAATCTACTTCAGACCTTCTTGTTAGGCTCAGGGATCTCTGAAGCCTTTTCTTGTGAATCCAAGGATAGTTTCTGCAACAGATCTGCAGCTTCTAAAAACAAGGTGAGTCAAGGAAACAAAGAACTTTGTGTGCCAACCATTAGAATAATGAAAAGCATAACATTTTAACCATTAAAACCTTATCAAATCAATCACTGGTTTGCTTAACCACTACAAGATAATCGATGTCAATCAATTACTCACACGAGAGGCAAAGAAACCCCAAACTAAATCTACGCAGTATCCAAAATAAAAAATGAATCACAGCACTGAGAT
This sequence comes from Cardamine occulta, assembly GCA_028015245.1. NCBI lineage: Eukaryota > Viridiplantae > Streptophyta > Magnoliopsida > Brassicales > Brassicaceae > Cardamine > Cardamine occulta. The sequence goes on from CM051372.1 coordinate 5,262,896, forward strand.
AACAACAAATCGATTCAAGATCCAATAGATATCAAGCGAGAAACGAAGAGATCGAGAAACATAAAAAACAGATCGAGAAGCATAAACAAAGGATACGATCAGCAGGAGGAGCAACGGTAGCCATGAGATGAGATTGGACAACAAAGATTTGATAGATCCTTCTCGGATAAAAGGGGATGCGACCAAAAAATAGAGAGATAGAGAAAATAATAAAAAAGAAGAAGATAGAAACCCTAAACGGAATCAGGAAATCCCAGATCGAATCTAGGGTTTAAGAGATAAAAGGGAGAGACAAAGGAAGGAGAAGAGGTAGAAAAATGGCCGCAGCCGCCAACAAGGAGAAGGGTTTTTCTTCGGGGAAGAGGAAAAAAGGGTTTTGTCTGTGTACCTTCGAGTGATTCAAATAGATCCACGAACCTCCCTCTTTTCTTTTCTTTATTATCTTTTTTTTTTCTCTTCCTCTTTAAGATATTTCCACTTTTGGTTATATGACTAGACTTTTTGGTTTTAGTTAATTACCATGAAATTTCCATTCAATATAATATTTTCCCCTTTTTTAAATTGGTAATTTTGCAAATAGATAAGAATCTAAAATATGTTGCCTAAAATATGGTAGAATACATTGAATTTAGAGCAAATTTTGGTACAATTTTAAAGTAAAGAAGTCATATTTTACATTGAAGATTTGTTTCTATAAAAAATTTAATATATTAGTCAAAATATCTATCCAAAAAAAGCTTAACAAAGATTTCATACATGCAATTTTTTTTCCTTTAACAACTTATTAACACAAAACCACACTTTTGTATTTTCATATTAAACTATTAAACCTAAAATAAATCATTTACATAATGAAACAAAAAAAATGATTTAGAAGAAGTTACCGAGTTCAACAACTATTGATGCAGTAAGATACTTTTCCTTAGTTGGAGAGAAAAAAATAAAACCTACAATCTTGAAAAAATATTATATAATAAGATTACTGGTTTGTCCGCGCTATGCGCGAAAGTATTATTTCATATATGATTAACTTTTATTTTTTTGCTTTTTTTTTAGTTTCACTTTTATATTTTTTACTTTGTAGTTCGTTTTTTAAAAAAAAAAATTTGGGTATTATCGTATTTATGTTTAATGAATTAGTTATAATTAATATTATGATTGTTTATGAGTACTTAGATAGTCGGTGAATATTCATATATGATTAACTGTTGTTATTTGTTTTATTTTTTTAATTTATCTTTCATTTTTTGCATTGTTGTTTCCATAGTTTTCTTTTAATTTATTCAGTTGTTGGTTTTATATTTTTTTGATGAATTAGTTGTAATTAATACTAGAATTTTTATTAGTGTTTAGTTGGTTTGTGAGTATTCATATATGATTAAATCTTGTTGTTTTTCTCACTTTTATCAATTTTACTTTGTTGTTCATACGGTTTTTTTACATTTGATTTTGTTGGTATTATCATATTTGTATTTGATGAATTAGCTGTAATTAATATGAAGATTTTTTATGAGTATTTAGGTGGTCGGTGAGGATTCATACATGATTTAAATGCTGTTATTTTTGTTTTTGGTTTATTAATTTATCTTTTTTGTGATGTTTTTTCCATAGTGTATTTTTATTTATTTATTTGTTAGTTTCAGAATTTTTATGAGTTTGATGAATTAGTTGTAACTAATATATAGATTTTTATGAGTGTTTAGATGACTGGTGAGTGGTGGGGTGAATGATGTGGCGGAATGAAAATTTAATGGGTTTACTCTGAAGATTTTCAAGTGGATTTCACATTTAATGGGCCTACTCTGAAGATTTTCAAGGCTATAAATAATGGGCCTTCTTAATCAAGTATTTGTCAACAGGCCCAAATCATCAGACAAGACCAGAACTTGACCCGGAGATAGACGGAGGATCCGATAACCCACCAGACGTTCTAGAGTATTCTAAATAATGACAAAGAATACATCCAACGGTGAAGATTAGCTCGAAGTTTCAAGAGCTAATAAGAGCTCGTTTTTGCCTTTATATATTCAGAAAAAAATAGAAGCAGCTAGCTAGTAGCTAGTCTCATTCTTCATTTCTTCAGTGGAGATAAAACCTACTTCCTCTTCCTTATCCGGAACAACCTCGCCGGCGAACATCTCCTAGCGCTTCTCCGTCCGGTGAGTGCCACTTTTTCATCTATTGAGCGCACAATGTTCTGGAGATAATAATATTATTATTTGAATTTTTGCTTTGAATATTTGGAAGTGAGCTCTGATTTTGAAATTGCGACGCCTGTAACATCTCTGTTTATATGATTGTGTTAATACTATTCATTTCTTCTCGAGCGTTTGGTTATAAATGTTTTATGGGACTGTTGGATTGATTTTTTTCAGTTTAAGAAGTGAAAAATGGCATCAACATTCGCTGCCACGTCTTCCCTTGGTTCATTGGTTGCTCCTCCCAATGCTCACAAGTTGTCTTCTTCGACTTCCATTTCTTCAAGCTCTTTTGGAAAGAGAAACAGTGTGTGCCCAAGAAGATCCCGTCCTGCGATTGTATGTGCAGCCAAGGAGTTGCATTTCAACAACGATGGGACTGCCATTAAGAAACTTCAAGTGAGAATGTTAATGAATTTGTTTCTCTGCACTAGTAACGGCTTAGGATTCGTTTCTTTATTGGTTTCTGATTACTCTGTTGTTGTTGTTATTAGACTGGTGTTAATAAGCTCGCCGACCTTGTTGGTGTCACACTGGGACCAAAAGGGAGAAATGTTGTTCTTGAGAGCAAGTATGGATCCCCAAGAATTGTTAATGATGGTGTGACTGTTGCTAGGGAGGTATGAATTTATTTGTCTTTTTGGAAATGACTAATGTGCCATTTTGTTTAAATGACTTCTGTGAGCTCAAGGTTTTCTTCTGGTTAGGTTGAGTTGGAGGACCCGGTTGAGAACATCGGTGCAAAGCTTGTAAGGCAAGCAGCTGCAAAGACAAATGACTTGGCTGGTGACGGTACAACAACATCTGTTGTTCTTGCACAAGGTTTTATTGCTGAGGGTGTCAAGGTCAGTACATTCTTCTTTCAGTTTTCTCGGATCAAAACTCAAAAGAACAGTACACTAATCTTAAATTTGTATCGTTCAGGTGGTGGCAGCAGGTGCAAACCCTGTATTGATCACTAGAGGCATTGAGAAGACAGCTAAGGCTTTGGTTAACGAGCTGAAGCTAATGTCTAAGGAGGTAAATAATTAGTTTGCTAAATCTCCCTTATTGATTTGTCAAGAATCTGTAGCAAGATGGTCTAATGGTTGTCATTTGGAAACGTAGGTTGAAGACAGTGAACTCGCTGATGTGGCAGCTGTTAGTGCGGGTAATAACCACGAAGTTGGAAGTATGATTGCTGAAGCAATGAGCAAAGTCGGTAGGAAGGGTGTGGTGACCCTTGAAGAGGGTAAAAGTGCTGAGAACAACCTTTACGTGGTGGAAGGAATGCAATTTGACCGTGGTTATATCTCCCCATACTTTGTGACAGACAGTGAGAAAATGTCTGTTGAGTACGAAAATTGCAAGGTAAATTTTATTGGTTCTGAGTTACCAGAATGATACTGTGATGCAGATAGCCTAACAAGTTTTCTACAGTACAGTTGCTTCTTGTCGACAAGAAAGTTACCAATGCTAGGGATCTTGTTGGTGTTCTAGAGGATGCGATTAGAGGCGGATACCCAATCTTAATAATTGCAGAAGATATTGAACAAGAAGCTTTAGCTACTCTTGTTGTTAACAAGCTTAGAGGCACATTGAAGATTGCAGCTCTCAAAGCTCCTGGATTTGGAGAGCGCAAGAGCCAATACCTTGATGATATTGCCATTCTAACTGGAGGTAGGTGATGTTTTTATAAGAAAACCTATATGTCGATATCAATCAATGTGCTCTTCTGTTTTGGAATGATTTTGTTGTTATGATATCGTCATGTTGCTTCTGTGTGCTTGCAGCAACTGTGATTAGAGAGGAAGTTGGTCTTTCTCTTGACAAAGCTGGAAAAGAGGTTCTCGGTACCGCCTCTAAGGTTGTCCTTACAAAGGAGATGACAACAATTGTAGGCGATGGGACCACACAGGAAGCAGTGAACAAGCGTGTTGTACAGATTAGGAATCTTATTGAGGTATATCTTTGAGTCAAACCGCATAAGAAGTCTGTGGTAGCTGCTTTTTGTAGATAGCTTGGTTGCTAACAGAACCATGGTCATGAAGCAAGCAGAGCAAGACTACGAGAAGGAGAAACTGAATGAGAGAATTGCGAAGCTCTCTGGTGGAGTTGCTGTAATTCAGGTAAATAGTAACCACATGGCTTGCTTGTATTTGTATGACGGAAGAATGAGTTAAGTAATCCTAACTATAGCTCTTACATCTTGGTTAAAGGTTGGGGCACAAACTGAGACAGAGCTCAAAGAAAAGAAGCTGAGAGTTGAAGATGCTCTTAATGCTACAAAGGTGATTTTCTCTATCCAGCTGGTTGGGTTATTGATGAGACTGCTTTTCTCACTAGTCATGGATTATCATATTTATGCGATCTCATTGAGTTTCAGGCTGCTGTGGAGGAAGGTATTGTCGTTGGTGGTGGTTGCACTCTACTCCGACTTGCGTCCAAGGTCGATGCCATCAAGGATACCCTTGAAAATGATGAAGAAAAAGTAATCGGCAAAATCAAGACTTTCCAAGACCTTTGGGGATTTGTGCAATTTGCTATGCTCTCTGACTGCATTTTTAACTATTTCCCACCTGTAGGTTGGAGCAGAAATCGTTAAAAGAGCACTGAGTTACCCTCTGAAATTGATAGCTAAGAATGCTGGTGTCAATGGAAGTGTTGTCAGCGAGAAGGTTACATAACAAAAAATTCTCAGTACTTATTCAGCTCTTCATCTAAGTAAGTTGCTTAAAAAGCTGTCTTTATTCATTGCAGGTGCTAGCTAACGATAATGTGAAATTTGGATACAATGCTGCAACCGGCAAGTATGAAGATCTGATGGCTGCAGGAATCATTGACCCGACAAAGGTTAGTTTCTCACATTGCTCTCTGTTTTGCTAAACAATCTGATGAAAAATATCCAATGAACCTATGTGGAATTTTGTATTCAGGTTGTGAGATGTTGCTTGGAGCATGCAGCCTCAGTTGCCAAGACATTTTTGATGTCTGACTGTGTTGTTGTTGAGATCCCCGAGCCAGAGCCAGTTCCTGCTGGCAACCCAATGGACAACTCAGGTTAGTCCAGACATTTTGATTCACAAAAACTGGACAGTGACATCAAAACTAAACTCATGTTTCTTTATCTCTGAATCTCTTGACTGCCTTGTTTCAGGATATGGATACTAAAGGTAGACCGGCCGGGTTTGCCCTTCAAGTTGAGAGATAGGCAAATATTCCGCCACGAGAGTAGCTCACCGGGATACGGATTCCTTTAGCTTGCAAACAAATTAATGATTTTTGAACCAAAGAATAATGTGTTCACTAGATATCATATTTGGTATCATTTTTAATATATCGTCACTCGTCAGTGTTCTTCATGACTCAGAACGGCTAAAAAAAGTCTCTCTCAAACAACAGCCCAACACCGAGTCATCAGCCTAACCGAAAACATACGCTAGAGTGTATGTTGCCATATATATCTAGCGAAGCTTACGGATTTTTAAAAACTGCAGAGCTCAAAAAAGGTATGGTGCACATAGTGATTTTAAATTTAAAAGCTTCTTGAATCTGATTAAGAAAGAACTTCCTTAACTGGTTAAAGATACAAGTGTAACTGAAAGCAATTCTTTTAACAATTCTAAAACCGTAAAGGCTGAGTCGAGAATCGTCATATAACCTCAGCTGAGCAAATACAGATTCTACTATACATACCTCAATGTAGATGGATTCTAAACCCAATTCCACAATATGAACAGAGCCAATTCTCAAACAAGCTTCCTCACCTTTCACCATTGCCTTATCTCCAGGTAAAACTGAGATGAACTGATCACAGGATAACGCAAACACAGTTTTGATCGCCATCATATCTGCTATCTTCTTCTTCACTGCAAATCAAACAAATGCCAATTCAACTAATTTGCAACTTTGAATCTTGAATTGATAAAAAGATTTCAATCTTCATATCAAGAAACCAAAGAAACTGTCACCAAATTCATCAATTCAATGATGATATAGCAATAAAAGACTAACCTAGATTCGAATTCTCGGATCTCAGCAAGTTCTTTGCCCATCAAATCCACCCACTGTACCTTCTTCTTCTCTTTTCTCCCAGCATCTTCTGAATCTAAAACCTCCCTCTTGAGACTGCTTTTCAAGATTTCCCCATTACTATGACCTTCTTCTTCTTCTTCTTCCTTTTTTCCCTCTACAGCACAATCTTCCTCTCCAACCTCATTCAACAAACCATCCACATGATCAACATCTTCTTCTTCTTCTACTACTACATGTGCATCATCTTCATTATCATCATGATCATCAACAAGAGAAGTCGAAGAAGACACTTGAGGGGTGTCCTTTAATTTCAAAGAACCTGCTGCGTAGATATGAGGAGAAGGCTTACAGAAACAGATGAAAGAAGGGCACTGGATCTTACACAGCAAAACCCTCATCAAAACATATGTTGGGTTTTTAAAACACCCGATCATCCAAATTCACTTCACCCACTCTTTTTCCCTTTATAAAGTTACAATCTTTTTGTGCCCATTGATGAACCCAGATTGGAAAAGAAAGCCAAAATCTTTGAGAGACAAAAGAGTTTGATTTCTGGAAAAAAAAAAAAAAAAAAACAGCAACAAGGGTTTTCGAAGAAGAGTTAATAACCACAATATATATTATCAATCTTTGATAGAATCCAAAGACCATAAATTAAGCGTTGATCAGATGAGGAAACAGACAAAAGTACAGGGACCACGCATTGCGAATACATACTAATTGAAAAAGAACAGATTCCAATTGAGAACAATCAGTCATGGCCATATAAACAAAAAATCAATTCCTTTTATCTGATTTGTGAGGGGAGGAGACAAAAAAGAATGGCGAAGTTTTTGAGAATTTAAAAGCTTTTGCTTTTTCTCTGAGAAGAAGATAAAGTTAGTCCAGGAATTTGCTTTTTCAGTGCCTCTAAAGGTGACGTCTTTTTTTTTTTTAACTGTTCCCTCGCTTTATCTCATCTTCTATTGGCCTATTGGCTTCCCTTTTGTTTGTTCAGATATCATATTTTTATTTTGTTATTCTATCCTATCTGTTGATAGTTATTAAGATGAATGCATATTATTAGTTATAGTTAATTATATTATATATAGTTAAAATATATGTGTGTGGTCATAATTATATTTTAAATTTTCTATTAGAGTACTGTATGTATTTTTTTCTGCAATTTTTCAGAAAAGGTTTATGACTGCAATTCAAAAGTAAAATTTTCTAGTTGTTGATGATGAATAGTTATTATCATTCCTTGATTTTTATTTTTTTAAATCTTTACTCAAAAGATAATCTAAATAAATAAGAAAACAATTTACTGAGATTATAGTTAATTTAATATTTAATCAAGTAAATTTTTCATTCCACAACATAATTTCTCTATACAAAACTTAATGATATGATTTTTTTCCGTCATTTTCCTTTTATATAACTAACATATGCTTTCAAATTTCAACTCTATGAAACGACCCATTCACTAGTAGGAACTATTAAACTACAAATCTTGGTCACAGCTCACAAGTCATCTAATTATAAGATTAAACCTATACATTCTATTTAGAAATATATATGTGTGTCAGTGTGTGTCTAGAAAACATATAGTATAAGCAATACTCTTGAAATCTTAATATTTAATTGGATCACTCATGGCATTATCTAAATGATTAATGTCAATGGAATCAGTCACACGAAGTTTCCACGTGAAGGAAAGTACTATCAAAAACTAATTATATATATTTTGTATAGTTGACAAATCCAGATATGCTCTCATTTATTTGTGTGATGATGTATCTATTAGGTCCACGAAATTTCTGCAAATCGTACATACATACACCTAGGTGTGTAAATGCATACAATGCGTATGCCAATATAAGAGAATAATGATGCGATCGACATAGGATGCTTCTGAGTTCTGACATATATTTCGATCGAGATCAATCAAACTCAAAAGCCATCCAACTTGTCTCACACATGTGGGAGATTTGCTTAGTATTGTCATTGTGTAGGCATCAAACATTTATAATTGGTCGGATACATTCCAAAAGTAATCTCATCAACATCTAAAGCTAAAACCCAAAAACCATTATTATATATCCAACCTTAATTTGTATAATCCATGTTTAAATTTTCTAAACAATAATTGACGTTAGCTTGTCTTTGTCCAACCAAACAAAAAAAGAAGAAGAAGATAATCATATAGTTTACTTAAAGCATTTAATATAAAGTAATGATTAAAGTTTTTATTGTTTTTAGCTTTGTCCCTAACCTAAACAACAGAAGATCATGTTGTATCGACACGGAATCAATTAGAAGCGTAGTCAGTTTTTATGTCTGAAATCCAAGATTTAACCGCAACGGGTGATTGCATTTGGACCAAGCATAGACCAAAGCAGATAAAGAAGACTCTCTCACGTTGATCAGGCTATGCCATAAAAACATGTTCTTCGTGTAGATGTAGTAGGAAGACGACGGTTTCAAGCGGATGATTATGAAGTTTCAGAAGTCTCAATAGTTAAATAAGCTTCAGGATCGATCTTCATCTATATATTGCATTTGTCCCAAAGAAATGTATCCTACTATCCTTGCCTTAAAAATAAAATACTTGTGCTTATGATTGATTAAGGTCATAATTAGACCCAACATATACATGGCTTGATTAATTTTGCATTGAATGGCCTAATATTAAAAGCCAGTCACAAGTGATCAAAACAGAGTTTTTGTTTTACTAAGCAGCGTAAAAAAATAGTAGAATTTATGTGAACTTTTGTATAAAACTAATTTTTTTAAGTAGACCGGAACTTGGTAGGAAAAGGAATTTTTTTCTAAAGCGGTGACGCATAATACGATCGTATCGTCGTGACTTGTCTGTATATATATAGAAAAGAGTTTGTTTAAATTTTGAAAGTTGGAAAAGAATGATAACGTTGTCCGATCTTCCAAGGGATTTGTTAAGGGAGATACTCTCTAGGGTTCCATTGACATATTTGAGATCAGTGCGATGTACATGCAAAACGTGGAACGCTTTATCCAAGACTCATATTTCTGGTAAAGCAGCAGTAGCATCAAGGAGGCAGTTTTTGGGGTTCATAACGATGGATTCTAAGGTTTGTTCCTTGAGATTCGATGTCCAAGGAATCAGCAATGAAGACTTTGTTGATCCATCTATAAAACAAATAACTATACTTAACCAAGTCGAGATATCTAATGTCTTTCACTGTGACGGCTTATTGTTATGCGTCACCAAAGACTACTCGAGGCTTGTGGTATGGAACCCTTATTTGGGACAAACCAGGTGGGTACAACCCACATTCATCAGATATAGCATGTATGCTCTCGGATACGACAACAATAACCGTAACCATAAAATCTCGAGGATTTTGGATGATAATTACTACGTAGGCAGTAAAAAAATACTCCTTCCCTGGTTTGAAATCTACGAGTTTAACTCTAATTCATGGAGAGTTCTTGATGTCAATCCCGACTGGTATATACATCAAAGTTACGTTTCTTTGAAGGGAAATACTTACTTCCATGTTCGAGAGAACATACCAGAGGAAGAAGAGATATCAACAAAGATGGGAAATTATTTACTCTGTTTTGATTTTACATTAGAGAGATTTGAACAGCCTCTTCCTCTTCCATTTCACTCTTATCTTGGAGAGATTGTGACTCTATCTTGTGTCAGAGAAGAGCAGGTCGCTGTGTTATATCAAAGTCTTGAGTCAATAGAGATTTGGATTACGAATAAGATTGAACCAAATGCGGTGTCCTGGAGCAAGTTTCTGAAAGTGGATATTTCACTGATCAATGGTTTTCCTGATGACTTTGAAGCTGAAAGCTTCTTCATTGACGAGGAGAAGAAAGTCGTTGTGGCTTCTGATGTTGACATATACGGACCGAACAATTGCTGCTACCAAATAGCTTACACCACTGGAGAAGACGGACACTTCAAATATGTCGACATTGGAGAAGCTCAGAGCCTCGGGACAGTTGACAAAAGTAGATGTTATTACCCACCTTATGCTCCAAGTCTAGTGCAGTTATAATATACTTTATTTGTTTCTTCTTGCACCATCTCCTTTTGATAGTTAAGAATATTTGGCTTTTGCATGTATTAGCCTCTTTCAACTGTCCATGTCACTAGTTCAATTGCAAACTAATCATCTTGTTTTAATTGCTTGAATAAAGAATTCTTTTTCAGTTGATCTTGTTACTTGTTCGATGTTTCGTGTGTGTGTTATTATATCTGTCTGATTCTGTTTCAGGCAGTCATCAAGGATAAATAAATCCTTTTGAATTCAATATTTATCTTCATCTCTTGTATTGTTTTGTAATCTAGTTACGTTTGTTACACATCCTTCTTCCAACTTTTCTGCTGGAGAAATCACCCAAAAAATAAGATAAAACAAGAACGTTAAAAGCTACAGCATGCATTACCACTTTCGAGATACAGTAAGTGTCACTGCTGAACTTTCAGAACAGGAAACGCAATCACGTCTCTTATACTCGCAGAGTTCGTCAACAGCATCACCAGCCTGTCTATTCCAAGCCCCTACGAGAAAAAGATGATACAATAACAGTGAATCGATGTAAGTACTTGCGCATAGACGTCTGGTCATGTTATAGACTTGAGCGTGCATGTGTTATAAAGTACCATTCCCGAAGCTGGAGGCATTCCGTATTCCAGGGCAGTGACAAAGTCTTCGTCCAGTGTCACCTCATATGAATCATCATCATTATCATCATCTTTCTTTGCATTTTGTTCAGAAGCTTCTGGTGCAGCCGCTGCTCTCTTTGCGTTATGTTGCCTTGCTTGCTCTTCCAATCTTGTCCTCTACCATATTTTAAATCAATCACTAATCTTTAATGATCCAGTGTACACAAAGATAACTAAAAAGCAGATCATTTACTATGTCGAATGTTATTCAAGAAGACATATAATTGCAGGAATTTGGAAGACTTTCATTAACCCATTACCTGGTCCACAGGATCAGTCAATTCAGAGAATGCGTTTGCCATTTCACGGCCACAAATGAACAGCTCAAATCTTTCAGTCAAACCTGCATTGCTGTTGCAGATTAAAAAAAAAACACTATTTACACTTGAAAAGGTTTTCATAACAGAAGATGAATGATCTAGAAGATGAATGATCTAGAAGATGGTGCAGCAACAGAGCCCGGAACAGAGCTCTAGAAACAACTTTACCCGCGATGTGGCTTGGCTAAGGGAGATATTTCAATAGGGTAGTCCAAGACAAATGTGGGCTGCACAAGCTTTGGCTCTACAACAACTTCGAAAACCTGAAGACATGAATTGATTTCAACACATAAATTCACAGATTTGACAGTTAAGTGTCAACTGAACAAGCTTCACCTCATTAAGAAGATGGCCAAGAGAAGAGCAAGCTCCAATTCCAGATTTGTCCTTGTGCTCAAGCACGTCTTGGAGTGCCAGCAGAACTGTGTCTTTGGCATTTCTGAGATCATCCCCTAGCTCACTGAAATCAATTCCTGTTATCTCTTTAACGAGATTATGCATGGTTTCTCTCCTCCAAGGCCGCTCCAGGCAGATCTCTGTTCCCTGCACAGAGCAATCACAACTTAATTTCTCAAAGATTCACAAGTAACATAGAATTCAGATGAGTTTATGTCCAGACAATAACTGTGATGCCGGAGAGAATATTCACCTGATAATCAATTGTTAGCTTCCCCTGAACCGACATTGCACATTGAGTGACAATTAATTCTGCCATGTCCATCATGCTTTGGTAGTCCGAATACGCTTCATACATCTAAACAAAGCTAAAACCGCTATGGATCAGGGAATCATATAAGATTTTGGAGGCCCAAGAGAAGCAGATGATTGAGGAAAAGGCATATCTTGAATTACCTCGATGGTTGTGAATTCAGGATTGTGACGTGTTGAAATGCCTTCGTTTCGAAATATACGACCAATTTCATACACTTTCTCAAACCCTCCAACCTGCAATCAAAAAGTGAATTCTATTTAAACCCTCCATACATATCTCAGGTAGAGGTAATTTTCCAGCCGGAAGTGACAAGTTGATGCAAAAGAAAGGTAAGGATAAAAACAGAAACACCAAGAGATTATGAAAATAGAAGATGTGTCTCACCAGCATTCTCTTTAAGTGAAGCTCAGTTGCAATCCGCAGGTAGAGATCCCTCCCAAGTGAGTTATGATACGTTACAAAAGGTCTCGCTTCGGCTCCACCAGCTGCTCCCTAGTTTTCACAAATTCATGAAACCGACTCCCATGCAAGAATTCAATATTAAGGGGCCAATTGAGAATGAAGGTGGCCACAAACCTGAAGTACTGGAGTTTCAACCTCCAAATATCCAAAAGACTCAACTGTCTTGCGTATCTCGGAAACGATCTACTAAAACAAAACAAAAGAAGAGCATTGTTGATCTGTGAAACAAAAATAACTATGAATATCGCAGAAAGATTTTTTGATAAAAGGTGAGCTAAGCATTTCTTTTAGGCATCATGCACACAATAAAACTGATGGTGGAATGAGATGTTGAAGATTTGATAACCTACTTTTGCCCTTTTCCGGAACACATCAGCCACTTCAGGATTAGCAATCATATCAACATACCTAGTAATATCATGCAAAGTAAGTGGAACCCAAATAAAACTAACGAGCTTTAAGAATTAGAACCACAGATTCACGTAGACAGACAACAAAGCTCACCGTTGGCGGTAGCGTTTATCAATATCAGTTAGACCATGATATTTGTCTGGCAGTGGAAGGAGAGATTTTGTGAGAATTGAAAAAGAATTCACACATATGGAAAGCTCCCCTGGAAAGTTCAGAGACCAAACAATTAGTAAAACAAAAACAATGCTTCTCTATCGAAAGTAATCATCTTGTTCGAGACTTCGAGCTCACCTTTCTCAGTCCTCTTCATTGAGCCACTAGCACCCAAAATATCACCAATATCAATGAATGCCTTCAACTGTTCAAACTGATCATCTGAAAGCCTTTCCTTCTCACAATAGAGCTGAAAAGATAAGTAGATGAGCATAAACGTAAAATGGAAATGTCACAGATAGCAATCAAAGCCATAAAATGAACTAAACAATGGAAGAAGATGGAAACCTGAATAGTTCCAGAGTCATCTCTCAGAGTCAAGAATGCAAGTTTCCCAAACGCTCTACGAGCAACGACTCTACCAGCTATAGAAACACAATCACTCTCATTGTTTGATTCTTCACCATTAACTAAATGCTTATATATCTCCTGAAGCTGATTTGCACTGTGAGTTTTTTCCCACTTGTAAGCATATGGTTCAAGACCTTGACCTCTCAACTCTTCAACCTATCACCAAATGGAGAAAACAATAAAATCCAAATTTGAATAAAACTCATATATTTATAAGGGAAACAAATTAAAACCTTTTTAAGGCGAATGGAGCGGATAGCTTCACGATCAGAGGTGGAATTGGAAGATGAAGCGGACCGGCGGTTGCGGCCGGATGGTTTAGAAGTTTCAGCAGTCGTGACATTGGAAGAAGAAGAAGAAGAAGCTGAGGCACATCGAAGCGCCAGTGATGAGTGATAGGATCTTCTTCCGTATAACGCAGTGGCGAGACGCGTAGAAGAAGAAGAAGATAAACGGAGTAATTGCTTTAACGGCGTCGCCGTTAGACTCCATACCTTGAGTGCCTCCATTTCTCTCAATCTCTCTCGACTACTGCTGCTATGGATAGGTAGAAGAAGATTAAAACTGGATTGGGCTTTTAGTTTTGGACACCAAGCCCAATTGTCAACGATTTATACTTTTGGGCTTTAATTCTCTTTTTTTTTTTTTTCTAGAAGTCGTTTCTGACGTCAGAGAAGTGAGAACATTAATAACTTTAGATGGTTTTTAAAGGTATAAAATCTGATTTCTAAAGGATTTAATGTTCAGAATATATTGTAGATTTGTTATGTATAAATTATTTTGGACAGTTTCTATAGATATAAGTTTTTAAATATTGTAACTAAAAAAAAACATACACAATTAGAGTGATGAAATATGTAAATTTTAGCTAAATCCTTTTCCTTTTTGTAAAAGTCTTACGTGAATATTGCTGAGATTCCACATTCAATAGTTCAACTCTCTATAAATTATCCAAAAAAACATAGGAAGCACCAAAAAAGTTTGACATCACAATCTTTTTCATAAGTTGCAAAATTTGAACAAAGTCAACGAGGAAAGCCAAAAGTCAAAAGCCATCGAGTTACGTAAACAGCCGGAGAAGGAAAGGAGAACATTTGGTTGGCTATGGTGTTCAGCAGCTCGGCGGTGGTGACGGTGGCGGATGTTTCCGTCAGCACGTTGCAGCGGATGAGTAGGGTTCCGTCGTCGGAGATGTTGAATACCCAACAGCTTCTAGAGGTGGCTTGTTGCTTCCCTCTTACTCATCTCGTTATTTTTCTGGTGGAGTTTCTGTGTTTCCCCCTATCTGATTCTGATTCTGATGATGATGATGATGATGATGATGATGATGATGACGACGATGTGCTTGATTATTATCATAATATTTATGGCGATTCTGATGATCATCATCATGGGTCTTGTTCATCATCTACCTTGGATTGTTCATACAATGACCATTACTCGGACTCAGATTAATTAATAGCTGAACTCTGATAGGTATATTATATTGTTCGAATTATTGATCTAAGGTTTAGCTAATTAAGTATATTGTTCTAATTATTAAGGTTATCGTCTTTGTTGTTTTTTGGATACTGTAAATTCAAGGGGATATACCAATTATTTAGCACATCTTTTCTCCCTACATTTCTTCTATTTCTTCCATCGTTGAGCAAAAGTAGCTTATTGTGGTGGTTCTTAAGGATGATTTTAATGTTCTGTTATGCAAAAGTACATCTTCAGTGTCCAATTTTTTACTTTTCTTTTTATCTTTTTCTTGTTATTTGTGGTTGGAAAATGTATCTACACAGATCAAGACCCTCAATGCTGGTCAACATTGTTCAGTTAATGTGTGTAGCTTTTGGAGATTTTGATTTATATTTTCTTGAATCGGTTGCATATCGAAAGACACCAGGAAGCAAAAGCAAGAATTAATCTTCGAGCAACTGCATCTTTGTCCAAGAGACTTGGTGAATCTGTTTTTGTTTTCTTACGCTAAGACAAAGATCTGTCTCTCCTGTTACTTGAAAGCTGAATCTGCTGATTTTTAAGTTGTGATCAATGGGTTTAGGACTTACATCTCCCTGTCTCTGTTCAAAACTCCTTGGGATTGGATCTCAATTCAAGTGGTTCAGATGTATGGGCCGGGCTTTACCAGTCCAAAACTGTGACTTTTTGGAGGTGCCATGTTTATTTTCTTAATTGATATATAAATTCGTCATCTTTTTTTTTGTTTCATTTAGTCTGGACTTGTACTGATGTTGCTATAATTGCATTGCATGACATTTTCCGAGAAATATAGGAACAAGTCAAAATTGGATTCAAGGCCTCTTGATAGAATGATTCAACTAAAAGAGAATATAGTCAAAAAAGTCACATGTCTCAATGTATTCCCTCGAAGACAATATGCACACATCCATTCCCACGATCATGTCAAATATACATTTGTACTATGCCTATATGTTACATGTATATGATTATTTACAGCCATTAATGATCTAAGTCTTATGATAGTGACGATATGAATCATTTTCTACTCCCGCAACCGTCTATCGAATTAACCAGTGCTAGTTCAATAGTTAACATTTGATTTTAGAGTTGAGGATCAAGATTCAAATCTATAACTGTTTTCTAATTATAATTGATTATTGTAAACGTTTTAATAACGAAAATATTCACTTTCTACAGACCCCGATGATTAATCTCTAGGATTATTCAACGGTAAGAAAAATCCATCCATCGAATTTGTGCATCTTTCGCTATTATGGTATTATCATATCATCATAAGTATGTACGTGAATAAAGATACTTTGAACTCTTTTAAAAGATTCGCATTATGAACCCAATAATGGAGTTTCATTAAACAAAAAAATAACAAAGACGGATACGATAAGAAAAGCCTGTGGCTCCACCACCTTTTGTATAGTCATAACTCATAATATCATATCACTATTACCATACTTACTTTTCCCCCATACATATAAATCTATCTCTTCCCTAAAATCAAATATTTTACTTGCGTTTCTCCCTCCTTTCATCATACCCTATCACAACGTTGTGTTGTGCCTTGTATTGCAATTATAAGCTTTGGTGATAGTGTTTCGCTTTACCGAAATTCCGGAGTAAAGTCTTAACCCGTGGGCATTAATGGTCAATGGTCAAATCTAGATAATTCATGTAAAAACATATCCATGGCTACATTTATTGTTCTAACTTCTAAATATATGAGAAAATAAATAATCTAGTACTACATACCAAATCAAACACAAAGTTATTTACGAGGGTTCGTTTTTTCGGCTTACATCCCCAATACCATATTTGAAAACGAATTCACTAGAAACAAAAAAAAAGTAGCTACACCATTACAAACGGATAAATCAATCCTTAATTTCATGATTTAACATTTATTCCTACTATACATATGTTTTATAGGCAGTCTATTTTTGAACTAAAACCCCCGATCTAAATGTAGACTTCAACCATGTGAAAGCCCTATTACGTCCGGCGCGGATTTTTATCAAGCTTTGATGTGAAAACACCAGATAAGCATGTGTCTCTTACATTGAATCTTATGGCACATGAGTCTTCAAGCCGTCGAATCTTCCTTTTATAATTAAGAGAACTAAACTAGGGTATTATCGTGATATATATCCAAAATCTCCAAATATTATTTAATTTTCTAAATCAAAGGAGACTTCCAAAACTAATAGGAAACGATATCATCACAATATTCCCGTTTTCCCTTAATTTCCAAAACTCTTATTTGTCAATACGATGCCCGTAAACATATCTTCTTCAAGACATGACAACGTGATTCAATAATGCAGATTCCAGTCGTCCTAATTGTGTTATAATAATTCACATTTAATATGTGAGGTTTACCGGATTTACCATATACAGCCGTTAAGTAAATTAAACGAGATGTTAATGCACCATGTGATGTAATTAATTGCATATATAATGTATGCGGTGCGCCGGTGCTTTAGATGTATATTTTGTTATTTACACGTGTTTTGTAACTACGTGACCTTGCAATGCTGTTAATCAATTACGTTGCTGTCTAGTTTCTCTACGTTCTACACACGTCACAAGACTATTTAAAAACTGAGAAAGAGATGTTTTGGAAGGCCTTCTAATGGAGCTTGTCTAGATCCGATGGGTTTAGTTTTTGTTCATTACTTAGTCTCTTATACTAATAAACTGTATTGATTAAAGTTTAATGCCAATTTTCTTTGTTTAAAAAAAAACCAAGCATAGTTGTGTTATAAAATGAATGGACAAAAGGACCAATAAGTCTCCACAATCATTTATGATTTACCCTAAAGAGAGATAATAGTCCGGTTTCTTGAAGACAATTTTGTATATGGTTCCAAGTTCCAACTAATTTAACATCGGATTCTACAATTTTAAGACAGTTGGATAAAACTTCCATTTCCCATTTCACCCCACTCTTTGTGTTTTGTAATTGCGTTGTTGTTCTTGTTTAGTGGCATTAACACTTACACGTGTGTACGCTGAATGATGCAACTTCTCGCGCGTGTGAGCTTTGTCTTCACTGATTATACATTACGTGCGATGCTACTAGTACTAGTAGTTACTAGCTGTCACATCTTCAAAGCGTGGCCGTGCCCATGGCTGACGTGGATTTAACGACGTTAGTTGAGATTTTAACGCCGTGTTTTCTCACCGTTTACGTTAATTAATAAAAAAATGGAATGGGTGTGGGGCCATGGGAGCTAGAAAGTGAAAAAGAGAAAGCTTCCACTTTCTCTCAAAGCAGGGGAAGAGAGAGAGGAGAGAGTTTGGGAAAAAAAGTTTGGATTTTGAGATGTGTGGTTGGATTTTTGTGAGAAGGTAGAACCAGACCCACCTTGAAACTTGTCCCCACGAACAAATTATCATTGTTTTGTTTGAACTTCTTCTCGTTAGGGTTCTTTTTTTCATTGGCTCTGAGATACTCTGATAGCTTAGGCCTTAGTGTGAGTGTGAGTGACCAAACAACGAAAGCCAAGTTCTTTTGTTACTGGGTGTGTTTCTTTTGCTGGTTTACTGCGACTATGGGAGCTGTGCGTTTTAGCTCAGTGAAGTTAAATAGAGGTTTCTTGGTGTGTTTATGGCTGTGGGGGATGCTCTCACGATCCTGCGCAGTTAGGCATGGTGCTTCAAGGCAGAAGTTTGAGGTGAAGAAGCACTTGAATAGGCTGAACAAACCAGCTGTTAAGAGCATTCAGGTTCATAATCTCTCTCTCTCTTCTTTACTACTATGTGTTTTCTCTGCTTTGAGTTTGATGGCAAAATGATGGAATCTAATGATTCCTGCTTTCTCTCTCCTACTACATGATGATTTTACATACTTTTTCTATGATAATTGGCACAACAATGAAGCATACGTTACTGTTCATCAGTTAATGGTCCTGAAGTTTTTTTCCCTTATAATTTAGTCGAATTTTACTGTGAAGTAGTGAGTTTTTATGTTTGATGGAAGTTACTATTTTGTCTTGTTTGTTGTTAAACAGAGTCCAGATGGAGATATAATTGATTGTGTTCCTATCTCAAAGCAGCCAGCTTTCGACCACCCTTTCCTCAAAGACCATAAGATTCAGGTCCAGAGACTAAAAAAAACTAGTGATTATAACTTTCTTGAGATGTTTTTGGATAATTATGATTTTTGATTACTTGATGTGTTCAGATGAGGCCTAGTTACCACCCTGAAGGGCTCTTTGATGACAATAAGGTATCTGCAAAGCCAAAGGAGAAAGAAGCTCATATCCCTCAGTTGTGGCACCGTTATGGCAAATGTTCTCAAGGAACCATTCCTATGAGGAGGACTAAAGAAGATGATGTGTTGAGAGCAAGTTCTGTTAAGAGATACGGCAAGAAGAAGCATAGAACTGTTCCTATTCCTAAATCTGCGGAACCTGACCTCATCAACCAAAATGGCCATCAGGTGAGGGAAATCAGAAATGCTTCCTTTCTTTAACACTTTTGTAGTAGCTTTGTTTGGTCTGAGGCATTTTGTTCTAACTATGTATTGGTTTCTAAATTTCTTGAATGAGATTAGCATGCCATAGCTTATGTGGAAGGAGATCAGTACTACGGAGCTAAGGCGACTTTAAATGTGTGGGAGCCAAAGATACAACACACAAACGAGTTCAGTTTGTCGCAGATATGGCTTTTGGGTGGTTCCTTTGGACAAGATCTTAACAGCATTGAAGCTGGTTGGCAGGTAAGACATGTTTCTCCTTGGGTATGCAAAGATGACTTGTGTGCACTTTGTTGCGTGTTTTGATTTGTGGTGCTTACGACAGGTGAGCCCGGATCTGTATGGAGACAATAACACAAGACTCTTCACTTACTGGACTGTAAGATTTCAAAACTCCCACTGAATTGAATATTTGTGGTGTGTGTATAATATACGGTTATGTTCGTATGTTGCTCAATCGTTCTTCTTGCAGAGTGATGCCTACCAAGCTACTGGTTGCTACAATCTTCTTTGCTCAGGTTTTATTCAAATCAACAGTGACATAGCAATGGGTGCAAGCATCTCACCTGTCTCTGGATATCGTAATTCGCAGTACGATATCAGTATCCTAATCTGGAAGGTACTTATGCCACCACTGTAATCTTTTGTTCACTAAATAAAATCTGAAACCTTGAGGCTGAATGTGTTATTATGTTTAACATATCACAGGATCCAAAGGAGGGACATTGGTGGATGCAGTTTGGGAATGGGTATGTTTTAGGGTATTGGCCATCATTTCTATTCTCCTACCTAACCGAGAGTGCATCGATGATCGAATGGGGAGGAGAAGTAGTGAACTCACAGTCAGATGGCCACCACACTTGGACACAGATGGGAAGTGGTCATTTCCCAGAAGAAGGTTTTAGCAAAGCAAGTTACTTTCGGAACATACAAGTCGTTGATGGATCCAACAACCTCAAAGCACCGAAAAGACTTGGGACATTCACTGAGAAATCTAACTGTTATGATGTTCAAACCGGAAACAATGATGATTGGGGACATTTCTTCTACTACGGTGGCCCCGGCAAGAACAAGAACTGCCCATAACCTAGGGATATGTGTAGTGTTACTAGGCTTGAATCTATCTTACTTGTCACTTTCAGTCTTGTGAATTTCCTCCTCCTTGGGTAGTATTAGGCTGTAGTAAAAAATAAAAAAATAACTAGTGATATGTCTGTGTAAGCTCTCTAGGTGATGGGAAGTTTTGAGGATTGTCTTGTTTTAAACTTTATGATAAGGTGTTTGTTTGTAGTAAGTACTCTCCATGTAAGTAGATGGGGGAAATGTAGGTGTGGCTTAAGTTTTTTAAAAGCTCAAAGAAACTTTAGCCTCTTAGTATAATTCTACATTGTGTCCTTTGTAATTTCTCATTGTAATGCTTTTTAATGCTTAGTGTTGCTTCCAATCATCCTGATCTCTTGGCATTGAAAGATGAAAGTGTCATTGAAGAATTGAGTTAAACAACGAGTTGATTTTCCATTTTGTAAAGCTTTAATCTTTCTTCAACTTCGTCACATAGCACCTTACACAGCCAAGAAACAAATTGTGAATTCAATTTCAGACACAGGAGACATTGCTCAAGAAATAAAAACAAGGAAAGAAATATCACTTGGACTTTAAAAGTTAGTTGTTTCATTATATGATTGTAGACTTACCATCTGTATAATACAACACAGTCGTCTGATTTCTATATACATTATAGAAAACATTAACAATCGTAACTCATTAAGTTTGAGTCACTTAGCTTCCACAATAACCGAATCCCTCTGCAAGTAGCAGTCTCTTACTTACACGCTGAGGGTTAATGGGTGGTTGACGAAATGTGCCCAAATCATGTGGGCTAAAAATTATTTATACATGGGCTTACAAAACACAATGTTATTCTCCAAAATGCAGCCTCTTAAAAGTCTTGCTTCGTTTTTTCTGTAAATGTCGACAGACAATTTGCAATCACTACTAAATGTATTTTTTATATTTTCACAAATACTGAAGAACAAATATATCAACAGATAGTGAGGAAATAAATCATAAATTAAACTTGGCGTTACTTATTTATGATGATATCGTCGTTGTATCATTATCTGAATTCAAACATGCATGATATATTTGTTGTCAGGAAAAAAATATATCTCTAAATATGTTACTGGTTTCATGACCAAAATATAACTTCAAAGTAAGGCTACAAATTAAATAGTAAATTTGGGATCACGTAGTTTTTTTCCAGCCAAATTGATCTGGAATTAGATAACCTTACAGCAAATTATATCCAAACAAGTGTATGTTATGATCTATTCTGATTTTTTTTTTCACATATAGAAATCTTTGGTAATACAAAAATGTCTGAACATAGTTACGTTCGCCAAAACGCTAACGGTAGCATACTAGTTTTTTTGTTTGGGGCCAAGATCACTTCTCATAATGTAAAAGGAACAAAATAATGAAAATAGATAGTTGGAAAAGCAATTAAATTCAAATCCACCAACGTTCCATTTTCAAAGTAAAAAGAAAGTGAACGAAACATTGTTAAACTTTGTAATCATCATGCACTACTCGCTAAAGTTTTTATATTTGTAGTTACAAAAAAAAAAAAAGGAAAGAGATGCCAAAACAGATTTTCTTGTGAAATTTTAAGTAAACAAATATTTCGAGATTCAAACAAATTATGAAATCTATATAGATATAATTGAAGCAAAATGAAAAAAGAACAACTCATTCTGTTTTGGAAGTACCGGGAAAGAAACAACAATTTAGTTTCATTGGTTGGGGCCACATTGTAGTGAAACCTCATGCTTATAATAATGCATTTTTGCCATTCATTATTCAAGCTTTCCGGCTAAGTTTCTTTACTGTATAATGAAAACAAATATATAAGCCATTTCAACATTAAATACTAATGATTTTAAACAAACAAATGGCCGACATATAAAATAGAAGAAATTAAACAGGTGTGAAAAAAGGATATTGGGAAAGGGGGTGGTTGGTCATTTTCATAGTTTGGTATGATATGAAATTATGAACGTTGGGGAAGAAAGCATTATCATTAATTTCAACAAAACCCTAAAAGGCTTAAACATGCTAATTGATCCTTCAGTTACGCAATCACCTTTATAATTCTATCAGAAATAACAAAAAGATTCACAAGGAAAAAGCAAAAGCAACAAAATATAACTAAAAGTCCATTCCTTGAATTCTTGAATTTCATCTCAATCTAGGTATTGAGTGTTCATAAGCTATGTTTAGATTCACGAATCATGAGTCAACACAAGGATACACAATCTTAATTAAAACTTGTTTTGTTTCCATAAAAAAACTAATTTTTAAACGTGGAGGTCATACATATATCATAATCTAAAGCTCGATACAAATACAATGTATAAGAAAGTTTATGGAAGTATATATAATAAATAATAAATAATGGAACACGCATTACATATTACTTTGAACGTAGACTTTACCATCTGTATTTGTAACCATATTAGAAGAAGATCGAATTTGAATCTAGAATGTCAAAGACATCTTGGCTACTTACAATTAAAGTATATCCAAAGCAATATTTTGGCATAGTCTAATCTACCGTATAAACTAGAACAATAAATGTGTGTTACTGTAATAACCAAAATAAAGAATAGAATAAGAAAATTTAGTAATGAATGAGTGGTAAGGTTGTAAAGAAGGAACAGAGTGGTTGAGAAAGACAACAATGTAGTTTGGGCCAAGAGACAGCCTATCTCTGCCAACTATTTAAACTATTTGGACAACCTGTTTTGTTTCTTTCTTATTCAAGAATAATATCCAATTTACACACAAACTTTCATCTTACAAAAAACATTTTCAAAAGTTATTATAATCCTAAGTGCTTTTTTTAGTAAGATAGTTAAATCATCGGAAACTACGTACTTGGCCTGATGTTAAATTCTACTCTCTGCAAATATATACAATTTGACAAATAGAACAAAAATATTAACGTAGATGCAAAAAAATAAAAATAAAAAATAGAAACACAATTTTTTTGGTATAGTCGTATCTATAATCTCTTTAACACCAATTGAAATTCTATTAATTCCGTGATTAATGGATTTCAAAAGTGTTTTGTTTTAAGACATCCATTAAGATACACACATCATTTCGTTAGAAGAAATGTCTTTTTTTTTCCCAGATGCCTTTTCCTTTACTAAAAAGTTAAATAAAATATTAATGAAAATACTCTACAAAGACGTCTCTAAAACAGCATTCCCAAAATTGGCTTATAAATACTCTTTCAAAACCACAAGGACACAACTCAGAAATCACACCAAGAGAAGAAAATAAAACCTCATAACATATTCTATTGACTAAATTTCTTCTAAGTGCAAAAGAGGAGAAATGGAGTCAATGAAGATGAAGCTCATGGTGGTGTTGATGGTGGCTATTGTGGCCTTCTCATCCGTAGGAAAGGCGGCGGCGCAGACGGGAGAGGCTCCGGCTCCAAGTCCAACTTCTGATGCAGCTATGTTCGTCCCGGCATTGTTTGCATCTGTTGTTGCTTTGGCATCTGGGTTTCTCTTCTAAACCAATCTCTACATTTCATAGACTTGTAGGGTTCTTCTATTGTTTTACCTTTTTACTTGGATTTAGTTTATCACACGAGCTTTTTGTTGTTGTTTCTAATATCTAGACTACTATATATATATATATTATATTAATTTAAACCTTCGGGTTTTAATGTAATTGCATGAATGTTTGTGTGCGCATATATGTTTCATAACTAATACTATATATTTTTATGGATTCATTTAAACATCACATGCAACTGCAAAAGATCGAAGTCCACACAGTTGATCGATGTAAACCTCACATCTGCGAATGGTATGATCAATGATCCGATGAGCTGTGAAATTTTCTCAAAAAATTCTAGTGTAACTACTTAAATTTTCTAAAAGTAAAAACGTGTGCACAACAATTAAGCTCCAAAATGAGGCAAGAAGGAGAGGACTCTGTTTTTTTAGTTTAAAATCTTGAAGGAGAGGACTCTGTTGCAACCTTAATTGCATCAAACATGCATTTAAACTCAAAAGTGGAAATCAAATATATTTAGCATTCGATCGATTTTACATTGTAAAGGCTATATATATATATGAAAACAATCATAGAAACTAACTCATAGCCAATACTGATTGATATAGTTCGAGGAAAGTGTCAAGGCCTATCAGGTTAACTTTACACTGGCTAATTAAGTTGCAAACCAACCATTATTCAGTTAAGTAATAAAATAAACAAAAGGTTTATATTTGGAGTATGGGATGGTATCAGACAAGAACATGTTAAGCCATGTGAGATGCATAGAAGCAAAGTGGTCAGCAGCAAAAATGGGACCATAACCTTAGCTTTTTCTTTTTTTTTTAAATCTATATCTTTGAGGAAGTCGCAAAAGCTTTTTGTAAGTGGCCGCCACATTCTTTTTTCTCTCTCTCGTTCTTTCCAGAAAGTTCTCTATTCTCATTATTCATGAACATGAAGAAAACATAATTCTTTCTCCATATATCTTTACGGCCTGTGAATCAAAAGAATAAATGGATATTGATGATACACAGTTACACACTTACACAGTCTTGGTGGAAAAGAGTAAGCCAACGCTAAAGATGA
The DNA here is from genome assembly GCA_028015245.1 of Cardamine occulta. Classification (NCBI taxonomy): domain Eukaryota; kingdom Viridiplantae; phylum Streptophyta; class Magnoliopsida; order Brassicales; family Brassicaceae; genus Cardamine; species Cardamine occulta. The sequence continues at coordinate 5,287,902 of CM051372.1, forward strand.
ATTAAACTTTTATTTTGATTGCCTTTATATATAATATAACTTAATACATAAGTATAAGTTATCCAGAGCAGCTCTACTAGCCTCTAGGTCTCAACTAGGTCTCAAAGAGCATGTAACAATATATATCTTTATTTTTAGATTAAACAAAAAGTAATATTTTGCGTTTGCATTCGTATTTACATATAAATTTCGACTAAATTTTTATCAAACAAACGTTGTACATATGTTTGTTTCTCAAAATTTAACGAACTTTAACAAAAAATATATATATAGTAACAGAATTAAGCAAATCCATTTTGTTATATAATTCGTGATGCATATTAGAGGAAAGAAATCCACCCACAAGCTTTCCTTAAATCTTTTGCTATCTTATTTGTTTCTCTCCACACAACAATGGGCTAAAATAAAAAGGCCGAAGGCCCATAATATCGAGTGAGACCTAAACGCGAGACCTATAAATAAGGCGTTCCCTAATCGAAAGCTGCCATTTATTCTTCCTTGTATTCAATAGACTTTTTGATTGTATTTTTGTTGTTGTTGTTTTGGTAAAACTGAGGCAAGAAGGTGCAGTGATGATGGGTTTATAAATCTCGTTAATCTGAAATTCTTAATGAAGAGACATACTTCCCAACCATTCATTATATATCTGAGCACCTTTGTCTTTATTTTATTTTCTGAATGTTGAGCATTCACCATTCTTGAAATTCTTTTTGATTGAATCTTGTGTTTTGAAAATTCGCACATAGTTCTTCTTCGAAGCCTTTAGATTCGCTCTAAGCGTGGTTTCGAGGATTTTATTTGTGCGTAAACTAAAGGAAGATCCTATCTGCTTGAGTAATCTCTGTTATGTGTTAACTATAGAGATATGCTCCAATGTTATAGGATCACATTTACTTGCCAATAAAATTTACTCTGATCAGTCTATATATTTATTTATATAGAGAAAGATTTGTACTGGTTTCTTGAAGAAATTTTTAATGAACGAGATTACATTGAATTATAAGCAAGGCTTTGACCGAGAAGATACGAATGAACTGCAATGGGACTTGCGACTTTGAAAACAATACTCAATTTCTAAGTAAACGACCTAGTAGATACAAATTCCGATACCTATACAACTCAAAAGTAAGGGAATAGAACTAATGATGAATGGCAGATGAAATTGGTGTGTTTGAATATGATACCATGACCAAAGATATAGACTATTATTTAGTTTCTACGAGATCACGAGTCACGACAGCATTGAAAAAGATCAAATCTAAGAAAACTTTCAAGTGAATACATAACCTGAAGTGTTGGCATCGCTCTAGGGACTAAAAACACAAGAGAGCCACACAACCAAACAATTACAACAAATCTTTTGAAGTTTGAATCTCCAGCAGAAAAGAAGATGAAAAAGAGATAAGACTCTCTCTTCTTGGAAAAATGGGAGTAAATGTACAGTCCCAATGGACAAATTTTGGTTTTGGACTCACAATACGGTGTTAATGTGCAGTGCTTTGAGGAGAGATGTTGCCATTTGCTTCACCAGAACTTGGCCTCCTGACCGTTGTCCATCGCGTCGTTCTTCTATTAGATTCTGCAGCTTTTGAGGGAGGTCGTTCTCTACTATCAGCTGTTTTGGCCGTGGATGATGCTCGTAAACAGCCTGTTGTTGTTTCAATGATCCACGAAACCAAACACTCAACACCAAGAGACAACTTACTGGATAATATATTAATATGGCTATCGAATGATTTCATTACCTTGATGAGTTTCAGGAGGTTAAGTCGAGCAATCGCATCTTGGTGATCTAGCCTTGATATGAGCAACGGAGTCAATCCATTTACAGCTAATGTCTTATTGATCCGATATGATTTCCTGGATTCAAAATTACAAGGATTTAGACTTAAGAAGAGGCAGCTTCACTTGTAGTTTCTAAACATTTTACAAGAATTATCAGAACATTTTAGATAATCTGTTAAAAAGGGTAGAGATACATACGTGATTATCTTCAAGAATGGCTCCAATATGTGCACAAAGTGTCTCTCTGGGCAGCTCTGGAAGAAGTCAACTAATTTCTGTATTGCATCTTGCTTGAGCAACGCCTGCTCCACCTTGCGGTTGTCATTGTCTTGCGCCAAGCAAACAGCTATTGAATCTAAGGCTATCACAGACCAATATTCATCATCCAGTAATCTCAGATAAACATCCAGACCGCCGTGGGCCCTTAACTGCTCTCTTGAATTCCGAGACGCATGAGCCATGTCACATAGTAGTGGCAATGCATATTGTTTCAGAGGAGAATCCGACATGATGAAAAGCATCAGGTGAGGAATGATTCCGTTTTCAGCTGCTTGCTCTTGCCTCCTCTTGTTTATCTTGCACAGGTTGAATAGTGCACTAAGTACCTACAAAAAAATTGAAGTTTACAACTCCAGATTTCAATCTTTCAAATAGCATACTGGACAACAAGTTCTAACCAACAAGCGAAAGCTATCTCTATGCAAGTCAAGAAGGTAACCTCATGATGGATCTGATAAACAAGATGCCCATCCTTAAGCTCAAGGTTGGGGATCAAATGCTTAATTGCATCTGCACGCTGAAGATTCTCTAAGCAATTTGGATCAGTGGATAAATGATTGGTGCACTCCAGTATCTGGACAAAGGAAAGACATTGTAAGCATGCGACATGAAGATCTTCTAAACTACACATTCAAGCTCAGCCGATAGAAAATAGAAATATTATAGGAAAGCACTTTCAGAGAAAAGAAAATGAAACTTCGTACTATTTTCAAGTACCTTTAACAGAATAGGAGGTTCTACACGGTTGAACATCTGGAAAAGACGACTGAGTAAACTTTGGCTGCACATGTATGACTTTACTGTCGTATCAGCCCGAGCAAATTCAAGAAGCAGATCAGCCACTTTCTCCAAGTATTCCCTTGCGACATCTGCACTTAGCGTAGAGACCATATGGGCAAGTAAACCAGATGATGTGGCACTTCCAGGTCTAGCATTTAGAACACCCGAACCTGACAGTACTCCAGAGGCTGTCTGAGATGCAATCCCAGACGTTGAAGCAACTCCTTCAATAGCCAGAACCTTCTTTGTCATTGTTTTACTGGGATATCTAGGCGTAGTATCAAGATTTCCATTTTCCTTTCCACGTCCAGAGACCTCTGAAGAAACAATGTAATAATAAGGCACAAAAAAAAAATCATATACGTACCTAAGATATCAACAGTCTTGCCAAATATTAAACTTTGAAACTTACCTGCAAATTCAGCCATCAGAAAATCTAAGTCTCCGTTGGTTTTCTTTTCATTTGATCCATGCAAAAGAGGAAGTCTACTTTCATGTCTCTCTATGCCAGTTATGTGCTTAACATAATCCAGTTGGCCAGAAAAATGTCTTGAAGGGGGTTCTTTCTCCAATAAGCTAAGTAAAGGTCGGACTTGTTCTGTCTGAGTAACAGGAAAACCATTAGAGGCACCCTCCGCCAGCTTCTGAAGCTTATCTGTCGATGTCCTATTGGCAGAGAGAGATATTCGATGCTGTTGTCTAACATCTTCTGTGCCTGACGTTGAGGCATCTGGTGCAGCACTGCTTAATCTAGGCCTATCACCATCTGGGTGCAAGGCATCTGGTTGATGGACATCTGATCTTTGGGAATTTGAAGTTGAAGCATGAAAAGGCTCTTCACCACCCCCATGCCTTGTTTTTAATACATCAGGCTGATCAATCACACCGAGTGAAGTCTCAGGCTGACTAAAAATAGGATTGTTAGGGTCAAGCTGACCAGAGCGTGCTCGTGGAGCTTGACCATCCACAATCAGAGCTCCCCCTGATATGGAAGCCAGTCGGGTTGCTTCATTCAAGCTATAAAGAGTGTTGATTAGCCTTAGAAGAATTCCATTCTTTGCAGCTATACGGCAGAAATCATTTCTCGGGGTGGATCTTTTGAGTTTGAATACCTGCCACATCCCGTCAATAGCCAAGTGAACCATCTCCCTGGACAGAAAAGCTCAAATCAGTAGAATTTAGTAGCACATAGAGCGAAAAGGACCAGAATTGATCAAAGAGAGAAGAGCTAAATCAAGAAAATGGTCAGCTACTGAAAATGTTTCCGCTGTTTTCAATTGAACAAACACACAGCACACGAATTATCCAGGATAACAGTTCATATACAAAATCAGATACAGCTCGGACTTGTAATAAACCAAGGCAACACAGAATGGGGAAAATTTCAAAGTCCTTGTAATGAAATAATTGATAGATCTCACATTAACTTCTGCACTACATATGTTGAAAGTAGTCTAGACACCCACCTGTATTTCGCATAATCTGCTTCAAGAAATCCCACCAAAACAGGTATTCCACGGCAAGCTATGAACATTTGCAACGTTAAGGAGCTGTAAAGAAGCTACCAAATCAACTCTATGACTTACCGGAAAATAATAAGAAGCAAATATTATATATTTGATGACTATTAACCTTGACTGACAAAGCTGCTGCAAGAAGTAAGCTGCTTCTTTACGAATTTCCCGAGAACGATCCCTCTCAGGACCAGCAAAACACATTACCACAGGAATCTGCCATTTCACTTGGAATAATCAATTTTCATCGGATTTTTTTGTCACATCAAAGAAAACACAGATTTGACTATCTGAGAATATCATGAAAACTTAAGTGATGAGATCACGACACCACAGTTAAACTATCTACGATTATCCCAAAGTGGTGTTAGGTGTCCAAATAGATGTTGAAGATAGAAAATGGAGACGCAAGCTTTTGATAAAAATAAATTGGCCATATCCACCCAACTAGACCAAGGAACTACTGGTAACCCACCAAGGTAGCAACCAAATGGAAAGTTAGACTTACGAGACCAACAAGACAAGCATTTTCCTGGAAGTCGGTGTTATCTTTAATAATTCCGTTGATCAGCTGCAGCACGGCACATATTACCTGAAAACACCAGATAAGATTCACAAACATAAGCCAGTCAGTTTTGACATCGATCTGACAACTACTAATGATGAAGGACAACAAAAAATTTCCTGCTTGAATACAAATAACATACTCGAGATTTAGGGATATCGAGTAGATCCATTAGAGGGAGGAAACCATGCTGTGTCACAAATACTGCTTTCTGCTCAGGTCTCTGACGAAACATGGCAACTAGTTTCTGACAGGAAGATACTATTGCATCTTCTGATTCATCTGGCCTTAAGGAGCTGACCAATCTGCTGAACTCGACTGCCTGCAAACAGTTAACCAATAAATACTAAGATTTGGAATTGCTAAAAAAGTGGAAACAACTAAAAACGGAGTTGAGAAGCAACAGTTCTCTTTTAAACACTTAATTGGAAAATATCATTCTCACAGCATGAAGTGAGTCGGTTAAATAGCATTAGCATAACATAAAATGCGGAAAGATTGCAAAACTCTCAGGATATAAATTTGCAGAATACCTGCAGAGGAAAAAGATTTTCCGCGGGAACTTTTTCATCAAATACCTGAAAAACAAGGTATGGAAATATGTTAGCAACATATATATTACTTGAATGATCAAACCTGCATACTTGAGACACAACATACCAAGCCATCAATGTCAATAACATCATCTTTCAGAACACCCATCATTAAGCGGAAAAGATCACCACCATCATTTGAGTGCCCCATTTCACCCTCCATTTGCTTCTGAGCAATTGTAGCCCTCAATTTTGTTGCAAGGTCATTCTTTCCACCATCTGCGACAGGAGAATCACCCTGGTTGACATTTGATGTAGGCATCGATGTTGAAGCTTCATTTGGTTTTCCCTCCGGAACTTTATCCAATGGATGAAACAAATCATGCAAAGAAGCATCCCCAGGAGGATCACTAAATCTAGAGAGTTCATTACTACCAACACTAGATGGAGTCTTCACATCCTTCAAGATATAAATAACAAGCAAAAAAAATCTAGTTAGATTACAGGTCTTCAACTCTGTATAAGGCAGCTATCATCAACCTACCTACCGAAAGAAAGCAAATTTTGTCATGAAATTGAGCATTTTGTCCAAACACGTTATTCAAAAAAAGTAAGGGAAATTACTGCAATAAGAACAAAATCTTGTAAAAAAACAAGACCAAGGCCCAACAATAAACAAAACCAGTCTCATTATAGAAGCCTATGTTCATGCAAGTGTGGAATTCGCCAAAAAAAGTAAATAACACAAAAAAGTACAACCCCAGTAAACTGTTTTGTTTTTATCAGTAAGGAAAGAGGAGCTTATCAATCAACTCAACACAAAAAAGCACAATATACTCCCTCGTGATTTACCATATTATCTAAGAAAGTGCTAAGACATATAACAGCACAACTGACCTTTCGAATCCCACGATCTTCACCTTTTTGACCAAAGCTATGTGATGTCTGGTCCACCTGGATGGAACATTCTTTTCCAACATGCTTTGTTGCTACAGTATTTTTTCTAGCTTCCGAAGCTTCTGTTTCAAGATTTCCAGGTGTTTCTTCATGTTCAGATTTCCCATGAAACTCTGATACATCTTCAGATGTCCCCTTAGCATCCGAAGAAATACTGCAAGTACCAGATTGAAGAGAAGATTTCTCATGGATATGTGTAGGAACTTGATCTGACATAAGATCATCTTCTGAATGATCTGTTCCTTCTTCACCAAGATCACTGGGTGAAGACTGATCTTTCTCAGACCTAAAACTCGCCACCCCTACCAGAGGTAATTTGCTTTTTGAGTCCTGGACAAGAAAAGTACTATATCAGTAGCTTTTAGAAAAGCTCATCTTTAGCTTTAACGCGTTCTCCCGTTCATCTCTCACGCATCTTCAAAAGATCGGTTGATGGTAAATAATAGCAAAGAAATCTTACAGTTTTTGATATCCCCAATTTTTCTTCTGAAAGTTCAGCTACATCTTGACTACCTTCATCATCCTTCTCTGAACTTGCAGCGGCTTCCTTCATATATCTGCAAAGGATGAAGTACCCAAGGACGTTACAGGTTCAGTGGAAGCAAGGAAGACTAGTGCATTTTTTAAGATAGAATATATGAAATTTTTTGAAATATTCTTCCAAAATTTACAGTTAAATACACAGGTTCTCACTTGATGGTTCCACTATGCCGAAGTGATGACTGCAATGCTCGTCTAGAGTTCCGTATCCAAGGGTGAGAAAGGAGTGTCTTTGCATCAGGCCTCTGTCTGGAATCCTGTAATATGCAAGAAACAAATCAGATGATACATACTGGATATTAAATAAATCAAAATTGACTAGGTTCTGTTACAGAGGTAGGTGAATAAACACTATTGCAGAAAACTGACCTTCTTGAAACACTGTCGTAAAAAGTCTGTAATATCTGGAGAAAGACTATCGGGAATAGGAGGGCTATCATCCTGAAACGAAACCGGAAAAAGGTATTAGTTTGTCACTTCTGGCTAAAAGCTTTTGCATTTTTTCAGGAGAGAGGTGATTTACACATGGAGAACAAGAAAAAAAAAAAAAAAGGAAGGAAGAGACACCTAAATTTTATTGACTTAAAGCAAACTCATAAAATGTTGTCAAAACCTGAACAATACGAAAGAGGGCTGGCATGGGTTGCAGATCGTAGTAAGGAGGTACACATGTTAGAAGTTCGATAACAGTGCATCCAACGCTCCAAATGTCAGAAGCAGCACAAACTCCAGACATTTCAATAACCTGAAACAGAAGTTGGGCATCCATCAATACGCACATAATCAGGTAAAAGTTCTCTAGACGAGCAAACAAATGCATCTGTCAAAACAATAACGAAGACTACTTTCAAAAAATGCATATGAAAGCTAACCTATATAGAATACGGTGATGGAAAATATATATGTAATCAAAGGTGTACCTCAGGAGCCATCCAGTAAGGAGTTCCCACCACTGAGTGAGTATTAACATCAGCCTCATTAAGTTTAGTGGCAACTCCAAAGTCAGCAAGCTTAACAAGACCCTGAAGTGTGAAATAGTCAAGTATCTATTTAAGGAAGAATAGCCTAAATTTTATGTATCCTAGAATACAACATCTTGAAACAAAACACACTAAAGACATGCCTGAGAATAGCTAATAAAATCCAGAAGATATTGAAAACACACACCTCTTTTGTTGTCAAAATGTTTGCACCTTTGATATCACGGTGTATGACACCCTGCTCATGCAGATATACTAAACCTTCCAATACCTGTATTCACTAGTTAGTACACAATGCATAAAGAAACTTAACTCACGTAGAAAGATAAATACAGACCTGAGCAATGTAAACAGCCACCAACGATTCGGGGAAAGGTCCAAATTTATTTGGTTTAATAATGTTTGCAAGAGAGCCATTCTCAACGTACCTGCAAACACATGATTGAACTTGAGATTCCAGATCATAGTCCAGAGTGGACCTGAATAACACAAAAGCTACTTACTCCAGAATAATGTGAAGGTGAGTCTTTGTCTTCGATGACCCAAGATACTTCACAATGTTTTTATGGTTCAAGTTCTGCAATGAAATATCATCTTAGAAGACAAAGAGAAGGACTGCATATTTGCCAGCATAACCCATTAATGAGAAGAAGCCAAACTTCAGAAGGTGATTGATTTGATGTAAGTTAACGGATACTTAACATTAGGACCCCAACTTTGTAAAACAGTTAAGTCCACAATTCAGAAACAGGGTCAATCTCTACATATGCATAGCCGTCCCAAACACTATTAAAGCTAAAGAATATGTAATGAAACAATAATGATGGGATATGAAAGCTAGAAGCTACCTTCAACAGATCGATTTCTTGCTGGAGAAAATCATCCCAACAGCCGAGAATCATCCACATGTAACACAATGAGTCAGTGAGCATAGCAATTGTAAGGAGATGATAGACCACCATTTGGTCCATGAAGACAAAACAAATAACGAATATAGATTGAGAAAAAATAACAAACCATTATGGTGTTAAGATCCTCTTGAACAATATTTTTCAAAGAGACTTGTTTGATAGCCACAAAGTCTCCATTCTCCAAGTCTAATCCTTTGTAAACTCGACCATAAGCTCCTTTACCAATTTCATCTCCCAGCATCTATACTCAAAATTAAGAATCAAACTTGGGAGTTGATAAAAAATTGTAGAGAAAATTGCACAAAGTAGCTTAAATCAATAAAATAAACAAATTTCAAAGATTTAGCGTTCCAATTTCAAAATTGTTAAGAGCTAAAATCCTAAGGAGACACATAAAACCCCAAATCCCAGGAATTGCGGAAGAAGAAGAAGAAAGCTCACATATTTGTTGTCGAGAGTCTTTGATTTGTGGAACTGAGATGACGTCATTTGCCGCGCCATCTCTTCTCAATTCTTCCCCCGTCAGCAAAAATGCAGCGAACAAATTGGTCCTCAAGGAAACAGATCCATTTACGAGGGAAAAGCAATAAAGAATTTAGGGTTTTAATTCTCAGAAACTGAAGGATTCGAGATTGTGTTGAAAGATCAGGTGCCAGCTTTATTACAGTAGTGATAATATGATATGACAATTTATTTATTTAATAAAACCAAAACCAAAACCAAAACTCGAAGACCACAACAAATTAAAGTTTTGGGTTGGATATTGATTAACTGTAATAGCGGAGGGGTACTTATGTTAATTCCTTATGGGCCCCATATTTTCTATTTCTTTACGATTTCACCCTCTATTTCAGGATTCGTAAAATATCTGGCCTTTTGTCCAATTACCAATTTTTTACATCTTCTTTTTTTTTTTAACGTCGTCCAATCACCGACTATTTTTATCCATTTAAGAGAATATCTAATGCATCTTTTACTGGTGTCAATTTTAATTAATTCTTTTAAATCAAGGTGGTTAGTATTCATTAATGTACATTATTATCAACAGTTTAAAACATTTTGTTATTACTTTCTTAATTGTAGGAGGTGGGATAATTAAGCGGATGTTTATGGCCAATCAAATTATAATTTCATAAGAATAATCTTGAATCACAAATAACTAGAATCAACTAGACCATGCATAGTAGCAAGACGCTTCGTTAGTGCAAAATCTTAAAAATGAAAAAGAAATAACCATGCAGGTGAAAATAAAAACCAAAATGAAGATTATAAACTAGCGCGTGAGCAAAAAGGTCGGTAGGTTCATTGGTAACATCAGGAGACTAATGGAGAGAGAGAAACATTGACAGAAGAAACTCAACCAATCCAAGAACTCATAGATATCACGAAACCCTAGCGGAAGAGAGAGAGAGGTAGATTTGTTGAAGACGGCGGATATGACGTCATCTGGCGGAAAGAAAACAACGCCGTGTTGCACGAAGATGGGGATGAAGAGGGGACCATGGACGGTGGAGGAGGACGAGATTCTTGTGAGCTTCATAAAGAAAGAAGGTGAAGGACGATGGCGATCGCTTCCCAAAAGAGCTGGTTTACTCCGATGCGGAAAGAGCTGCCGTCTACGGTGGATGAACTATCTCCGGCCGTCTGTTAAACGCGGCGGTATCACCTCTGACGAGGAAGATCTCATCCTCCGCCTTCACCGCCTCCTCGGCAACCGGTATATATTTATAGAGATTAATAAATTTCTCTTATATTAATTCATGGGACGACACATACATATATAGAAGATCGTAGTTTGTAATATATACGTAAGTGTGTGTGTCTACGCATAAACTAGGGTTATTTTTTATTTTTGTTTTGCTTTAAGCTAGGGTTTAATTTCTTCTACATAAACATCAAGATTCTGATTTCTTGATCTCGATTCTTTTTCGTAAATTTATCACTATATATGTATAATTTGATTCGTGATTGGATTTTTCTAACAAAATATTAATCTCTTTCCTTTAGATAGAACTGTTGTTAAATTGAAGAATAAATATATTTTATTCTACTATAAAGCTAGTAGTTCTAGGAAATAGGAATCGAATTTGTTTATGATTACTAAGATAATTAAGGTTACATAATTAAAATGCAGCTAGAGTCAAAAATATGCATCTTCATGGGAATTCTACTGTGTGATGCAGGTGGTCATTGATCGCTGGAAGGATACCAGGAAGGACTGATAATGAAATCAAGAACTATTGGAATACTCATCTTCGTAAAAAACTTTTAAGGCAAGGTATTGATCCTCAAACCCACAAGCCTATTGATGCAAACAATAGCCATAAACCAGAAGACGAAGTTTCCGGTGGACAAAACCCTCTAGAGCCTAATTCTAGTTCTCCCACTGATACCACCATTAATAGCGGAGATGGAGCAGGCAAGATAACTATCAATGTCTTAGGCCACGAAGACGATGAAGACCTTGATTTCTGCTACGACGACAAGTTCTCTTCGTTTCTTAATTCACTTATCAACGATGATGATGATCCTTTTGGTGACAATATCCCAATATCTCTACCGTTGCAAATGCATGGTTGTACGGATGAGATTGTTGGAACGTCGTCGAGCTTAGGAAATGACCAGAGACAAGAAGATATATAATTGATCGAATCGTGATGTCTTCTAGCTATATCTACCGTACTGCTTCGAGAAGTGGCTACTCATGGGATTCAAAAGGTTGGTATATATATGTGCGTGCTAAGTTATTTTTGTGGTGGTTTGTGTGATTACAAAAAAACACATTTGTGTGTAATTGATTACACAAGCCTCTCTATATATATGGACATATCTCTCGTCTGTCCAAAGACCATGTATCCATATCATGCATACTGCGAATGATTCAGTGAGATATATATAAAGCTTTCTAATTAGGTTCTTAATTACAGCATTATTGTTCAGTTACGTAGTACTCTACATTCCATCTTCGCGTAACCATACATATATTGTTATGGAAGTTAAACAAGATTCGTATACCTTAAGTAAAATTACAAATAAGTGATAAAAATGTTCAAAATCTTTAAATTATGACACGAGATATGTTAGTTGTTTAATTTCGCTCAAGCAGTACGTACTGCAGTTCGTTTAGTGCACAAAATTTTGGAATTGTACCGACAAACATTAAAATTAAACGCTACTAAACCTATTCAGGACAGTTTGTAATGTATACTAAAGTATAAACTCGACTAACTAAATTTTAATTAAAACTCAAAGATTGTTAAGTACTTTTGTAAGTCCTGCATGTTTTTCAAGTATTCCAGTCACAATTATGTGCATGTATAACTGGATATGAGTTGTGTAATAAGTTAGAAACTCTAATTAAAATTTTTAAATTTTCACATGTATCTTAATTTATATAATTTTTGAAGAGCAGGTTGGATAATGATTATGATTTTAAACCAAGTGGTCTTGTCTAGTAGTTGAGAAGGAGTTTTCATGTTAGTCTAGACTAGAGATCAATTCTCGGGGAACTATTTAATCATTTACACTTGGTCACTGGAACATTCATATGGCCACTCCGGACTCTGGGATTAGTCAGATCTCATGCCCGTTCGAGTTGTTTAAAAAAATGATTTGTGATTTTATGTTAATAAAACGTACATGCATGCGTAGATGAAAATGGTTAGTTATATAATAACAAGGTAAAACTCAAAGTTTCACGTGTATATATCTTTACAAATATTTTAAAACCAGTGTTGGTTGAAGATTTTAGTTTGACGAATGCAAATTTACTGTTTAACCAAGCATATATATATATATAGCTAGGTAAAAGTTTTAATGTTTTAGTTCGATTTTTTGCTTGGGAAGGCTAACCGAAGCCTCTCAGAAAGAATTAGTTTTTATGTTGGTCTGTAGGATTCAAAAGGTTTCAAAACTTTTTGGATAAGAAAAACAAACACAGATTTTGCAACACTAATTAAGGCGTTTAGTGGTAACCTTTTAAAGCCTACAAAATTTTATTATAGACTAAGTTTAAGATATAGTGCTAGATCTAATCGTTTCAAATATCAGCCGTTAGTTTGATTGACGTTTGAACTAGTTGACTTAAACGAACTTCGCATGCTGCTCCGACCTAACATTCTCTTTGACCCTTCGTTTCACATCACACAACAGCAATATTAAATAACTGTAACCGAAATTCTTTTGGCGCAACCAAATTTAAACGAAAACGATTTCTTGTGGAAATTTTCATTTTTCATATACTAAGGCTAAGGTATATATCGTCATTTATATAGATTGGAAACTAGATACTGGATTCATCTCCCAAGATATCTCGTCGTCCCAAAGTAAGAACAACAAACATTTATAAACGTGTGAATTGACAATTGTGACTAAAAAATTCAAGAGAAATATGATTCCAACGAAGGAGAACATCAACAAAAAAAGAAGATAAATAATTTGAGTATATACATTGCAGAAAATACACATTCATCTGCTACACATCTAATATACGTATATTATGTTAATGATCAAGACAAGTAAATAAATTCGACGTACCGATATGAAAACAGTGGTCGCAGATACTCAAAACACACGCTGCTCTTTTCGAACATTACTGTTAAATGTGCTTATTTTATATATACACGATGTGTTGAGGATTTGTAATAATTATGCAAAGATGAATTAGGTTAAAAGAAGGAAGGAATTGACCGGTAGATTTGGTCTCTCTCATTTGGGTCTTCAGTGGAAAGTTTGATCTTATTGTTTGGAGATAATCACATCATAAAGATTATAGAACCTGTTAGGTACCAACTAATACTCTTCACTTTAATTATCTCTATCTCATTTGCGAGCGTCTCTCTTTCTCTCTACAAGTTATCATCGCCTATTGTTCTTGTTTCAAAAACCCAAAAAAAAAGTCTTATTTGTTTGTTTTAAAAGAAACAATTCCTCCGTTAAATTCAGACCATATATGGTCTTTGGTTCTCTCGTCCTTGAAGAAAATATTTGACACTAAAATTGTATAAACTTCAATAAATTGGAGTTATTGAGGGTAGGGTCCTACCTCACATTGTTGCCTATTCTTTGAGCAAACAATTTTCTTGGTCATCTAACATTGTGGTTCCACTTCGATGGATGTACATTGATGACCATCTGTTGTACATCAAAGAACTAGGTGTAATTATGATACATCTGTTGTTTTTCCTCGTATAGAAATCCATATCTTGTTTCACTTGGCAAATCGCAATGTCCATTCTTTGGCTACCTCGTCATGCTTTTCTCTATCCGATAAGTAAAGCCGTGCAATCACTGGTAAAGTTGGACTATCTGGAAGAAGAATAAGAACATATGGTAAGAGAAAGATAGAGACATACTAAAGAAGTTAAAGGCATATTATGTTCGTTGGCCAAAACCCGTCACGAACAGAATTAAGTTTTTTTTTTAAACACTTTCTTAGGCAGATCTAACCTGAGCTGATTAATTCATCAAAGGACTTGAAAATGTTTGATCTAAAGCCTAAGAGAAGAGTAGAAACGTACAGGGTTCAGGTTTTAAGAAGATAGATCTGATGGCTTGTAAGACTTTTGTGATTGTAAGGGCTGGGCTCCAACTGTCTCTTAGAATCTCCACACTTAAATTCCCCGCAGTATCGACATTGCAGTGGTAGATCCGAGTCTTGAACACCACCTGAAAATCCTCACCCAATTAACCAAAAGAGTATAGCAAAAAAGAGAATGCAAGCTCAAGACTATAACTGATATAGTCTGATTCTCTCTGAAACACAAAAGGTCAATAATTTGCTACAAATGCAATCCTAAGACTTCAATGTAAGCAACAAAAAAAGCTATGTATCTCCTCCATTTTAGATGATCTCTGTTTAAGAGTGATGTTAAAGTGACTAATTGAACATCAGCTAGCAACTAAGCATTTGTAATCAAACTCCTAAACCCTAAATCATTACCAGTCAAACAAGAAGTTAAGCTCACTTTTCACGAAATTCAACCGGAGAATTCACGATCATACCTTAGGTGGTTTGAATGGATAATCAGAAGGAAAAATTATATCCAAAAAAAAGATCCCTCCTTCATACGAAGTTCCTGCAAAGAGTTTGATTAATCGAATTAAACCCAAATCAAAGAGAGTTTAAACCTAACAATTTCAATCGGATCTTCAACAAATATATAAAGAGAGAATCGTAAACTAAACCTAAGGGACCAATGATGGTGGCGATCCAATGGTAGAGATTATCTCCTTTTGGTCCAGCTGAGCAATCAGGAGGTGGATTTACATTGAGCTCCGCCATCTCTCTCTGTATCCTCTTCCCTGATGCAGAAACAGATGTCTTTGCTACCCAAGACGATGCCGTTCCTGAATATCCGGCGTACATCGCCGTTGGTAACGGCCTTAACCTCCCGCTTCCGCCAGGTGTCATCATCTCCCGTCGTCGTCGTCGCTACTCTGTTTATCCAATCCACCACCACTTTCAGCGTTTCGCTCGCACTCCATCGTCAAAAGGTTTCCAAACGCCGCGTTTTTGTCCGATCAATTAAAAACAAATTAAGTAATATTCGCTGACGTGGCATTGGATCATGTTATTACCACGTGAAACCTTAATAATTTCGATAAATGATTATTATTCAAATTCAATACTTCTTTCAAAATTTATCGAATACCAGGAATTACGCAAGCTCTCCATGATTCTCAACAAATACAAGACAATGATTCATCTGAATATGAAATTTAAATCACTCTAATTTGAAGATTTTTAGTTCAAAAGATAAAGACAAAAAGAATGGGAACTTGTGAGTTCTCTCTCTAGTCTCTTAGTTACACTTACACTAAACAAAAGTAAAACAAATACTGGTAACCGGAAACAACCAAGTCGCCAGTAGACTTCTCCTTTACTACAAAACCGCGTTTTGCCAAACGTTCTACAAAAGGCGGTCGTGCTGAAGTAACAGTAGTAGTAGCGTGAGAGCTAGCGGGGCCAGGAATTGAAGATGGTAGCTAGAGATGATAAGTGCGTTTGCGTTCCCTCCCAATGGACTTACAGGTCCTAACGCAGTCGGAGGAAAGTTCCCTCCCATTGCGTTTGCGTTTACGCTGAGAGATTGATGGAAAAAGATTTCAAACAGTTAAGAACAGATTTAGTTTTCAAAAGATTCATAAACTTTAAAAGACAACTTGGGATTGTTACCTTCCTGTATATGCACATGATCTATAGCCTGCAAAAACGAGCAAATCCATCAAAATTTGAGATTTAAGCCATGGAAACATCGTGTAAACATAGAATTTTTGAGATCATTGATCAAGAAACTTACTAGGATCTCTAGTCGTAGTGATGGCCGTACCATCAAAGTCACAAGTTCCACCTGCACCTTTCATCTTCTGGTAATAGTCATTGTAAGCAAACGAAGCGTGACTTTTAAGATCATTCGGAAGATAGCACGGTTGGCCCGGTTGAATCGCTGCACAGTTAGCTTGGCCTTGACCACACGCCCAGTTCAAACCACTCTCCAACTTATCCTCATCAGCATCCGCTTTAGCCACGCAGAACATTAATGAACTGTTTAGAGCTGTGGATTCAGAGCCACCACTCAAGCTCAGAGGATAAACCGAGGTCCCGTTCGGAAACAATATCCCCCAGTTTCTCTCTGAGACTGGACCGGTCCGCTTGTCTTCGTTGTAAAGCTCGTAGATGTAAGTGTTTATTGGTATGTCTGGTTTACTAGGAGGACCTGAGTTGTTCAACACTCGCTTGATCAAGTTACCGTTGAATATCTCGGCGTTACCGAGGGTTGCAGCAGTTTCATCACTTCCGCCAGACGAAGGCCAGCCTGTTTCCGTGACAACAACAGGAATCTTGGAGAAATTCAAAGCTTCCATGGAGTAGTAAGCAGCATCAACCATAGCATCAAACATGCTGTTGTAATGTAAAAGCGTGTTGGGATCAACAATCTGCTTCACCGAAGGAAGCTGCTTGAACAACGCATAATCAAGCGGAAAAATCCCGTTAGCGGTTGTGTAACCGTAGTAAGGATACGCATTCAACATGAAAAAAGAATCGGTGTTCTTCAGAAACTGGAGAAACTGGTAAACCGTGGTGTTCCAAGATGGGTTAAACGTCGATGTAGATGGAGGAAACGGTTTAGGCATTATATCCATAGACATAGGACTCGAAACTTTGACCTTAAAGTTGAGATTGGAAGCCACAAGAGCCTTGTGAATGTTATTGAGAGCCGAGGCAAGAATCGGCGCCACATGAGGAGTTGTGGTGAGAACTTCGCTACCAACAGCAATGGCGGTTATTTTAGTTGAAGGAATATAAGCAGCAACGTTCTTGTTAACCCATAAAGCTGCTGCTGAAGGAAACCGTCCGATTTTGAGGATTTCATCATTGGTTACACCGACCATTACTTCAATGCTAGTGTTGGCAAATGCTTTGAGCATGTGGCTATTGGCATCATAGAGTCGGACGTGTGTGATTTGCCGCGATTTGAGAAGCGTTACGATGTCTGAAGGCGATGGCATGTTGGTGAGATCAGTCCCAATGTTCACGCCGATGAATGCAGCTGTATAAAGAATCAGATTTAGAGTCTCTGAACTTCACCAGGTAAAAAGAAAACTTAGAGATACTTAATAATGTGATCAAGTGAAATTACCGTTTGAACAGGCAAAAATTGAAATTAGGAGCAAGAACGCTTCTGCAAACCATCTCGGAAGCAGCATTGCAACCAAGAGCTTGAAAATCAAAACCTACAGAAACATTGAAAAGTTCAAAATTGAGTCTTACTCTAATGACTGTAACAGCAATTTCAAACTTAAACATGACATGGATTGTAGATTTCTCACTTTAGTTCAGACAGCACTATTTTCAAAAATCTTTTTCAGGAGAGTTATAATTGAGCCTGGTCAAAAATGGTAAGAACCCTAAAATCAAGTAAGCAACTTTAGATACTAAACTGGATATAAAAACTGAGGATTTCCGACAGAAGTAAACTAAAGGGGTCTAGAGACTAATCAACACTCTGAGTCTGAGAATACAAACGGAGTAAACAGTAAACAATAACCCATCGAGCATTCGAAAAGCCACGCTTTTTTTTTTATACACTCTTTTGTCGTTTCGTTCTTTCAGACATGTTCTCTGGAAACAGGATTTGCAGAGAGAGGAAGAAGAATGTGGAAGACACAAGTAAAAGCTAGCTCGGACACTAGCTAAAACAACAATGTGAGATAATGAAGCACTCAGATGCAAAATCAATAGAATATTAGTAAAAGTACCTAATTTGAGCTTGTCCTGTTCCAAATTCACTCAGCGAGAGTTCAAATCACAGAGTAGAAATTCAGGGGAAAAATAAATGAGAAAAAAAAAGAAAGCCACCGATGAAAACGAGACAGAACAGGTTCAGAGGTGTTTGTACTGTAATGAACCCACCGAAGAGAGAAAAAAAAAGTAAATACTTTTTCTTTTCTTTCGGCGAAAATTATTTACGAAATTGGAGGAAAGAAAACAAAAAAAAAAAGATAAGAAATAGAAACTAAGAGATTGATGTGCTAAGTAAATTTGGTTTCATCTCAATTTATAATGCGTGGGAAACCATAGAGGTGTGTGTGTATGTGGAAGGTGAGGCTTCAAAGTTCAAAGAAAATTATTTGACTATTGCCCCAACCCACTTATTAATTAGCTGCCTCAAATCCAAGCTCAAAAAATAATACTCTCCGTTTTAACTAAGAACATCATTTAATCAAAAACAATTCAACAGATAATATAAGACATTGGATGATACAAATAGTCACAAAACAAAACATAAATCAAACTAATTTTTGATTAATTTCTTTAGAAAAATAAAAAAAAAAAAAAAAAAAAAACATAAATACCTCTACAACTGTTTATAAAATAGAAAAAGAGAGTACTACAATATTTATTCTTGACAGTTGACACATTAGACCTATACGGCAATATTCCACCTCCTCAATAAGATTAGTAATATTAAATTAACTAAAAACAAGAAACCAAGATTTGAAGAGGTTGTAGACTACAGTTTCCACGCTCTTCTCATTTCCTTTAAGTTATGCCCTTTTTAATAAAATATGATTTTTGAATCGAAAAAAAGATCCATGTGTTTGCTTATTCCATGTGCATGACTTCCAAATATATATTTTTATTAAGGGACTTCCTAATGGTTCTTGGATGCTCTACTTATTCTTGATTCGGTGGTTCCTTTTATCACCAGAACTAAAAAAAAAACTGATAAAAATGAAGTCCAATCTTCTTTTGTCTCTTTTACATTTTTGTTACAGATTCAACCACATATTGGTACATTATTCTGAAATTGATACTTACTAGAAATGTCTAGTTAAGTTGTCCTATAATATTGTTTTTTCATATAGAAAAACAAACAATTGTTTCCACAAGGAAGAAAGAAACGATTATCGACATTATTGCCGTGCATTTAAAATTCAATACAACTCCAGAAACACGCGACGACCAAGACTTTTGTCGGATTAAGTGACTCACACAAGTCAAATGCAAGCCAAAATTTTCTGGCTAAAAGAACAGAATCGTTAATCACACTCAAATCATATGACGACTTGGAATTAATATAACTTTGAAGTATTAGAGAAAAAAAAAATTTGTTTGAAAGAAAGTAACAAAGCCCCTTTTTCCTGTGTGATATGCTTTCGGGGGAAGAAAAGAAAATTAGCTGGAAAGTGAGTAAGGCCGATTCAAAATCAAAATAAATGGAAGCCATACGTCAAAAAGCTCCCTTCCATTTCCTAATAGGCCAATTCTTTTCACCATGACAATGCTAGATGAGATCTAAGAAGATAAGATGACAAAAAACACATGCTGCTTCAAAGTAATGTCTCAAGATAATCCATAGATTAAACATAAAACAAAACACCAATAGAACTACAAAGATATATGTCTTCAAACTTATCTAAATAAAGACTTAAGAAGGAAATTTCAATCTAGAGGCAAACAAAATATCTGATAAAGCAGAACTCGCAAACAAGACTGAAGAACTGAAGAGTAGTGGAATACATGGTGTGTAATCACTGGCTTGGAGAACGGTCTCCATTTCGTTCCCCGCGAGGGCTTCGGCTCCTGCTCTGCCTAGGGACAGGGCTGCGGCTCCTGGCTTGTTCAGGTGTGTAGCTCCTGTTTCTTCTTGGGCTCACGCTTCTTCTAGGGGGGCTGCGGCTTCTGCTGTGGCTTTTCACTCTTCCAGGACTTCCACTGCGAACCCTTGAGCCATTATGAGGTGGTGAGCGAGAGTATGACCTCTCCTTCTCATATCGTCTATCCTGGGGTGAAACAGACCTGCCATAGCATAGAGTTGGAGAGTAGAGAGTGGTTTAATCCATCAGAGAACTGTAATGATATCCGACAGGATATAATTCAAACAGGTATGCCAGAGCTAGTTACCTAGATTGATGTCTTTTAGGAGGAGGAGAATTATTATAGCCACGGCTGCGTGATCGTGATCTACCACCTCGACGAGGAGGGGAACGAGAGTACCGAGGAGGAGTGCGTCTTCTGTCATGGAATCTGTTGCTCCTACAAACATGAAAACGATACAAGTTGAGATCAAGTCATATCTTGGGGTTGTAATAACAAACTAATCCTTCTATGGTGTCCCTTGTTCAAAAGAAGAAGAATCTTAATTCACCTTCCACCTCGATCCCTTGTTCTCATTTCAGTTGGCTTCTTCCGGTTCTCCTCTGCAAATACGACAGTCAACTCACGACCAAGAAGAAGAAACCCATCCATGTGATGTTTTGCCTCAGCAGCATCAGCTGGATCCACATACTGAATGAAACCAAAGCCCCGGGGATCTCTGCACCAAAACAAATAAGCAAAAAAAAACAATCTTAACCTAGGGAACCAAAAACACAATGACCAAGGAAGATATACCACTTTGACAAGAAGCCTTTTAAATAAAAGTTGGCATTACAATCTCCTGCATTAGAAGCCATCATCGTAAACATGAAAAAAGCAAGCACTTGCCTGCAAACCTTGCAAGTTTCAGTATAAAGATGACTTCTCCAAGACTTGAAACATCTTCAAATTGAATTCAAACCCAACTTCCTTCCAACCTTCACTACCATTTAGAACATCTTCCAAAGAACTCTAATTACTTCATTGGTCTCTTCAATTCTTTAGATTCACTGTTAAACCTCAACAACTTCAATAAACACACTCGAAGTGTGATCGAACATGGAATATATTACTGTATTCTTTCCCTAAAGTGACTAGAAGAGAACGAAGTTTTAGGTGTACTCTACTTACTCACTCTGAAAATCCAAGTTTCCATAAAATAAACATTTAAAAGCTCCAAGGTGATTTTTGGGGAAAAATGACATGTACGACATCAAGACATTTGAAAAAATTCTTATAAATCCAACAGATTCATGTTCTGCAGATGTCGAGATGTAGGATTCACAAAACGTGGTCAAAGTAAAATAATGCCTTTGGTGTTCAAACATATAATGTCTTTATCTACCGAGTATGCTCACCCAGTATAATAATCCCTTGGAAGGTAGATGTCCTTGACAGGACCAAACTGCTCAAATGGCCTTCTGAGGTCTTCTTGCCTGGAGAAAACAGAGTCAAGGGATAACAGAGTCAATCTATTGAAAATAACTGTGACTTTCATGAAATCTGAAGACAGAAATCCATACATACGCTATCTACAAAGATACATTTTACATTCTTGTTAATATATTGTTGCCTCAAAAAGCATCCACAGAACTTAACATGTCTATCAATCTATGATGATGAGTCATACATCAGTTTTCTGAAAGCTTCAAACAGGCTTAAACAAGTAAATATGGAATCACGAAACTTAACATTTGACAAAGCCGCAAAATCAATAAAAAGATATGGTCAGAATTCCAAGTATAGGGAACCACGGAAAAGGTAGTAAAGAATATACCTGCAATCATGACGTAGGTTGCGAACCAAAAGACTAGTTGGGAGATCCCTGTCACGGCTCCCACCATATCGTCCTCGGGGGCTAGGGCTCCGGCCCCTCCTTCCATAACCCCTTGGTGGTGATGGAGTGTAGCTTCTTCCCCTCATTGAGACTAGGCTTTAATCTCTTTAACAATCAAGCAACCAACAGAAACTGAGTTAGGAAATGTGCCAGATATGATTGAATTCACACAAGCTTACACAGCAGCAACAAGAAAAATTCAAAAGTTTGAATTCACCAGTTATAAGCCATAAAAACAATTACCAAATGCAGATTAAAATATAGCAATCGGAGAAATCTCAAGTACTACTTTTCAGCTAGTAAGAAAGACATGTTCCCAATCAAAGAATAACATCAACAGCAATAGATAGCTAATGCAAAGGCTTAGGTTATTATAAATGTCGTAACCATCCTTATAAGGAACTTTCTACCAAGTATACAAATCTGAGGTCAATTTCACAGAAATGACCAAGAAAATCGATAAAAAATTGAACTTTTTTCAGGTATCAGAAACGAAAATCTCCGATCTATTACGTTTCCATCGTTAAGTTACCCATACATATAGTTAGAAGGAATCGCGAACGGGTAAAGGTAGCCGACGATAAGGTAAGAAGAAGAAAGGGGAAAAAGTTAAGCATCTAGAGGCTTACCGCAGCTAAGGACGGTTGAAAAGAACGACGGACGGTGAAGAGAACCACAGAGGAAGCGGCGCGGTATGTATTGGAGAAGAGACACAGTGATTAGAAGATAATAGACAAAAGAGTTTAACCTACTTTTGGTTTTGGATCTTATGGTCGGAACGAGCGGGTCATAATTAGGAATTTTTACCATCTTTATTTTATTTTGAAAACACAATTACTATACATCTAAACTATTTTAATACGTTAAAATAGTTTAATACATGATAACATGAACTACAGGAACTATTGAATTTACATGATAGTTTAGATGTAGTTTAATACATCTAAACTACAGGAACAATTGAATTTACATGATAACATACATAAATTAACATCAATTATGTACGCAACACCATAATCATTCATTTTGTACTGTTTCGATACACCAATTTTATGTCTATACAAAAAAAACACAGATCTGATCCGATCCAAACAAACAAAATTAGACCAAAAATGACAAAATACTGAATATATTCTAGACTCTTAGATCCAAATAACCGAATCCGAGCCAAAAAATTGAATGGATAACCGAAATATCAAAAATATAATTATATATCCAAAATTACAATTATAAATCTGAAAAATAATTATTTTTAGATTGAACGAACCCAAATACCTAAAATAACCAAAATATATGAATATTTTTAGTTATATTTGTGAAATTTAACCACTTTTTAGTTTTGTTTTAATATTTTGGGTATTTGAATCCGATCCGAATGCAAACCGAAACCCAAACGTCAAGGCCTAACCGGTTTGATGAAGGGAACTCCTGACGATCAGTCCGATGAAAACCGACTGTAATCCAATTAAAACTCGATTGATCCGACCTAATCAGTCGAATGAAATTTTATTTGGATTATGGTTAGTTTTCGTCGAACGTTCCCATACTCCATATATCTGTTGTATTGGAACAGTAAAAAATTGGATGGCTATGGTGTTGCGCACATAACCAATGCTAGTTCGTGTATGTTATCATATAAATTCAATCTTTTGTATAGTTTTTAACACATTCAAATAGTTTAGATATGTATATATACATGTGTTGGGGCATACTTGGCGTAGTGGGCAATGATTATTCCTTTTATTTTCTTTTCTTAAGTTTTTGCCTCCAAATCCTTTATGTTTATTCTTTGTCAATTTTTGCCTCTAAATCCTTCCTAAAAGGTCTACACATTATTTCTATATTACATGTAAACCCATTCACTGTGTAGAATTCAATAATTTTCTCAAATTTTTAAGCAAATGAAAGATTATTTTACCTAAATTGATAAGAATAATTTTGGTATTAATATTATTTTAAAAAATGAGCAGAGATTATAAAAACTAAAAATATAATTCTGGGTAAAAAAGTAATATTATGACTCTAATGGGGTAAAACTGAAATTATAAAAACATACGAAGATTTTGTCATACTATAAGAAGATTTAAGTTTCGCCTTTTGCTCTCTTTTCACTTCGGTCGGCCCCGCCTCCTCTCATTTCTACCACCGACGTTTGTGATCGCCGGTTAGTCTTCTTCCGCCCCTTTCTTTCTCTTCTCCATCTCAACCTTTTTGTAGAAATCAATCGTGTTTCGTTAGTGGCTCTGTTCTATTTGACCTAAACATATCTCAATTGTGGACTCCTGATGAAGTTCTCAAAACAACGCATGTGATCTAGCAATTGAATTAGTTTATCACAATTATGTCATCAAGAGCTCATAACTACTGTGATATAGTGTAATTGGATATTTGGCTTATAGAACATTACCATTTCCAAGGATTGTTTCAAGTAATTGACAGAAAGTATTGATTTTTTATAGCCTGATTATGCAAAATTTTACTTATTAGATTTGTATACATGTAGAAGGGAGTATGTTTTCTCTTTTGCTATCTAAAATGGAGAAATCGTCTGAGAAGCCCCTAAATGGGAAAATGAAATCTCAAAACTCCCCGTTTATAAACTGAATTTTTGTTTGGAATTAATTTAAATCGAAAAATGGTGTTTTACTGTGTTACCCTAGACAAAATTTAAAATTTACATACAAAACCTAGGTTTTATCCGAAAACTCAGAACCTAATTGAATCTGACCCGGAAACGCAAAATCACCCTCAATTACTCCATCAATTCGATCGAATCCCTAATTTTTAAAAATCAAAACAGAACACGATAACTTCTGAAAAGAACCACTCTCTCTAAGAACAGAACTCTCTTCGTGAAACTAGAGATAACTACACGAATCCTACTCGATTTTCTACTAGATTGTTGTGTTAGATCGAAAACCCCTGTGCACGAAGATGGCTAGGACAAGGTGGGGAAATAAGAATGCTCAGAAGCAAGTTACTAAAGATGAAAATAGGGAACGATCTCCGGTTGAGGAAGTTACTCAAGATGAAAATAGGGAACGATCTACGATTGGGCAAGTCGGAAGGAGTGAAGAAGACGGAGAGACAGATCGATCTCCGGTTTGGAATGATGAGAACGAGCGATCTCCAGTTCGAAGTGATGATGCCGAAAGAGCCAGAGAGGAGAGGGTTAGAGACAGGAGGAGTGAAGAAGACAAAGACGATCTCGAAGAAGAAAGTGACCAATCTCGTGATGAAGATGAAGAAGTCGGCCGGAATGGAGAAGAAAGAGATATAGTGTCGGATGAGGGAAGCACAAGCCGAACCTTGAGCGAGTCAAAGATAAGTAGTTGGATTCAATAGATATATTACTTAGTTCAAAGAGGTATAACTATGTAGAACTAGGAAATACTAATTCGTTTTAGTTAGGGAAATTGGCTTTGTTGTTGAAGTAATTCATTTTATTTAGGGAAAATGTTTAACTTGGTAATAATTGGAATTGAATTTGTAGGTTTTAAGTAGTAGAACAGATCATTATGTGTTTTGCTAAATTTATGAAAATATATAACTAGTAATACTCTGTAAAACTTGTTGTTGCAGGGTTCTGAGGAGATGGTGGCACCACTACAACCTCTGAGAATGTACTCCGCACCTTTGGAGTACAACAAGAAAATCAAATTGGCAACTCGGTGCTATATTTATGAAGCCTTGAAGACACTTGATGAATTGCAACATCCCCTTACGACATTTGAGCGGAAATGGTTTGAAGAGCATCCGCAATTCAAACACATATTCCACATGCCGCGAGAAAAAAACCACAAGGTTATGGGGATGTGGATGCTCCTTCTCCGAACGACATGCCTTGAAAAGAATAAAGAAGTGTGGTTTGTTGTCAACGGGACTCCGATCCGTTATAGGATCAAGGAGCACGCTTTGATATCGGGGTTGAATTGCAAGAATTATCCCGTCAACTATAATAACGCAGGCGGTGAGGCCTTTATGAAAAGGCAATTTAAGGGGATGACGGTCTGATATCAAGACGTGAAGAAGAAGCTAGAGGAAATGGTCCCGGGAGAGCGAACTCCAGATAGGTTGAAGATGGCGATCCTCTTCTTCTTATCCAGCATTGTGATCGCACAAACGAAGACGGGAGACGATGCCACCCCTGTGGAGCCCTTCTTTCTAAGAGCGGTGGATGATCTCAATTTATGTAAGAGATTTCTTTGGGGGAGATTATCTTTTGATCACTTGCTAGGAGAGATCGAGCACAAAATGGCTCATTTTGGAGGGACTGTCAAGGGTACATTATGGCCGGTTCCAGGTTTTTGTATTCCTATGGAGGTTAGTTAAAATTATTTGAGGTTATTGTTCATTGTTAGTAATTCTTATAATTGAAGCTAACTCTAACTATATGTGTTGTGTAGCTTTTAGCATTTGAGGCAATTCCGGAGTTAGGGGATCAATTCTTAGAAGCTTATCCAGGGGCAGACGAAAATTTTCCTTGGATGTGCAAGAAAAAGTTCAATAAAGGCGAATGTAAAGGATTTCCTTTTTCAAAAATTTACAAAACACTTGGTACAACTATGCTGTGTTTTCAGTATTTGAATTGGTAGTTCTAAAAATACTTGGTAAAACTATGTCATAGTCACCATCGGCTATTAATGTACGCATGTCCTCTTCCCTGTTGTTCCTTTTCATTTCATCGTACCAAAGGTCATTCTCACATAGTTTATCCATGAAAACCTAATCTTACCTGAAATCAAAGACGAAACAATAATTCAGATGTTTGTCCAATTGAATTCGTATTACTTGTAAAACTCTGTAAAAGTATGTTTTTTAGTATTCGTAATACTGGTAATACTTTGTAAAACTATGTGTTTGTAATACATTGTAAAACTATGCTGTTTGTAATATTGGTACTGGTAATACTTTTGTAAACTAAAAGAAACAAAGTAACGGCGCACATGTGACGAAACGGTCACTCAGATATTTGTCCAATTGAAAAGCTAATCGAAGACCTAACACAAATTCAAAACTTTGTCCAATTGAAAAGCAAATGAAAGACATAACACAAATTGAGATCTTTTTCCAATTGAAAAGCAAATCAAAGACCTAACACAAATTCAGATCTTTGTCCAATTGAAAAGCAAATCAAAGACCTAACACAAATTCAGATCTTTGTCCAATTGAAAAGCAAATCAAAGACCTAACATAAATTAAGATCTTACCCGAAGTCTTTTTCGAGATGGAGATGGCGATGATGTCTCGATGGAATTCTTCTTCGAGATAGAGATGGCGATGATGTCTCGATGGAGGAGGATGAGGAGGATAAAGAGGAGTCTCTAGAATAAATGTGAGAAAATGAAAACTGGTGCAAAAAATTTAAAGAAAACTCAAAAAGAAATGGAAGGAAAACCCAAATTCGGGAGCCAAAAAATTGGAAAAATTGAGGTTTGGGCGCGCAAAATATTGACACACGTGCGCCATTTTCGTCACATGTGCACCGTTTTTAATGACATGTGCGCCGCCTAAGTATACGTAGTTATACGTAAGATACTAGTTACACCAAACTTCCAAAGTAGTTATACTTTGGATGTTTTTCTTTTTAATTAGTATTACATATACTTAAAGAAACAAATTTTAATTTTACGTTTGATTCAAATCGATTAACATATAATTCTTAGTGTTTTGTGCATTAACATGTTAAAAACCTAGATTTCTGTAACTTTGATACCATAAGTTGGATATTATTCACAAACTCACCTTAAAAGTATAAGGATTATATAGGGTAAATTGTTTCATAGCAACTTAATTAATATTATTATTGTAATTTCCTTCTAAATACATATAGAAACATATATTTCAGATGTTTACAATGCCTATAATTCATTGTTGATACACATGTAAAATAAGTTGTAAATTAAGGTATTTTTAAAAAATTAAAATATGTCCAAATTAAAAAATTATCTTTTAAAAAATTAAAATATGTCCGAATTATTAAAAAACTTCTGTGACACCCCATGTAAATACAAGTTTAAAACATTGTAATAATTTCCGGAAAAAAATATAAACAGGGTATTTTCTAAATTATAAAAATTAATAGGATATTTTCAAATTATAAAAATAAATATATGAAATAAGTTATAAATTAGGGTATTTTAAAAAAATTCCCATATAAAAATTAGTAACATGCAAAATATATATTACTAATGTTTTTCGATATCTAAACTCATATCAAATTTTTAAAACAAATATGATGTACGTTGGGATTATTAATAGGATTTAAAAAAATTAAAATATGTCCAAATTATTTAAAATTTCTTGTAACACCCCATGTAAATACAAGTTTAAAATATTGTAACATTGAAACAATTTCTGTAACATAATTAACATCATCACAAAACCAATCAATAGAATAACGAAAAACAAGTTATACGTAGTTGTCCTAACCAATAAATAGTGTTACGAAACAAAAGGTGAAGAGATCAGAATTAAACATTACTACAATTTTTAAATAACAACCATTTGAGTCCTTGTCTTGGCCGCCTTTTATTTTGTGTCATTGGACGCCGTTCTCCAGCCGATGGCAACCTTTTCACATTTTTCTTCCCTTTTTTATTTTTCGATCCCAAGGTATGATTGTTTTGCTTTTGATGTCATCTGGGACATCCCATTGAGACTTGTTCTGCACTAAATAGATTGTCCTATAATACGCCATTGTCCACAGTTCTGTCCAATAATATTTTGAACACAACTCATGTAATTGGATATCACGAGGTCTATCATCATGCCTAAGGAATTTAATATAAGCGGCTAGTGTGTGCACACAAGGATACTTTTTAATATCGAACACCCTGCAACTGCAACTTTTGGATAACAAGTTTACCATATAAGTCTTTCCATCACTACCGATGACATTGTATTCAAGCTCGAAAGTGTTTAGCTCTGTCACAATCAACTTCTCAGCAACACCCCATAAATCGTGCATGCAGTTCTCTACTAAAGGCACCAGTTTGTTTTTATCGTTCCAGACACGGCCTCCTTCTGATGTTCATTAAACCAATGAGAAAACATTGTAATGATCGCATCAAGCATGGATATTAAAGAGTACTTCCTTGCGTCCTTGAAAACACTGTTCAAAGATTCCACAATATTACTTGTGTCTAAGTTGTATCTATCTCTAGGAAAATAACACCTTGCCCATTTTTCTTTCACTGTACTCTCCTCCAGATACTTGGCCGCAGAAGGATACCTCGTTCTAAAAGAAATATAAGCAGACTTGAACTCAGCAGCTGTGTAATGCCTACTGCACTCCATGAATCTGCATGCGACTACGTCTTTGTTAGCGTTAGAAGCATGACCTTTCACATTTTGGGACAAATGCCATACACAATACCCATGATGAGCCTGGGGATACACATTACCTATGGCGCTTATGAGCCTTGCATTTCTGCCACTCATAAATACCAATTCAGAAGAGTTCGGTATAACGGTTTTCAGCATCTGCATAAACCATGTCCAACTTGCATCATTCTCACCATCGAGTACAACAAACGCTAAAGGATAATGGTGTCGATTAGGATCTTGAGCTGTAGCAAAAATTAGTACACCACCATATCCGTTCTTGAGAAAAGTTGCATCCACAATTATCACTTTCTTCATAACTTCAAAACCTTCAATGCTAGCACCTAAAGCTATGAATAGGTACTTGAATTTTTCCTTCTCATCCAATTCCAAACGGGTTATTGTACCATCATTTTTCTTCTCTAACATGTGCAAATAGCAATACAACAACTTGTAGCTTTCTTCCGCGGTACCACGCAAATCACTATAAGCTAGATTTCTCCCTTTTAATATTGTGGAGTATGATATCTTCACACCTAATTTTGTCTGAACAAGATCCATGATATCTCTAGAAGTTGGAGTTTTCATTTGTCCCGGATAATCCTCTACCAAAAAAAATGGAACTAATTGTGGTGTGCCTTGCCTTTTCGTTTTGCTGTTGTCGCTCTGACTAGTCTGAGAGTATGTATGCATCTTGGTGTACGTTCTAATCGAGAAAAATTCTGTATTTTGAATCTTTGTAGCTCGTAAACCCCATTTACAGCTTTCTTGACTACATTTGAGCACTAAACGTCTCGGATCAGACTTTTTTATATCAAAACAAAAACTGTTGACAAATGAGCCTCTATCCACCACATCTTGCAATGTCTTCCTATTTGGAAATTCTTGAAGTACAGTCACTCCCAAACCGTCTTCCCATGCCTCTACAAACTGACTAGTTTCTACAACAGGTGGAACCTCTACATAATCATCACCCATATACGACCAATCCACACCTTCATCACGTGATACATCTTCATCATCGTGCACTATCGTCTCAATTTGTTGTTTTGCAAGTTCTTTTTCTACATACAGAGTAATGGCATTATCTTCGATTAAACCATCATTTGAATCCAGGTCGCCATAGTTCTTACCAAAATAACTTTTTCTGGCTCTCGACAGTTGCTCAGGCAGTTCCGATCTAGTGATGACCTCCACAAATAACATACATCTACGGTTCTCTTTATCAATGGACGTTAGATAAACACACATATCGTCATCATCACAAATAATAAATTGTTCCTCACATCCCACCAGTAGTGGAAAGTAACTCAATTGCAATTTAACCTTACTTTCATCCAACGCAAGCTTCTTGTATATCCTAACTTCTATCATCGACAAAGTTATCTCTTCCACTGATGTCTTCAATATTAAACTATATATGCGACCTTGGCATTTAAAATGTATGTTGACGTTGTTGCTCATTGTATCCTGCCAAAACAATACAAAAAAAAACTCAATCAATAATACTAGTTACGAGTTATACTACATTTATCAGTAATACTTGTTACAAGTTATACTAATTATACTACATTTATCAGTATAACCTGTTACAAGTTATACTAGTTATACTACATTTACCAGTAATACCAGCTACAAGTTATACTAGTTCTACTATATTTATCAGTAATACTAGTTACAAATTATATTGGTATTACCTAGGTCTCAATCGCAAGAATTTAAATTGGATCTTCTAATCTATAATACACTACGATTCAACCACTAAAATCCGTTTGTTACCAATTTAAAATCCTAATCGATCCAGAAACTATGGTAAAACATCTAATGTGTATATAGCAAATCCTCAAATATACCTAATTGTCAAAGAATCTAGATTTTGAAGCTGAATGACGGAATAACACCAATGCAGAGGTCGACGGCGAGGCAGAGGTCGACCAGTGAGCTCGCCGTGGCCGGAGACAGCTCAACGACTAAGCTTGAAGGCGGCGGCGGCGGAGAGGGAGACCGCTCGGTCTTCTTTTTTCCTTTTTCTTTTTATTTTTCTGAGTAATATTAGAGGACTAGTTTGGTCTTCACACACTAAAACATTTTTAAAAGGGACATGTAGATTAAATAAGAACATAGCAGATTTTATTTTCTCATTTAAAGGCTTTTGGGAAGTTGGCTCTCTAAAATGCCGGATTTTGTGGTTTGACACAAGTGTAGTTAAAATCTACACTCTTTGGTTATAACACTAAAACGATAGCGTAATTCAGTTTTTGTTCTTTGGTTATGTCATTCACAGAAATGACTGAAGCAGAATCCAATATTGTTGTTCCTGAGTCAGTGTTAAAGAAGAGAAAGAGGGAGGAAGAATGGTCACTTGCCAAGAAACAAGAGTTCGATGCGGCCAAAAAGCAGAACGCTGAGAAGAGGAAGCTTATATTTAACCGGGCTACGCAGTACTCCAAGGAGTACCAAGAGAACGTATTATTTCTACAAGTTTAATTTGCAATTTTTTCTCAAGTTAGAAATGCAAATTCATCAAGAGTTTCTGCTTCTTGTTTTCTTTAGGAAAGAGAACTAATCGAGCTGAAGCGTGAGGCAAAATTGAAAAGAGGCTTTTATGTTGACCCAGAAGCAAAATTGCTTTTCATTATCAGTATCCGAGGGTAATATGATCTTCTATCTCCCAAGTGTAAGGATAATGTTACCTCAATAATTGTCTTTGTTTTTCTTTCATCAGTATCAATGCCATTGACCCAAAGACAAAGAAGATTTTGCAGCTTTTGCGTTTAAGACAGGTAACAACATTCTTATGATGAGAAATTTGTATCATTTAAACTTGATTTGAAACAAAAAGATCGTCTCTGACACTTGGGATAATTTGTTGCAGATTTTCAATGGTGTGTTCTTGAAGGTCAACAAGGCAACCATAAACATGCTTCGCCGTGTTGAGCCCTATGTGACCTACGGCTACCCAAACTTAAAAAGTGTCAAGGAGTTGATTTACAAACGGGGTTTTGGAAAACTCAACCATCAGAGGATTGCATTGACAGACAATTCCATTGTAAACCAGGTTAATACCATCACCTTATTGAGTTATTTCCTTCATCATGTCAAATTTGTTGCCTTTACTCCTGCCATTTGGAAAAATGATGCTCTATCACTAATGCTGGAACCATTGGGTCTCAATGCTTGTTGAATCAGGGGTTAGGGAAGCATGACATAATCTGCGTGGAGGATCTGATTCATGAGATCATGACGGTTGGGCCACATTTCAAGGAAGCCAACAACTTTTTGTGGCCATTCCAGTTGAAGGCGCCATTGGGAGGGTTGAAGAAGAAGAGAAACCATTACGTGGAAGGCGGAGATGCTGGAAACCGCGAGAACTTTATCAACGAGCTAATTAGGAGAATGAACTGAACCGTAAGCGTATTGATGATTGATCGATGAACAGTATCTCTAGTCGGATTGAGAGTTTTAGTGAAAACTGCTGATTTCGTGAAGTTAGGTTAAGCGCTTCTCATAACCTTCTACTCTGTTCCAAAGTTTCTTTGGGACCCAAAAGAGCCCAATTAAACGTTTAATTTAGATATTTCATGTTTTAAATTGTAACAAGTCATCATTTATTTCCTTGTACAGTACATGACAGAAACTTGCATTGCATTTAGTACAAGACTCGATTGGTACAAGGAATACACTCGATAGAACAGAAACATACATCATCTCTTCCTTTGAAAACTAGTTTGTCTTGGCAAATACATTGACATGTATGAAAAATCGGCCGAGAAACACCATTTGAAGCAATCTCGACCTCGAAACCACTCACTTTGATCCTATGGCCAATTTTCAAATAAGGGTATTTCCCTAAGATGCAGTCGACATGTAGAGTGGTGCAGCAATCATGGCAGGTGTAGCGAAATTCATTTTTGTTTATATTTTTTTCACAGATCTCACACCACCAACCAAGCGGCTCCACAATTCTCTGCCGGTAAAGCCCTCGGCGCTTGAAACGATCCCAGGGAATGTCTTTTATCATAGTAGAGAGTGAGTGTGAGTGGATGAGTGTCACACTTTTATTTTACCAGTTTCGGTAAATTCACGCATTTGAACTCCAAGAGGAAATCATATGTTACAATCTGCTGCATACCCTGAATTGTGATAGCAACCGACACAACTGTAAGTAGAGTCCTTAAAGTATATTGCCACATAAAGAGGATGTGGGTGGACACTATGGTTGAATGGTTCGGCAAAGGAAGCACACTTGACATCTATGTTGAACCCACAATCTTCTTGGCAACACTTGTACATGAATCCGCAAGAGTGTTGGTTACATGCAGAACAAGTGAAGAACCCACTTTCGACGTTCATCGTGTCAACATGTATGGTTAGCGGATGAGGATGTATGGCGTGTTCCATCTTCCGTGGAAGATTCGCACACACTTGGTGGAGAGCAAAGTCGCATTTCTTGCAACCCAAGAAATTACCAAATTCAATTGGAAGGATGCAGGCTTGGCATAATACTTGTTCACTTTCTTCTTGGCCGTCCACATCGAGACTCAATAGGTTATGGCGATGGCTAAAATGACGTTTTGATTCGCCATCTATTTCCACCAACGCCGCAATATCAGCTTCAGAGTCGATCTCTTCTGGTTCAGGTTCTCCTTCAAGATCTTTGCCATCCCACACATTGAAACGAATTAAACAATCTGAATGGACAACATAAGTGAATGTCTTTTCAATACAAGAATATCCTCCATAGCCAACAACAGCTCTTTTTCGACAAACTCTGCAAATTTTATGGCCATCCGAGAGACCAGAGAGACGAAGAACGTGAAAGTGAAAGAGACGATGTGGGTGACGTGTGATCTTTATAACCTTTGGTAAGTATATACACTTTCTATGTACAAAGAAATCGCATTGTAAACATCCGTACATACCAACATCGATACCAGCCGTACCCCGCACCCCACAAACATTACAAACGAAGGAAATATGTCTACGAATGTAAGTTAGTGTATGCTCATGAGTCTTCACATAAGTTATTGTAAGACAATCCTTGTGGAAACTGGATCTACATATACGACAATAATATGCGTCAGATTGAAAAGAAACCTTATCTTTGCACAAACTGCAAATTGCATCACTAGATTCGCATGGAGATTCTTCGAATATGTGTCTATGGTGAGCAGATGTCAAGGACATGGTGATGATGTGATTTTGTTAGGATATTTTTGATAAAATGAGATTTCTAACTGTGTGTATGGACTATAATCGAATCACGTAGGTGGTATAAATAGATCAATTATTATTCTCCTTCTATAGGTAGGTGTAAATATCTTTGGCTTTACGATGCTTGGGAAAATAGCATAGTACAATACCGATACTTTTTACATGGACTTACGCAATTGCATACATTTGTTTTGGTCTGATGTCCTCTATTACGTTCGTGAGACAATCCATTCCAAATATGCCTGTTAGGTCTTGTTGATTCGGTTAGTACAAAGTAAGGAACAATAATGTTGTTTTATAAACGTATCATCAGATTACTTTCTTTGTATGTAAACTTGTTAAAAGTTCAAGCCAGAAAGATGCGAAACTTAGAGCATGATTATTGGTGGGTAATATGTTGGGGTAATATGTGAATTTTTTAATATTTATTGTATTTAGAACCCCAATTTATTTTGATTGATGTTTTATGTGATTATAGGTAGTAAATATAGATGAGTTTTAAAAAAAAAAATGAAATTGAGTTTTTTTTAAATAAATTTTATTTTCTTAAAATTGATAACATAGTACATTCAATAAAATATGAAAATTGAAACATACATAAAACAAAAACATTTAAAACATAGATTTATAAATCATAAACGAAAAGGAACGCTCAGTTTTAATCTTGACCATGTCCAAATTTTTGCCATATATGCTCCATCAAATCATTTTTCAACCGTTGATGCATTTGTTTATCACGAAGTCGAGTTCGAACGCCCAGCATATCGGCATTATTGGTAGGCAAGGATGTAGAAAACGTGAAATCCACATGTGAACTTCTATTTCCTTCTCCTAGTTGGAATTCTGATACATCAAACTGAGTGTTAACATCTCGTTCATCTTCTACTATCATATTGTGGAGTATAATAGATGCTCTCATAATCTTTCCTATTTTTTCTTTATCCCAAAAAAGGGCTGGGTTTTTAACAATGGCAAATCGAGCTTGCAAGACTCCGAAAGCACGTTCGACATCTTTACAGATAGCTTCTTGATGTTGAGCAAATAAAGATGTTTTTGGATCTTGTGGAAGTGGGATAGATTGGATAAAAGTTGCCCATTTTGGATAAATACCATCTGTAAGATAGTAAGCCAAATCATACTCCCTTCCGTTGACAGAGAAATTCACTTGCGGAGCTTGACCATTTATTATATCATTAAAAACTGGTGAGCGGTCAAGGACATTGAGATCGTTTAAGGTACCTGGAGCTCCAAAAAATGCATGCCATATCCAAAGATCGTATGAAGCTACAGCCTCTAAAACGATTGTGGGTTTTCCTGATCCACGTGAGAATTGCCCTTTCCATGCGGTGGGGCAATTTTTCCATTCCCAATGCATACAATCGATGCTTCCTACCATCCCCGGAAATCCGCGTTCTTCTCCAATGACAAGAAGTCGTTCAAGATCCTCCTGTGTGGGTCTCCTTAGGTACTCATCTCCGAACAAATATATTATTCCTTCGACGAAATTTTCCAAGCATAAACGTGATGTAGGTGCAGCGAGGCGGAGGTATTCGTCAACTTGATCAGCCGCGGTACCATATGCCATGAGACGAATTGCCGCGGTACACTTTTGAAGTCCAGAGAGACCACGCCTTCCGGTTGCATCTTTGGTTTGTCTAAAGTATTGAACTTCATTGGAGAGTCGATCAACAATAAGCATGAACAAGTGCTTGTTCATTCTAAAACGGCGTCGAAATAAATGAGGTGGGTATGTTGCATCTTCTTTGAAATAATCGTTCCATAAACGCTCGTGTCCATCTTCACGATCTCTTTCAATAACATCTCGTCTTTTTCTGGACTTGCTTGCCCTCCGATGATCACCAGAATCATTCAAGAGATTGTCAAACTTTTGATTGAATTTCCGTTCAAAAATTTCTTCAAAAGATTCATCGATTGATCTGTTGGGATTAATAGAAGAGGATGCCATATTTTGTGTGAATTTTTGATGAAAAAATAGAAGGCGAACTTGTTTGAAGAAATAAAAGATGAGAGTGGATAGAAGATGGAGAACACAAGATAGAAGAAGACAAGCAGAACACGAGATACAATAAGAGAAGCAGAGGAAGAGAAGCAAATTATATGAGACTATATAGCACATGTGCAGTTAACAAATATTTACATTATTTACATGTGAACTCAAATAATTGTTTACAGTGTTTAGATGTGAACTCAAATAATTCCAAAACTCCTGTGAACTCATAAAAGACAAACGTGTCGGTACAAAGTGACATAACACATGTGAACATTTTAACTCTCTGCCTTCGTTTCACTCTCTGCCCATCAGTTTCACTCTCTGCCTTCGTTTCACTCTCTGCCACCTCTGTTTCACAATTAATGAAATCAACAAACATTAGAAATACAAATCTGTGTTGAAGTTTAATGAAAACTAGTATATGTCTAATCTAACATTGATCACAGAACCTGTGTTGAAGTTTAAAACTAGTATATGTCTAATATAACATTGATCACAAAACCTGTGTTGAAGTTTAAAACATCAAGCCATCATTAACCAATTCATTCATTTGAAAAACTCAAAGTTCATACAAGCAGAAATACAAACTTATGCATAGAAAGAAATACTAATTAGAAATACAAATCTGAAATGAGCTTGTTCTTTAGTGCCAATTCCATATCACTAAGTGGTTCTGTTTTCAGTAACAAACTATCTAGCAACTTCTTGTCAGAAAGCTTGTCCTTCATAAGTAAATCCTTCTCCTTAATTGCCCACAACTCCTGAAATTCTAACAAATCCTTGCTTTCTTGGTGCTCAGTAGTTTTGTTGCTCTTCTTACCCTTTGCCTTGAAAGCCTTAACACCAGGCGGACGACCCACTGGTTCATCATCTTCAAGCCCAACTGGAGACTGTCTCGAAGCCTCCTCAACCCTTCTTCTTTTTGCATTCCCTTCACCACACCATTTCTGGTCATGCCGTAGCTCTAGCCAAGCATGTTCAAGTGCGAACTTGTTCCCGTAATCATTGAAGAAGAGGTCCAAAGCAAGTTTCTTATAGTCTTCCTCACCCCAGCCACTTTTTATGGTAGAATGTGCAGCCTCATAGCAGCCTACAAACTTGCAGACTTGGTCATTGATCCTCTGCCACCTCTGTTTACAGTGATCATGTGCTCTACTTGGTATACCAGCAAGCTCAGGAATCTTTAGAATACTTGAGTTAAAATAGGCTGCTATGCGTGTCCAAAACGCTATAGCTCTTTGCTCATTTCCAACTACTGGATCCTTGCTGGTATTCAACCAAGCACTTATGAGCACAATGTCTTCTTTGGGACTCCAATTCCTTCTTTCTTTACGGCCCTCACGTGTGGGTTTACCTATGCTTGGATCATCAATACACTCACTACTAAAGACAGGAACATTTGATGATCCAAGGTCTATGATAGGTGGAAACCCATCATACGAATTAGGTTGAAAACAAGGGTTTCCTTGTTGACTATTTAAAAGGTTAGTAAATTCTGAAGAGTGACTAAATGGATTAGTTGAATCCATATCCTAGTTTCTGGTGGGTGTTTAAAGGAAAAAGAATGAGCAAACTGAAAGGTTTTGGACTGTGTTAAACTATTGATGAAGAGTTTAATATATAAGCAGAAGGTATGCGTGTTGGGGTTTAGCAATGAATGACCAACAACTTTCTGTCTAAGCTAAAACTCAATGTTTTAGCAATTAATGACCATAAACTATCTGTCTAAGCTAATCAATGAATACTAGTATATGTCTAATCTAACAATACAAAGTAATGATCAAAGAGACAGTAATGAAGATAAGATTTTCGTTTGTCTAAAATATCTTACCCGGTGCAATATAAAATATATACATATATGATATATTAAAGTAAAAAGAACCTGTGGGTGGAAAAGAAGATTTTGGTGTCTGGAAATGACTTTGGACTTCCTCTGCCACTTCCACAAGCTCCATTGATATGTCTTGTCCACTCATTGAGTTCCCAACCACCACCACTATCTATCATTATCATAACCATTACGAAAAGGATCAAACATCGTGTAAACATGGCTATGAATTACTAATAAATAAAAACATCAACCCATCTTACAGTGTTGAAGTTTACTTCCTTCAGAATTTGACACACCACTTCAAGCATCTCATCTCTGGTGGGCTCTGCTTTGGCTTTGCTTTTCTTAGTGGCTTTTCCTGTATGCAATACATGATAGTAGGTAACAAAAGTAAAGCAATCAGCTTCAAAGACAGATAGAATAATTTCTAAGAAACATAAATTGAAAGAGGCAAAGCTTTAGAAGTAGCAGCTGAGAATGGTTGTTACCGTTCTCTTTAGATCCCTTAGACTGTGGCTTACTCGACTGTTTCTTGCTTTTCCAAGTAAACCATTCACAGCTATCTCATCTTCTAGATCCAAGATGTTGCAGACCATCAATGATTGCTCATTATTCTGCTTGACTATAAT
The DNA here is from genome assembly GCA_028015245.1 of Cardamine occulta. Classification (NCBI taxonomy): domain Eukaryota; kingdom Viridiplantae; phylum Streptophyta; class Magnoliopsida; order Brassicales; family Brassicaceae; genus Cardamine; species Cardamine occulta. Next base: position 5,326,737 of record CM051372.1, read on the forward strand.
AAGGGAGAAATTTCAGAAATTCATAATAATTCAATCAAAACAATTACAAATATAATTGATGCACATAAGTACCATTTGGAATTTCCCTGAGAGGCGTTCCACGACCCTACGAAACAAACACAAACCATAACTAAATTGATCCAATTTCCACAAACACAAATACGAGAGAACTAAAAAAATCAGTACTGCTACCTTATCGATTGAAACGGACTTGCTAGGTGTAGCCCGCATAGGAGTAGACAACGAGAAATGCTCAACCTTCTTTCTCTCCCTCGTTGGTCTTTCACTAGTCGGAGTCACCGCTTCCTTCTCCGACGATTTCTTACTCCCACTTACTTCTTCTTCTTCTTGCTCCTTTTCATCCTCACTTTCTACATCGCCCTCTTTCTCTTTCTCCTCCAATTCCTCGTCTTTCACTTCATCCTCTTCTACCTCTTTCAGATTGAATGAGACCGAGAGAGCGAGATCGATCGAGAGAGAGAGATTGAGAGAGAGAGAGAGAGAGAGAAAACAATATCAACAGAGAGCCAGATCGAGAGAGAGAGAGCGAGATCGACAGAGACAAATATCAATTGATTTTTTTTATCAGATCAAAGAGATCTCGAGAGAGAGATGAGGAGTTGTTGAGCTGAGAAAGAGAGAACAATGAAAAAAATAAGTCGGTCCCTTTCTTAATTAATTTCGACCAATCAAAACCAAGCAAAATCAGTATATTTACTGATAATATAGAGTGCAAGTTTAGATACGGTAATATGGTTTTCACCCCATTTTTATTTATTTAAATGAGTTTAATCTATATTAACTCAGTATCTTTACTCCTATTAACCACCGATAATCATGCTCTTATAAGGCTCCAATAGAAAACATTTTACCTAAAAAAAAAGGCTCCAATAGAAACCGTTTATCTTTGTGCCTCGGTTATATTGGGCCAACATCAAATAAAGAGCCCACTAAAGAGGTACTCTAGTTCTTAACTCTCAAGTAAAATAGAGGACCCATGCACGATCAGTTCCCCTGTTTCTGAGTCCCTTAAATTTAGATAAAACTGCTGATATCGAGCAGGTAGATAGATTCTACTCAAAACACATTTCCTAGATGACCATGGTTAGAGAGACCCCCAATAATGCTGTAGAATATAGCCAATGCAAAAACTTGCTTCCCACTTTCTTCCTTGACTTATTTATTGATTGTCTAGTGCTTCAGCTGGAGCTTTAATTCACAACATGGTTAAAGAGATTTGTTAAATATTTTGATTTTACTAGCATTGAATGTACTAGATGTTCCTCTAGATGCGAAATCCAAACAAATCCAGTTTTTGTTTCTCAAGATCTCTGACACTAAGTCATCATGTTTCTAGTGCTCAACAGATTCATGCATGAAACATGTTTTTTTTTAAACTGAATCGTTAAAGAGATTATTGTGTCAAAGGAGTAGTGCTATATCCAGCTAATATTCTAGCTAGTTAGCCATATCATGCAACGTTTTGTCTCCAAAACTTATCACAATGCCCATGTGGCTTCAATAGTGGCTCATTTATTAACTTAATAATTCCCAGATCTTATTTTCCGTAGTACCTTGTTGTTGCATTTAGTCTCCCAAACCTGTTCACATTTATTTATGACATTCATCTTTTTAATGACTCCAAGTCCAAGTACAGCTAGTTGTACTTGTCTCTCTACATTTCAGAAAAGGGATGTTATTATGTATTCAAAACTACATCTTTCTTTTTTTTAATTCACTATTTTACACCATACCTTCTCTCACAGACATAATCCATCTTGATTTATTTTGTTGAGTTATAATCATGAAGAGATATAATCATCTGCAAATTAAAATGCAGAGTAATCTTGATTTTTTTTCTAAATCAAGATTTAAATAGAGTGGTAGGTGAGAATGAGATATCAATGCATCTGAATTGCTTGATTTCGTTTGGGTGACAGATAAGTCTTGGATGATGACAGGTGAACTATGGAATACCAGAAATGGCATATGATTTGAAACTTGTTCGAACTTCTCATGAACCAATGAAAAGCTTTCACATAGAGACTCACACACACGAATCACATATAATAAAGGAAAATATGGATAATATGGAAAGAGACAGAGGATCAGACTTTTGTCAATGGAAGGTATTCATTGCATTGAATCTATGGCTCTTTTTATTTATATTTTGGGGTTGTTGTTGTGCAAGCCAGCTTTGTATCATTATGATCTGTGCCTCTTAATAGTAGTTTTTTTAAGAGATTTTACTTAAAATGTTTGTTTCATGCAATATTTTAAAAATTCGATATGGTGAACTAACAAATACAAGCACATGGTCTGGATTTAGTATACTAATCAACCAAATTGTTTATCATGGAAAATATTGCCTTAATTCTCTTTTATATATCCTAATTTTATTTTAATCGGTCTCGGCTTGTTGTAGTCCGCAGATTTTGCATTATTGTGATCAAAATTTGTAGTCTATAGTTAAATCGTTTATGCTAGGATAACTATGGATACTTATTGGCTCCAAATGAAGAACTATGTATAATCATGATGATCATCTAATAATTACGTGATTATGTGTACAATTTGAATTTTAATATTATAAAGAACTACGTGGTTGGTGTAGCGATCATCACCATAACTAATTAACACAAATGTCTTGATGTCTTCGTGGCTTTATTGTTTTCGGTAGCTGAAAATTAAAAGATGATTTTTCCATGTAGAAAGGTAAGCCTTCAAAACTTGGCTTTTACTTTGAAATTTCAGTTTTTTTTCCTTTCTAAAATCATTTTTATAGTTGACTTGACCGTGATTTTCTTGGGAAACACTTTAACGTTTTGACTATACTAGACTTGGTTTATGTGTAGTTTTCATAGACCAACTTGCCGTTCAAGTTCTCTGTAAATATTGGGATCAAGAGACTGACCTCACCTAAATGTTTAAAAGTCTTGATTTTGACATTTTTGGCCCAAGACGTAGCCTTTGAAATCCCATGATTTTGAGAATAATTAATTCTCTAGCTTAATCTAGTTTTTTTTTTTTGAGTAGTAAATAAAATATTGATTTATAACGTTAATTATGTAGATAGAGCTTACTTTTGTGGGGGGGGGGGGGTTTTTTGTTAAATACTTTTTGTGGTTATTTGTGGATGAATTTGTATAATCCTACTGGGTAATGATAATAGTAAAGTTTTATTCTTTAATTGGATCACATGTAATTGAGTTAAGTAAATGTATTAGGCAGCTAGGCCAAGCTTTTTTTCCGACATAAATCGTTTTCATTCAAAATTAGAAAAGATTAAGTAACCTTACAAAGCTGGACCTCTAAATGATACAAATTCACATATTAAAACTATATATTTATATGTTTGGGAAAAAAGACTGTATCTTAATAGGACATATATATTCCAAAGTAGATGAACTAGCTTTTAATAACTTAAAATACTATTTGACCTAATAGAAACATCCCATTAAATAGGATATAACCAAAAGTTTTGTCCCCATGTTGAAATGGACGGCCATGATGTAACTGATGATGGCGATAGATGACTCTTATTTTGTTTAGTATGTTATGTTTATCATCTCAATTTTTTATAGGTAGTTTGAAACTTTTCTCTTAACTCAAGTTTTAGTCTTCACATGGTCCCATATTCAATTTGCTTAAGAACAAAATAAAACTTTTGAACAAGTAAAAGTGTAGATGTGTGATATCGTGTAATTTGGTTGAATCTATTTACTGACTCTTTCAAAACTAGTAGACCAACTTGTTAGACCTTAAAATTAGCAAGTAAAAGTTCCTTTTTCTGTCTACAAGAAAATAACAAATTTGACATTTTCGCCATCGGAAATTACCAGCAAGTGAGTATTGTATGGGCAATATGAATAATTCAACAAGAAAATAATAATACTAATAAAATATCTTTCGGAAATGCTAGTGACGTTGGAATAAAATCATTAGTAAATTTCAAGTCTATTGTTGCAAGTAAAACCGTGTGAAAAAAGGTCAACGGGAATTAATATTTACAAACAAATAATCATCGATTAAGTCGTATTGTTAACATATTTCGCATCCCACTGTGTATATAATTAATTTTAGTATTTACAACTAACTAAGAATTAAGCTTTTATATTTGCGTTTAAATTTAGTTAAGTTTGATGGCTTTACCAATGGATAATTTGATGGAGTATTACTCTATGTTTTTCTAATTTCGTTTATGTTGAATCTAAACACATTAATTCGAGATTATGCTTTTTAATCTATTTTGAATCGAATTCTATTATGAAATAGGTTAAAATAATCTTAACCATAAAGATTTATGATTCAAATATATAAGAGGTAGGTGGATCATGGATGAGAAATGAAGTATTAAATGTTATCCATAGTCCACAACTAATCCCTTTTTGGGTTTAGTCCTTGGTCTTTTCTTCTACCGTCCAATAAATGAAGCAAAGAACGATACTCATTACATTCCAATTACAAGTTTTACCATGACTTTTTTTAGGCTTATAATATAAATCCATATATTCCACACGTTGAGACAGAAGAGCAGTAAGAAGGAGTCAGTCAACAAGAGACTAAAAATCCAGCAAAGGTCAATAAAGCAAAAGTGGCCGTACTCTCTTGGGAAAAAAGGTCAGCAATAATAATAGAGTACGAGACGGTGCACCGAAACATATGTGGTGGTTCGCTTCACTCTTACTTGTCGTCGCGTCGGTGCACTTTTTTCCTTTTTACTGAACCAACCTCTTACCCCGCGTCTTCTTTGGATCTTTGCACATTTCTTCTTTTCGTATCTTACATTTTTGCTTCTAAATGATTTTCAAATAAATACGGTGACGCCTTTACCCTTATGTCGAATCCTCTCTGGCATTATTTAATTCGTCCTTGTGCTTCCCAGCTGGACTCTGGCTGTTACGCTATCACTCTCCCATCCTTTGACTTTATCTCTCGCTACTACACGTTAATTATTTGTTTATCCTAAATTATACTATCTTTGATTACTAACGGCAATTACCTTTTAATCTAAGGTCTTTCTTTTTAATTGTGAAGAGTTTCATAAGTTTTTTAATTGAGTAGCACAAGTTTTAATTGGGCAACAATTTCAATAACAGCAAGTTTTAGCCAACTTGTACGTATATTTTTCTCCTATGCAAGTTGTGTTATTATTACTACTAATAAATACATAATCATGGAATCCATTTAATTGGGGACCGATAAACTTTACAGGAGCCACTATAAATTTATAATTAGATCAGATCAACCATATTTAAACGTTTCTGTAATTAATATTATTGGTCCATCTTAAAGTAAAATAAATAAAACTGCCTCTAATTACCAATTCACAGATCTAAGATTCTTGAATACATAAAAAGTGTCATAAATTTGTGTGCCGTCAAAAAGATACGGTTGTCTCCACGTTAGGTACGGTGTGGTACTTGAAGCGACATTAGCCTCGTGGTTCAATGTCAATGCGACACGTGGCTAGCTCACCGATATCTTCTGTACGGTCCGAAGTTGTTTGCGTCAAAGTATGTTATTTTTCAAATACAGTTTATTGTATAACTAATTTAAAATATATTCAGTATATGCTAAGAGGACATAATCTAAGATGCTTGGTTTTTAATTGTTTCGTGAACAATTATGGTGTAAATAAAGAGAAAGAAATCCAAGTTCACGATTTTGTGATTTGAGAACCATGTGTTTAGTGAAATTATATTAATTGTTGATTGCTTCCAAACGATTTTCATATGGATTGGATTTAACAATATAGTAAACAGTAGACACAATATGCTGGCCCTATTTTTCCTTTGAGTTATTGAGTATTTTTAAAAAATATATTGAAACCGGCCGGTCTTCTCGCCTTAATTAAATATGTAATAATTTTTTCTGAAATTGCAGTTATGCAGTACTATGTTTTATAAGTGGAAAATTATTAATGAAACAATGCAATTAGCTAACTATTGTGAATGAGATAATGCATTTAATGAATCCGTACGCAGCGAGCCACTTATTATTACCATCACTCGCTCACTGAGATCTGAGCTGACAGTTGTATTCACTTATTAGTATACTCCAAAAATTAGAATGTTAATTCTTTATCAAGAAAAGAAAAAAAAATCTAACTGTTATAGATGTGATCCAAGCTTAACCTAACTATTGATTTTTTTTGTTATTCGGCCACATATATCAAATCTTTCTGGCTCATTGTTTTCGACGGATTATATACAAATCTTTCTGGTTCATTGAGCGGTGGCTTTATGCTATGTTTAACATATACTATTATTTTTCTTTTGGGAGCAAATTTATTGGTTTTCTTAGTATTACGCGTACGTAGGCAACTTAAAGTTTAAAAATAAAATAAAATTTTTTAAATCAATATATTAAATTAAAAAAAAAAGTATTATCCGTATATGATTTTATCCATGTATGATGTATATAGATATAGTACATATGTACGTACGTACGTATCTCACTACGTATATATGATGTGTAAAGTTACGCGTATATGACCTCTTGTTCAAACTCACTTTACTTCATCGTATCACTTTTTGTGGTACATGTTAATATTTTAAAATACGTAATGAAACGCAAAGGTTGTCCTACATCTTCTAGGCATTCAGGATAATTAATCGACTAACAAATATGACAACAATGCATTTATTAGGAATATCTGGTGTAACTAGTGTAGTTTTGTTTTCTTTTTTGATAAGGATAACTAGTGTAGTTAGTATCTGTTTATTGATAGTCGGTTGTACGTAGTTTGGGTTTAATATTAAATACTAAATGACCAATGAAAAATATTTTGACTGAAAATGTTGCTGAATAAAGGTGCATTTCGATTACAAAGTTTTGATATGTTTAGAGTTTGTTAGAGGGACATATATATAAGGAGACAAGTCGCTATCGACCTAATTTTCAAGAGGCGTACAAGTGCATGTATTATGTGGTACTCACCAATTATATATGATTTAAATCACTTGTTTTTGTTGGTTGATGTTTACAAAATAGACCTCCAAGATTATCTCTCTTTTTATATAAATTCTGTTAATATTCATTCTCGATGCTAAATCGACCATTATTTCAAAATTTGTATGTCTGTTACATTATCATAGTTATCAGGTACAAGCGTAAATTTGCTACTGTTAATGATACAATTCGTAACAACTAAGCCGTTGCGATGATATATGCCAATACGTGTATTATACACGGTATTTAATTTTTATATATAGCGATGACGACAACTTTTTAAATAAACTATTATAGTTATAAATTATGCAATAAAATGTCGCTAGATGCAAAGGTTGAATGTTCCACTGGCTCGTTACATTATGATTAAAATATATAAACTGAAACGCTCTATTATATGCTTATTTTATTCCGTAGTTTTTGTTCTTATTAACTCACCAAAACACTTTGATTGAATAATAGAGTAGTAGTCCGGGTCGCCACGAAAGGAAGAAGGAAATTTCATTGAATCGTACATTTTGGTTGAGAAGGTTAATATTGAATTTATTTTATTATCCTAATAAATATGGATAAAAGGCAAAATATTCAACGACAGTATTCACCTAATTAAAAATTCCACGTGTGCAACTACGTCACTTTATAAATCTATATATATAAAAAACAACGTCACATTAAATACTGGCAATAAAATTCTACTTACTAAACTCCAGAAAATGGATCGAGTCAAATATTATTCTTTATTTAGTTTCGGGTGACCAATTTTCCTTGGAGATTTAAAAACTCAAAAAGAAAGAAAACTATAACTTGTAAGTCACGCGTTCCAGTAAATTGTATAAAAAATACTCGATAAAAAAAATCATAAGAAAGTTAACTCGATATAATCTGTCAGGAAACAAAAAAACTAGCATATGTCAAACTTGTGCATCGGATATATAATTAAGTGGAGATTTGTAAGTTATTTAATAACAGTTTTTTTTAGTGGTCACTGGTCATACGGATTCCTAATTTAAATAAAAAGATTATTTACTTACTTGAGTCTTAAAAAAAACTCTGAAAGCACTGTAAAAGAGTAAAAGATCTTAATTAATTGGGTAAAGTGAAAATTAAAAAGAAGTTTTGACCTCGTATGAATATTCTGTAACTACAAACACGTGGTTGGAAATATCGACGTTTCTCTCTCTTCAACACAGTCTTTCTCTCTCTCTTTCTCTATCATCTCTTTGTCGCTCTGGAGTTTACGTTATTATATATAGAAACTCCATTGCTGAAGAGTTTGCAACTTGCGATTTTGTGATCAGCTCCGTTTTTTCCCTGAGTTGAAGGAAAAACAAATAAAAGAACGTTTCAAGAAGAGAAAAGAATCAAAAGAAGATTCAAGAGGAACTAATAAAAAGTTTCAAGATTCCTCAAAGACCTTTTCTGCTTGGGTATAACCCAATCAAAGTATCGACCGTATATTCGAGGTACTCATTCATTTTCAGCATGACTCATTCTTCTCTACTTTTTTTTTTGTTCTAAAGATTTTTGTTGATGTTATTTCATTCCAAGAGATTATCGGTGACGGGTTTTGTTAAAAATGGTTATTTTCGTATTTCTTTCCATGATTTATGGGCATCATTTGGTAGTCGTGCATTCAAAAATGGGGTTTTTATATATCTTGGTTGTCTATTGGTTATTTCAAACTCAGTAAATCGATACTAATAACTGAAGATGTTCCGGAGAAATGTGTTCCATTTAGTCGGTTCTTATATAATTCCGGGATGCTCTGTTTTCCAGATCCGAAAAGTTCTGTTTTTTTTTTCTTTTCTTTTCTTAAGAACTTTCTTCTGTTATTGAAATATATTGATCCGAAGGTGTTTGTGAAAATGCGCTTTGTTCTCTGTATATAATCTTTACACACGTCTGTTAGTGTATATATTTACACGGCCCACATATATATATATATATGAATCAGACATAACAAGAATCCTGATGTTTCGCTTCAGGTCAGAATCTGTGTCGGATTGGGATCTGTTGAATGGGGGTATCATTCTCCTGTCCGTTCGCTGAGCAAGACGACGTCGAGGCTGCTTTAGACTCCGTCACGGTGAAGTCCATAAGCTTCGGTGATGATGACGAATGCAAAACTCCTAAGAGATCTGTCAATTTCAATGACGCAACTCTTGAGCCTACGATTTTGAAATCTATGGGATCTGGTAAAATGATTTTTGAGAAATCTGTTAGCTTTAAAGGGATGCAACTGGAGAGAATGATCTCACTTAATAGGTCTCTCTTCAAAGAAGATTATACTAAAGACAATGGCTTTGAGATTTCTAAAGAATTCTCAGTTCTTGATCCGAGGAATCCCAAACACGAAGCTGCTATTAAACTGCAGAAAGTTTACAAGAGCTTCCGTACTAGGCGAAAGCTCGCGGATTGCGCTGTGCTCGTGGAGCAAAGCTGGTTAGTTTTCTTCCTCAAACTCTCAAAACGTTCCATTTGATGAAACTTCTTGTGTTGTGATGATCTAATGTTGTTGTTCTGTTTCTATTTTACAGGTGGAAACTTTTGGATTTTGCTGAGTTGAAGAGAAGTTCTATATCTTTCTTTGATATTGAGAAACACGAAACAGCCATTTCAAGGTGGTCTAGAGCGAGGACTAGAGCAGCTAAGGTTGGCAAAGGTTTGTCTAAGAATGGAAAAGCTCAAAAGCTTGCTTTACAACACTGGCTTGAAGCGGTAAGTTAGAAATTAATCTCAATCTGTTTTTCTCTAACCACTTTTTGGATTTAACGTAATCTGATCTTGGTAATTTATGCTCTTTGGTTGTATATAGATTGACCCGAGACATCGGTATGGACACAACCTGCACTTTTACTACAACAAATGGCTCCACTGTCAGAGTAGAGAACCTTTCTTCTACTGGTAATTCCTTCTCACCAACTCATTCTCCCATTCCTGCAATATTTTCTGTCCAAAATCAAGAAACTAAACTTAGTTATGGGTTTGATTCAAATGTTGCAGGCTTGATATAGGAGAGGGGAAAGAAGTTAATCTTGTGGAGAAATGTCCACGGTTGAAACTTCAACAGCAGTGCATCAAGTACCTTGGTCCGGTTAGTATCTATTTCTTTTATCTGCTCAACAAGTAGCTTCGCCGAAAAATTAAAACTTGTTTCTTATTGTTGTCATCTTTATGTTTTGTGTAGATGGAAAGGAAAGCTTATGAGGTGGTTGTGGAAGATGGCAAATTCTTCTACAAGCATGGCGGAGAAATTCTTCATACTTCTGCTATGGAAGATAGTGATTCCAAATGGATTTTTGTGCTTAGCACATCGAAAGTGTTGTATGTTGGAAAGAAGAAGAAGGGTACGTTTCAACATTCAAGCTTCTTAGCTGGAGGAGCTACTGTTGCTGCAGGAAGATTAGTTGTTGAGAATGGTGTTCTTAAAGCTGTTTGGCCACACAGTGGACATTATCAACCTACAGAAGAGAATTTCTTGGACTTTCTCTCTTTCCTCCGAGAGAATGATGTCGATATTACTGATGTAAAGGTAAGAGAAAGAGATTTTTTTGAATGCCTCAATTCGTTGTTTAGATCTTGAGTCTATTGAGGATTTTGTTCTTATTAGTGTTTTTGGTTTTTTTGCTGTGTTTCAGATGAGTCCTACAGATGAAGATGAGTTCTCTCTTTACAAACAAAGAAGCACTCATATGAGAAACCATTCTTTGGAAGATGATTTGGAGGCTGAGAAGACCATTGCCTACCTAGATAAAGCTGATCCAAGAGAAGAAGAAACAACTCCAGAGTTGGCTAATCTCGAGACACTGAAAAAGATGGAATCTTTTAGTACATTTGGCGATGAAACCCAATCCGTGGGACCAAAGTCTACAAAACTATCTGAAGACTACGATTCAGGTGACGATGAAGAGGAAGAGATGTTTGATTTAGAACAAGAATCAATGCCTTCAGAGCAGAGCTCACCCAGAGGAGGAGAAGAAGAAGAAGATACCAAGGAGAGTGAAATAATGAAGATTCCAGAAGAATCAATCCTAAAAAGGATCAATTCAAAGAAGGAAACTAAATCTTTCCAACTTGGGAAACAACTATCATGCAAATGGACAACAGGTGCAGGACCAAGGATTGGTTGTGTAAGAGATTATCCATCAGAACTTCAGTTTCAAGCACTGGAACAAGTAAACTTATCTCCAAGAAGTGCTTCTGTTTCAAGACTCTGTTTCTCATCGTCATCGCAAACGCAAACGCCTCAAATGTCACCGTTATGGCGAGGAATGTCATTACCAGCAGATATCTCACATTCGTAACAGATGCACAACAATAAGTTCTTTTCGATCTGATCTATTCTTTTTGTGTGAATAGAGAAGATGATGACTTAGAAATTCTTTTGTATTCTTTTTTTTTTTCCCTTTTTACTTGTAACAGAGCAGCATTTCATTTGTTTATTTAGTTTCTTGTTTAGCAAGAAATTACAGAAGAAAAAGTGATAGATTCTTTTTAAGGGCTTTTTTGTTTTGGCAAAAGCCTGTAATACTTACACAGTAGTGATTCAAGATTCTATTTTTTCCTCGCTTTTATCTTTCCAGAAAATTACACTATTTTTTATGAAATCCTATTTGATGCGAGCGTGGAAAGACAACTTCCAACACCGGCATGACCCTAGTGGTCAATTCAAACAAATAGTTTGGGCTTTAAAAAGCCCATTTTAGCTAGGTGAAAAAAAGAAGGGCCTGTTAAATAGCTGGCCGCAACAACAACCATGCCTAGTCCCACGCTGCTCCACCTACCCAAACCATAACAATGGGATAAGGATAACTAAATTTCTTACGATCAACTCAATTGCCCTTTTATTAAAGAAAGTTTCAGGTTTATTGTGTAAAGCTTTTGCTATTATAGGTCACACTAAAATCTTTTTTGTCTTTTCCTACGACTGTATTGAGTACCGAGTACGGCTACGTTATTAACTAGATGAGACTACACAGACATTTGTACCCTTTAGGAAATAAAAAATTACACTGAAATTTGTACTTTTGACTGTTGTGGATCAGTGGATAGAGAGGGATAGATCATAGAACACGCTATATATATATATTTGTGTGTGACGTTAATATATGACATTTGATGTTGCAATTATAATTACTAACAACTCACTAAATAATTTCAAAGTTTCAACATATGTTTGATCTATGACTTTTGAATTTCTTAAACATCATATTCATTACTAATATTAGTATTGTAATGATCTATTCAATTTACAATACCATGACTTTTACATCTTTTTTTTTTGACGGCATCGATTCAATTACTAATATTAGTATTGTAATGATCTATTCAATTTACAATACTATGACTTTTACAGCTGTGACTTTTGGATTTCTTAAACATCATAGTATTCATTACTAATATTACCCACCAACCAATCCAATCCAAAAATAATCTAACAAGCCAATCTATGGTCTTTGATATATCATTCATTTGAGTCGTAAATAATATGCAATTTTGTAAACAAACTAAGATATAGTCCGTTTGCTTCAAATTACCAAGTCTATATTTTGTTTTAATAAAGAAACTTATTTGTCTATACATTTTAGACTACTCATAATATTTTGGGATCGAAGATAATAACATGATAATTTATTATTTTTCGTTTTCAGTATTGGAATTTGGAATTTTCTCAAATTTTTCATTTGAGATGATTAGGTGATATTAAATTATCAGAACCGGATCGAATTACCAAATATTAATGTTTGGTTGTTGAATGCATTTAAATATATGCACAGGCACCTAAACTTTGGCCTATATTTAATACAAATGGCAATTACAAAATCTTGGAATAGTTTCGAGGACAAAATTTTGGCCACTAATCATAGTTTAGATAGAGCCTGTAGTTAGCCCCAAAAAAAAACTATTTAGAGAGCTGACTAAGTGAATAAATAATATAAATTCGTAATTAGTTAAAAAAATTAACTATGTTGACTAAATAAAACAATCTAGAATACATTTTTCTATTACATAATTTCAATTCGTTAATTAAAATTTTTTTTATTATATAATTTCAATTTATAATTTATTTTTGCCATGGATTATTTATCTTTTATATATATATAATTTATTTAAATTAACTTTATAATTAATTAATATATTTAAGGAAATCACTATCTAAAAAATCTAGAAGTTTTTTAATTATATATTTAAATTCGAAACTAACTTTTAAAAATTAGTTATGATGTTTGAATCAATCATTATCTAATTTTTTAAAAACTTATCTAAATCTAATTGAAGAAATTAGTATCTAAATATTGACTAAATAAAATCTATAAAATGAGTAACTAGGGACAAAAATAAGCCCTTTAACAAAAAAAAAAACTACGGACAAAAATATGCAAAGAATCTCATTAATATAATACAAATGGAAAATTTAAATAATGGAATGAAAGCGGGAATAAGGAAGAAGAAGCATGGCGTGAGCCATAGAGGTTGTTCGCTCATCACCTCATTACATATTCTCTTCTTCAACCTTCTCTTTAAAATACTCTCTCCTCTCTTCAACTAATCTTCACAACAATATCTAATTCCAATTTATTTTCTAAGCAAACAACAACATAAAAAAGCTCACATCTTTTTTCTCCAATGGCTCCAACACTCTCTACCGCTCAATTCTCAAACCCAGCTGAAGTAACCGAGTTCGTAGTCAACAAAGGAAATGGCGTCAAGGGTTTATCAGAAACAGGAATCAAAACTCTTCCAGATCAATACATTCAGCCTTTTGAAGAACGACTCATCAACAAATTCATCAACGAAACAGACGAAGCTATTCCAGTGATTGACATGTCAAACCCTGACGAGAACAGTGTCGCTGAAGCTATCTGTGATGCCGCTGAGAAATGGGGTTTCTTTCAAGTGATCAATCATGGAGTTCCTTTGGAAGTTCTTGACAACGTCAAGGCTGCAACTCACAGATTCTTCAATCTCCCTGTGGAAAGAAGAGCAAATTCACAAAGGAGAATTCTCCGTCGAGCACCGTAGGTTTGGAACTAGTTTCAGTCCTCGTGCAGAGAAAGCTCTTGAGTGGAAAGATTATCTCAGTCTCTTCTTCGTCTCTGAAGCTGAAGCATCACAGTTCTGGCCTGATATTTGCAGGTGACATTTCACAATTTCAAAATCAATTCTTGCTCTGTCAAAACACACGATCATTGATTCATATCTAATTCTTGATTTTGTTTTGTTTTTTGCAGGAATGAAACATTAGAGTACATGAAAAAGTCCAAGAAGATGGTGAGGAAGCTTTTAGAGTATTTGGGAAAGAATCTCAATATTAAAGAGCTAGACGAGACCAAAGAGTCACTCTTTATGGGTTCGGTTCGAATCAACCTTAACTATTACCCAATCTGCCCTAACCCGGACCTAACCGTTGGTGTTGGTCGCCACTCAGACGTCTCTTCCCTCACCATTCTCTTACAAGACCAGATCGGTGGCCTACACGTGCGTTCTCTAACGTCAGGGAACTGGGTTCACGTACCACCAGTTCCCGGATCTTTTGTGATCAACATCGGAGACGCGATGCAGATCCTGAGCAACGGTCGATACAAGAGCGTAGAGCATCGTGTCTTAGCCAACGGTAATAATAACAGAATCTCTGTTCCAATCTTTGTGAATCCAAAACCAGAGTCTGTGATTGGACCTCTTCCTGAGGTCACTGCAAACGGAGAGGAACCGATTTACAGAGATGTTGTCTACTCTGATTACGTCAGGTATTTCTTCAGGAAGGCACACGATGGAAAGAAAACAGTCGATTACGCCAAGATATGATCACAATCGACCTCAACGAGTTTGATTTCTTGTTTTTTTTTTGTTCTGTTTTCTGTTTGTGTTGTGTGTGAGTGATAAATAAGTAAGAAGAGAGACATATATGATGTCTTCTTGAGCCACTTTCTCTGTTCAGTGTTGTGTTGTATAACTAATTTACTATCATTGATCAATACAATATCTCTTTGATCAGACAAACCTATTACAGAAGCAAGAACTTTCATTGAATTGAAAGTTGAAACAAATATCAGATTTATATGATCCTCTGTAATAGCTTTAGACTTCTTTGATAAGATCATCTGTTTAACTCTGTCATGAATCGTGATCATCGACTTTGGGATGTTCTCCATTAACATTGTTGTCAAGATCATCACTAACTTCGTTGAATTCGAAGATCTTCTTCTCCCTGAAGTAATTGATCAAGAAGTACCAACCGATTGCTCCTACGGTCATTAAACCGCTAACTAAGTACACAATCTTAGTAGCAAAGATAATAATCACCACCAGAAACCCCGAAGGTATCAAGCACATAATCACCACCCCTGGGGTTTTCAGCGGAACTCGGTAAGGTCTCTTTAGCTCAGGTAGTTTTCTTCTTAACCAAATGAATGAGGCAAACTCCAGATACATCCCTAAAGTGTACAAGAAATTCGCTGAAGATATGATGTCTGTGAAGTTCATGTATGACAATCCGAGTGACATGAGAGCTGATATTAGAATCCCGACCCAAGGAGTGTTGAACCATTTCGATCGTACCCCAAAGAATTTAGGCAAGAACCCTAATTCCGCCATCCCCTCCAGCTGATAAGCACTACTGCTTAACTGAGCTTCAAAAAGTCCTATACTTGATAAGACAGCACCAATCTCAATCCATATTTTCAGCCATTTTCCTGCAATCATCTCAGCTGCTTCTGCGTGAAACCCTGTTTCCCATCTGCTCTGATCTACTGAGACCGCACCCGTAACAGCTAAAAGAGGAATCAAGTAAGCTACACAAGTGAAGATCACAGCGATAAGAAGCGCCAATGGGAATGTCTTTTGAGGCTTCTTCACTTCCCCTGCAAGAGTACTGACATTGTCCCAGAAATTCAAGTTCCAGAAGAGTGTGTTGAAGTAGAGATTCCAATCTTTTTTCTTGTTTCCTAAGCTACCCCAACGGTGAGGTTTGATCTTAGGGATTGCCATAGCAGACATAACAAGGAAAGGTGATAGAGACACCAGACCGAGAACAACAGCTGCGTAACCTACAATGGCTAGGCCAGTGTAGTTTAGGAAAGATAAGACCACTGTTGAGGCGAATATGCAGACGTTTCTAGGCCATCCGGATTCAAGAACAGGGAATAGCTTATCCAAGTAAGTGACACAGAGGACAGGAAACGAAGCAACGTTGATCACACCACTCAGGAACTTCAACGAACCCATCATTGACCCAACGAAAGATCCAAAAGCACGATGCGCCCATATCACAAACCCTCCATTGCCTAAGACAATTCACCAAAATCAGAAAAGTTTCAGGTTTAGGTCCGGATTACAACCCTAGTTCTTGAAGAAAAAGTAGCTTCCTTTCATCAAAATACCTTTAAAATAAGTGATTTCGAAGTCAGATGAGATTGAATTTCATGTTCAGATCATAAAATACGTACTGTTCTTAACAATGTCTATACAGGGATACATAAAGTTTAGATCTTTGTCTCACCTGGGAACGCAGTAGAGAGTTCTGCAGTAATTAGTGCTTCAGGGACACTCCATATGAAAGGGAAGATGAGGAAACCGAGAATTGCCAGAAGTGGTCCAGCCGCTTGAACCGCCGGTTCTTCCCCAAACGGGCCACCTGCGACCTCAAAGTAGATGAGGAAAATCAAAGGGACCAAAGTCAGTTTTTTGGCGGTTGCTTTGTTGCCTCCGGTATCGGCTGTTGTCAATGGGAGCTCGTTGCTCCATCTCGATGTTTCTGAAATTGCCATTATTGTGTTTTTTTTTTTTTTCTAAATTCAGATCATGGAATCGAATTTATAAGCATATAAGGATCTCCAATTTTTAAATTGAAGGAATCCAAATGAGAAACGTGTAGATAATCGTCAGTCAGTTGGTCGTATCAGACCGAATCTTTGCTGAAGATTTGGGACCATTCAATCTCAATGTTCATATCCTTTTATTAATTTATAAATCAATATTTTATTATTATATTATTATTTTGTTGATAAAAACAACATATAGAAGTCAAACAAAAAAAATAAAGGATTATAGTTATTGACTTATTTCTGCCTACTCCGACTTGGATTAGTGTTTAAATATAATTTGTTGATCCTTGGCCTGAAGTTAGTCGGATCCCTTTTGAATGTGATGTTCAGATGCTGCAAAGGACAACAAGTTAGTTCATTTTACAAAGCAGATTGATTCATACTAACACACAAAAAAAAAAGTCTTAAGAAGTGTAAGATTACCGATAAGAAGAGGTTCATTCCACTGAGCAACGATTGTGGAGAATAAGCCATACACTTAGCAGCTGGCTGTCCTTGGTACACAATGACTCTGTCAGCCAGATATGTCGCCATTATGAAGTCATGCTCCACAATAAACACGGTTTTCTTTGCATGTAGGATGAACCGTTTTATGACCTTTGAAGCTGTGATCCGCTGCTCTGAGTCCAAATGCGCACTTGGCTCATCGATCAGATAGATATCTGCTGGTTTTCCAAGGCATAGAGTTAGGGCAACCCTCTGCTTCTCTCCACCCGAGAGCTCGCATACTGCTTGATCCAACAACTGCTGAATCTGAAGCGGTCTTATTACGTCTGACACAAACTGAGGATATGTATATGCATCACGAATCTTCTCATGTAGCAGCTGTCTCACTGTACACACACGCTTGGAATCACTCCCTTGCGGTTTGTACGACACATTAAACTCTGGCATTTCTGATTCTACACCCTCTTCACGTGGGAATGCGCCTGCCTGCATTAGGATACAAATTTCATTCCTTCAAAGTCTAACCACAACGAGTAGAGAAAACAACTGTGAGGAATTATACCAGCATCCGTATGAAGGTCGTTTTCCCTGTACCGTTCTCCCCAAGCATTACAATAATCCGAGAATCTGTGAATTCTCCTTCCATCACTTCCAGCTTGAAATTTCCAAGAGTCTTACTCATGTTTGGGTATTTGTATCTTGCATAGGACTTCACTTCCCCATCACTCTCTTGTGGAGTATCAGAAACCTTGGAAAGAAAAGAAAAAACTATATCAGTCACAAATGTCAACCACTTCTTTTGGAGGATGCCACTGGAAAAACTTTACCCTGAAGGTCAGAGATTCATCTCTGAAAACGCAAATTTTCTGTGGGGATAAACCCGGCCAAGAAAACGTTGATTCCTTCTCTGACAGAAAAGGGGAGAGTCACAACACCATATACTCCTGGTTTCCCATACAAACAGCAAACAAAATCTGACAGATAGTCAAGGACACTGAGGTCGTGCTCCACAACAATTATAGCTACAAAAAAAAAAAAAAAAAAAAGGCCCATGTAAGCAGCATGTATCTTATTTAGAAGATAGACTCAATACCAAGGAGTTCAGAGGATGAGAAAATCAAATAAAATTAACTTTTCACTTTATATTAAAAGTTAAGAAATGTTTTTGGGCAATTTCGCTATTTAAATTTGATGTTATCGAGAATATATCTAAGAAATTTAAACATCTCCGCGTAACCAAATAAAAATTAACACCAAAATAATCTATTGATTCGAGTAGTGTAATGGTAATTAATCTAAACTCAAAATTCAATGTATTAATTAACTAATCGTATCCATTATTAAAAATTTGTTATGGTTTTCTTGCTTAATTACTCCAGACACTTTATACATAGAATGATAAAACCTCAAAACTTGAAGAAAAAAAGGCATGTGAAATAAACCTTGTAGAAAATATAGAAAACTCATTAAACAAAAATGTTTAGACTTCACACACTTAAAAACATATAAATGGAAATAACCACATAACGAGCTGTACATTATAGTGTATAGCCGTCTCTTGCAAAAATTTCAATAGTTTTTTAGCTTATGGATTTTAATTGATTTAGACGTTAACATATAATTTAGAATTTTATCGGATAATTCTATAAAATTTATAAATTTTCACTAATTTTAGTATCAAATATGTATGTGCGTTTTAAATCAATAAGTGAATTTCCGTTGTTGACTCCGTGGGAAAACGGAGAAGACTTCACAAGAACAGTGGATTCAAAGAAAATCATCGGCCGGAGAAACTCACCCGAATCGTCTAGCACGACTTCGTAAGCAGCCCCAACCTAACTTCGTCGTGATCCGACCGCTCGTTTCCAACTCTCCCCTTTTTGGGTCGGTAAGCATAATCGACAACCCTTGGCGACTCAAGTCTCATTTAACTCGATTGTAGTGGGTCAGGCCCAAGGGATGTATGCTAATGTGGCCTAACAAGAGGTAAGAGTCTTGATGGCAATCTCGAACGATCACGATTCTTGGTCGAACTAGGTGACGTCATAGGTGAGGGAAATGCTGGTGGTCAAAGGAAGTGGAGTGTTTACATTCGGACCATGCGGATTGATTTCCAGACATATATATATATATATATATATGTTATGTTTCGTTTTTATCGATGTAATTGTTATGTTTACGATTTGTCATTTGGTTTAATGCCTTTTGTCTGTTGTAGTACTACTAAAAAACCGTTTTCGCAAAGCAAAAAATCATAAGAAAAGTAACCCGATTTTTCGGGGACTGAACAATAATTTTGTTGTGTAACTCCTTTTATGGGCCAAATTAGTATAACTCCAAACTTGTGCTAGTAAGAACATTTTTATTAGAATCTTATTTGATTATGAAGTTATATATATTACACACATGTATCGATGTCAATGTTTGACAGCAACCCTCAAACTACACCAAACACTTTGACCATTTAACCAATACAATTAGATGTAACAACATGTCTTATACTATCAATTATTATATATTTATAATGGTCAATTTTAACGTGTTGATTAGGAAAAGACTTGGAACTTGAAAATATGAACTCGACCCGTAGACCGTGACAAAAACGTCGACACATCGTGTCAGCAAAATCTGCCGCCAGTCACGCACTGCCACGTTGCTAGTTGGTTAACAAAGTAACCCAAAATAATAACATGGTCTAAATCAAACAACCGGTATAAGTCTTTTAAAATTGACATAATATAATGTATACTTTTCTATTTTCTGACCACATCATTCAGTAGTGTTTAACCCAAATAAAACACACTCATATGCATTTTTTTTTTTGATACAGAAAAATAAGTGAAAGTAATTTTACTATTTGTTGACCAAAAAAAGAAGTAATATTACTTTTTAATATTATGTGAAACCAAAACAAACTTTAATTCATAGCTACTTTTTACAATCCAAAAAGAACAGACTGTGATCACACTAAATTCGAGATTAAACATTCAAATATTTTTAATATAAGTCGAGCTTTACCGTTCTTTTCCATTTTGGACTATTATAAGTTTGGTGATGAGAAAAGTAAGAATATTATTTGTTTAAGCTTATATGACCCTTTTTGCCGGCCAGCGTGTACGACTTATGATGGCTCGGGTAAAATTATAAATATTAATCCGCCCATGTTTTAATTATAATTATAATTAGTATTATAGATAGACCATTTTTCTTCTTCTACTATATATAGTCTACACCTATAAACCATCAAGTGGAAATAAAACACATACCACAATCCACACACATGGCAAAGCTCACCCTCATCGTCGTCTCCCAAATCCTCCTTCTCGCAGCCGTTGTCTCCGCCGGAAAAGGTGAAAACTTTGCGAAAACCATTGACAAAAAACTCCTTGGCCTCCGTAAGGAGAAACTCACTCATTTCCGTGTCTACTGGCATGACATTCTAAGCGGCTCAAACCCTAGCTCGGTCGTGATCCGACCTCCTGTCTCCAACTCTTCCTTCTTTGGATCAGTCACTGCCATCGATAACCGATTGACTACGGAGGTCTCGGTGAATTCGACTTTAGTGGGCCAGGCCCAAGGGATCTACGCTGCTACTGGCCAACGCGATGGGTCTGCGCTTATGGTGATGAACTTTGCTTTCAAAACAGGGAAGTATAACGGAAGTACCATCTCCATTCTTGGTCGAAACGCGGTGTTGACGAAGGTTAGAGAGATGCCGGTGATTGGAGGAAGTGGACTTTTCCGGTTCGCTAGAGGTTACGTTGAGGCTCGGACCATGTGGTTTGATCAAAAGTCAGGAGATGCTACGGTTGAGTACAGCTGTTATGTTTTGCATTATTGACGATAGTGTTGAATTATCTCTTTTTAATGTTTTGTTACAAATTATTTTATGTGGCTTGTGTCTGCTTATGGATGACTGTAGGGAGATATTTATGTCTTTTTCTAGTGGATTTCGAATTTTCGATACTTCTTCTCTTTTTCTCTTTTCTTGACGTGATTTTGATACATACAAACGAAAATGTCATCTTGATGTATTGTGACATCTCGCGACAAAAAAAAAATGTATTGTGACATCTGTTTGGTATATGATTGAGACTAACGTTGGCCAAGCCGGTATTGAATTGGTCCAGTAGGTTAAGTATTTCTAGTAGGTTTACTTTGAAATGTTTGTATGAGTGCTGATAATGATCGTGGTAAAATAGTAAACGTGCGTTGAAAAATTTATGTGTCGGTGAATATCAGAGATTAATTGTGTTGGGGGAGAAATTTCGGGTGTTTGAGTGGAAAAACACGTCGGTAAGAAGTATTAGATTAATGATTTAAGACTTTAAGGGGTTGATTGTTAAAGATTTTAACTTAAAACTTTTAGTTTTAAAAATGGCTGTAGAGAATTTAGAGACTGTGACTTTAAAAAAAGTCCCATTTTAGTGGCTTTAGAAAAAATGGACTTAAGTATGAACAAAAAAGAGAAGTTAGGCTTTAAACCTCTTAGAGCATCGTTATGGAAGACCCCTACACACGGGGTTTCCGATTTTTTTTTTTTAGGTTTTTTTTGTCGCGATGCAGAAACTAGGAAGATCCAGTGTTTTCAGGAAGACACAGAAGACACAGTGTCGCAGGAAGGAGCCAATGTGTTTGTGACACGTGGCGACCCTCATTTAAACCCTCATTTAAAGACACCCTCTTTAAATATGCAATGCACATAGTCTTAAAATCTAATTGGATGAAACACAACTTTAAAAACTTAAATTAAAATAAAAGTCTTTGCAGCCCTAAATACCACTTTATTTTACGTGTATACTTGTGTGTTGGAAATATTTATTGATAGGGGTGGGCATTCCAGTTTACGGTTCGGTTTCGGTTCAGTTTTTTCGGTTTTTCGGTTTTACAGTTTTACGGTTCTATAGAAAATGAAACCATTTAGAAACCGATTATAAATACAGTTTGGTTCGGTTCGGTTATCTTTGGTTTACGGTTTTAACGGTTTTAACTAAAATTAATTCAGTTCGGTTTAGTTTGGTTTCGGTTTCGGTTTTTGTAGATGATTTCATGATTTTATAAAAAATTAATATTTAAAAACTCAAATCAAAATACTGAATTTGTAATTGTAAGAATTCAAAACTCAAAATTGATTTTATTAGAAAACTTAAAGAGAATGAAAGTCAAACTTAGTGATGCGATTTGCAAAAATAATTTGATGAAATTATAGTAAAAAAGTAAATGAATGATCCAAAACCTTAAATTATTTATAAGATGCTTATATATCTAGAGTTTGTATTTTTTTTTTTAAAATTTTTATTAATTTTTTTTGTGCAACCGTTTTAGGATATTTTTTTATAAAAAAATAAAATTAGGTAACACAAATATATATATATATAAGCATATATTTAAAGTAAATTATTATTTTTTACGATTTTAAACCGAACCGAAACCGAAATAACTTTTATAATGATAACCGAACAAGTTTTTAAACGAAACCGAAACTGAACCAAATTATAAATTTATGGTTCAGTTCAGTTTGGTTTTTTTGGTTACCGTTATTTTGCCCATCCCTATTCATTGATATCCAAAACACGTCCTCAAACTCAACTGGAGTGGACAATTCAACTTCGATTGTGAATTCGAACAATTCGATTTGTTTAGTTTGAATTCCTATTTTATCCTTATCAGAAAAACCTCCTATTTTCTGAAACTAAAAATTTCAGTTAATTGAATATTTTTTAAAACAAAATCAAACATTTCACTTATATTTTATTTTTAACATATTATTTTGTAAAACAATTTAGGGTCACAATATATTTGTTGATTAAAAAGTTTTAAGGAAGTTTAAATTATTCGATTGAACTAAAACTATATATCCTCTACATGAGAAACATGCCAATCCTATGTTTTTCCTCACATTTTTTATTTAGTTAAATCATAAGTTTATACTACATTTATTCCACTTGTCGAACACTTGTATCATTACTAATTTTTTTATTGGGTTAGTCTTATTCCAAATTCCAAACATTTGTAAATTACAATCAAATATATATAAATATAATAATAATAATTTCTAATAATCCAATATATATATATAATTTATATAACACTACCAATCACAACAACTTTATTATCTTCAGATTTGGTTTTGATAAATTTGTTATTTAGAAATTTACAATATATTAATTAAATGTAAATGGTCTATTATAATAAGATTATAATAAAAAGAAGCATCAAATCTGCATGAACCTAATATATTAATTAAGGTTACCTAGTATACATTTAAAACATTATCTTATGATCAAATCTTCTCTTAGAAAAAACAAAACAAAACAAACAAACAATCTTTTCTCTATTTATATCGCGTCCCGTTGCTAGGAGTCTAGGACCTCTCAACATTCAATTTTCAAGCAGAAGTATAGAGACAATGGCTGTCAATTTGGAGGACCGAACACAATTGTTCAACTTTGTGGTTAAACAAGGTTACGGTGTGAAAGGTATGATAGACTCAGGTCTATCTTATGTTCCACAACCATTCGTCCAACCGCTATATGAACGAATTGAGACCCACAACGCCACCACGTGTGAGGCTTCCCAACCAATCTATCTTTCCCAGCTAGATGGCCCACACCACAAGGAGGTGGCCAAACAGATAATTGAAGCTTCCGAGACACTTGGATTCTTCCAGGTAAGTAATGGCCGACACATAGTATTTAGGGAGTAATAGATGCTTAAGATTGATTATATATATTTCCCAATCTCTTACAAATGCATGTTTAAACAGAGAAGACTACAATTTGAGGAACAAATGCAAATGGCAGGTGGTGAATCATGGTGTTTCGGTGGAGTTGCTGGAATCGCTAAAAACGTCGGCTCATGAATTTTTCGCACAACCTCCTGAGGTAAAAGCGTTACACCTTAAAGAAGTGAGTCCAAGCAAGCTGGTCAAGTACGGAACGAGCTTCGTGCCAGAGAAAGAGAAAGCAATTGAGTGGAAAGATTATGTGAGCATGCTTTACACCAGTGACCATGAGGCTCTTCAACACTGGCCTCAACCATGCAGGTATATATATATGGACTAAATCTATATTAATATAAAAACATCAAATTTATGCTATAAAATATAGAGTATAAACGTTAGGAATTAATCTCATGTTTGAAATAAGATGAAACATAAAATATTATATAAGAGACATTAATCAGTTAATTTACTGTCAACTAGTTTTGATTTTATAATGATAACATTAACTTATAATATGTGACAGAGAGGTGGCACTTGAGTTCTTGAAATCATGATGGAAATGGTGAAAATGGTAGTTGAAATTCTAATGGAGATGTAGGAGCGAGACTAGAAGAAGAGAGGATGAATGGTTTGATGGGAACCAAGATGGTCAACATGAACTACTACCCAACTTGTCCAAGCCCCGAGCTAACCATCGGCGAAGGCCGTCACTCCGACATGGGAATGTTGACCGTTTTGTTACAAGACGGCATTGGTGGTCTCTACGTTAAACTAGACAACGGTGAATGGGCTGAGATCCCTCCTGTCCACGGAGCTTTGGTCATCAACGTCGGCGACACTATGCAGGTTCCGTTAAAACAAGAATTTATAGATATTGAGCAATGGGAAGTACATAAGTGCAGAGCATAGGGTTCGAACCACAAACATCGGATCGAGAGTCTCTGTGCCCATTTTCACGGCACCTAACCCCTCCGAGAAGATCGGTCCGTTGCCGGAAGTTGTGAAACGCAACGGAGTGGCTCGTTACTAGGAGTTGTTGTTTGAAGACTACATGAATAACTTCTTCGGCCAACCACATGATGGCAAACAATCTCTCGACTTTGCACGTGCCGAGTGATACTATATCATCAGTTGTCACGTGGCATATTGATGTCCTTAGACACCCCCATTGCACATAAATGGGGGTATCTTCCCAATTAAAAAATATTAAATTTTCTCTTTTTACTTAATTTTACTCAAATAAACACTTTTTCTCCTCTTTTTATTCAATTTTTATTAATTTTCTATTTAAAAATACTCCATCATTTTTAAAGACACTCTCAAAAGTGTCTTCTTCTAGACACACTCTCTCCAATAATAACAACACTCTCCTCTTTTTACTCAACTTTTATTAATTTTATATTTAAAAACACCTCATCTTTTTACTCAAAAACACTCTCTTTCCTCCTATTCCTCAAATTTTATTAATTTTATATTTAAAGACACCCACAAAACATCACCAATGCGGATGCTCTTATCACCGATGAAAAAAAAATCATTCCTAATTTACTATTTTGCTCTTTTTTTTTTTTTTTTATGCAACATTTAAAACAGAATTTGTCTATCTATCTAATTAACCTACAATATTCTCCCGTTTAGCCCCACCCACCAAAATAGAGTAACTCAAAGTCTCAAACTAATTTTCAATCTAGAAGATTTTCTCAAATAGCGCATGCCTTCCTTTTTTCTAATAGCACTTCTATATACACAATCGTAATCTTTTTTTCTTCATTCTTTTTTCATACTCGTTATTACCACACACCTTCATCTCTATACCTAGACCCATTATCAACAGGAACTAACAACAAGAAACAAACACAAATTATAAGGTAGAAACAGCAACAACAACAAAAGAAAAAATCAAGTTATCGATCACAAACATGTCAAAGCTTATCCTTATCCTCGCCGCGCAACTCGTCCTCCTCACGGCCGTTGCCTCCGCTGGAGACTTCGCAAAACCAATGAACCCGAAACACCTCCACAAGCAGGAGAAACTCACCCATCTCCGAGTTTATTGGCATGACATCCTAAGCGGTCGAAACCCTACTGCTATCAGGATCCTAAAACCGGTTTCAAATTCCCCAACCTCCTTCGGATCAATCACAATGATGGACAATGCACTAACATCTGACGTGCCCATTAACTCTACTGTGGTGGGTCAGGCCCAAGGCTTTTACGCCGGAGCGGCCCAACGTGAGCTGGGTTTCTTGATGGCCATGAATTTCGATTTCAAGACAGGGGAATACAATGGGAGCACGATCACAATTCTTGGTCGGAACACAGTGTTCTCGACGGTTAGGGAAATGCCGGTGGTCGGAGGAAGTGGGATCTTCCGGTTTGCTAGAGGTTATGTCGAGGCTAGGACTAAGTGGTTCGATCGTAAGTCTGGGGACGCCACTGTTGAGTATAACTGTTATGTCTCTTGCATTACTAATATAACTATGATCAGGATTAGTATGTAATGTTTATTTGAATTAAAATTACAGAAGAGTGACGTTTTTATATTTACCAATTTGCTGACCGATGTTATAGTGCTGAGATGATCGTTCATGTGGGGTTGTTTTTGTCTTTTGACTAACGTATTTAGTTTACACACATATTAAGTAAATGGCTTGCGCTAACAAATGAAAAGAATCATTTGTGTAAATTTAGTGGATATGCATAATTTACAAAACTCGCAGGGTGGCACAACGTTAGCGAGCAAAAAAATGGCCATGTTCAGTATTTTAAATTTTATAATATGGACTTCATATATTTACATGTTTAACAAATTAAGCTGGATCACAAAAGTTACCGATTTAGTTGTTAACAAAAGCACAGATTGCGCTTGCCGACATATTATTTATACAATCAATAGGCAATATGAAGCAACTTTGCAGACATAGGGAGCTTTTTTCATTAAAAAGACTCAATTATCAAAAAAATATATATATATTTTGCAGACATAGGTTTATCTTGTGCTCGTAAAAGGGGTAAAGGTTCAAATGTACCCACGACCCAAAAATAAAAAAAAAGTGATGAAAATTCAAGAGATTTTTGGTTATTAAAGGGAACAAAATTCTGAAGATCAAAACGTTTCATATGAAGATAAAATAAAGAAATCACTAGCTGAATTTCGTGATATGTAGCTTAGTTTTTTTTTCTTAATTAAAATTTCTGAGGTACTAAAGTTAAATTAACGGTAACTCACTAGCTGATTTGTTTAGGTATATTATTTTTGAAAAAAAGGAATACAGGTATTACGGGCTTTCGTAGGAATGTGGTTGAGGAAAATACTATTTCAAATAAAGGGATTCGAAAGAGAATGTGAAGCACTCCTCGAGTCTCTTATAGACATTGATTTATATCTCATTGGACCTTTATATATGTTTTTTTTATAACAAAAATCTTATTAGACCTTGATGAGGTATTAATGTCTAAAACATTAGACGTCACGGTTCTAATCACGGTTAGGAGATTGGAAATTGTTGGGGTCATACATTTCATCACTTTCCTACGCTTTTTCGGGAAAGGAGATATGGTTCTACATGTCATTTTTTTGTCGTCGTCCTAAAATCAATTAATACATGTGGATGTGGTTTACTAACAACGTCGTTCAAAATAATAATAATAGTCATAAATTACGTATAAAAATAAAAAAGAAGGTGATTGAAGTATATATATAGTCGACAGAAAAAAAGAAAAGAGTATATATGTATAGTCGACAGGAAAAAAAGTATATATATGTAACCTTTTCTTTTATATACAAATATATGTAACTTTTTCTATTAACCAAATAATATCAATACATCGATATCCCCTTTTTCTTTTAACTGGCCATCAATATTGAGTAGAGATTACGTTTTTCATCAGCAAGTTTCAAAATAATGTACTTAAAATCATTTGTATATCTCTATTTCTCAACATTGATACTTTTCCAAAAAAAAAAATGCATGGTAAGATATCTGAGCTTTTGATGAATCGGTTGCATAAACAATTAATTCATTGTTATCTTAAATTTGTAATGTAAAAGTATATTTATATCTATGTATGTTTATATATTAATATAACTATATATATATATGCATAATAATTTATAATGGATCAATCATGCAGTCCTTCGTTTTGTGGTAAGACTTGCAGACTCAACATTATTGATTTTTTATTTTTGATCAAACTCAACATTATTGAATTGAAATACTTTTTTCTTTTTCATTATTTGATTTTTATAAAGTTAATGTCCACAGCTTTTTCAGAAAACAAGTGCATGTCTAAAATTCACTTAAACACAATAACATTATTCGAAACAATAATAATCATAATTTGAACTTTTAAAGTAATAATAAAATCCCACAAAACTACATGAGTTTGGCTACAGATCCCATAAACACACATAAAAAAAATTCAAACTCATATAAACTTTTAAACTTCCTAAACACTAAATGTATCAAAATATAGAAATGGTAAAGAACACAAGTAAAATATTAATGGACAATGGATGAAAGTGGGAACAGTGATGCAGATATCATTTTCCTCAGTGCTCGGTCGTTGATTTATTTCCGATTAGCTCCATCAGAAAGTGAGAAGGAGAGCCCCCTTTTTTATAGAGAAAATTATAAGGGTAAAGCTTGATTTAATTAATGATAATTGTCCAGTGTTATTAAAACATAACTTATGTTAGATTGTCAGTGTAAAACTTTCAAAATGTAGAAGTTTAAGTATTAAAAAGGAAATTCTTATTGGGCAAGGTATTTTTGGGTTTTTTTCCCATATGAAGCAACAAGTCTGACAATTCGAACTAGTACACATTGATTGGTCTATCACACTTTTGAAAACAAACCACAAATCTCATTATTGTCATTTAAACTGATCATAATGACACATTCCTTATTTTTCTCTATATAACTATCCAACACACAATCGTTATATATAGCGCAACCCTTCATCTATTATACACACAATAACCACAACATGACTAATTTCATCCTTATCCTCGCCGCACAAACCTTCCTTTTAGTCTCCGTTGCTTCGGCTGGCGACTTCGCAAGAACCATGAACCAAAAACACATGGGCCTTCACAAAAAGGAGAAACTCACCCATCTCCGAGTCTATTGGCATAACTCTGTAAATGGTCCAAACCCTAGCGCCATCATGATCCAGCCCCCGGTCTCGAACTCTTCAACATTCGGAGCGATCAGCATGATGGACGATGCACTGACATTGGATGTGTCTAGGAATTCGACTGTGGTAGGCCATGCTCAAGGGATTTATGCTGGAGCGGACCAAAGAGAGATTGGCTACTTGATGGTGATGAATTTCGCTTTCAAGACAGGAAAGTACAATGGAAGTACGGTCACGATTCTTGGTCGGAACATAGTGATGTCGGAGGTTAGAGAAATGCCGGTGGTTGGAGGCAGTGGAATCTTCCGGTTCGCTAGAGGTTATGTGGAGGCTCGGACCAAATCGTTCCATCTCAAGTCCATGGTTGCCATTGTTGAGTATAATTGTTATATCTTGCACTACTGATATAATGATATTTGCTATATATGTTTGTTTGATTTCGTTACTGAAGTAACATTTGCATTTTACGAATGCTTTTTTTGCATTTCCTGTTGTGTGATCGTAGTGAGGTGTGTGTGTCTGTTTTTTTTTCTTTTTTCTTTTTTTCTAGTGTACCTAGTTTATATTTTGTAATGGTTTGATTTCATCTATAAAAATTAAAAGTAGTTGTTTATACATGAAACAGACTATTTGGGTCAAATTAAGTGGCACAAAGGCGCTCTGTTCGGAATGAAATGATTTGGAAATCTTCAATTGATAAGTGATTACATTATTTGAGTTCGTGATATAAAAATAAAGATAACGATTAGCCTAATCACTAGCTAATCAAGCCTTATAACATAAAATATTTTGTTCTCTAAGAATTTTTTTTTGGATGCGCCGAGGAATTCGACTGTGGTGGGCCAGGCCCAAGGGATTTACGCTGACGATTCTTGGTCGGAACACGGTATTTTCAGAGGTTAGAGAAATGCCGGTGGTCAGAGGAAGTGGAATCTTTCCGTTCGCTAGAAGTTATGTTGAGGCTCGGACCATTTCGCTCGATTTCAAGGCTGGTGATGGCACTGTTGAGTACAAGTGTTATGTATAGCATTACTGATACAATCATTCTTGCAATGTTTGTTTGATTTCATTACTTAAGTAACGTTTGCATTCACAAATGTTTTTGTTTGGTTTTGTTGCTTGTCCTCTCCTGTTGTGTGCCGTGGTGTGATCGTTGTGGGTTATGGTCTCTTTTTATCAAACTTAATGTAACGTATTTAGTTTATGTTTATATTGTAATGCAAATAATGGTTTGATTTGATATAGGAATAAAATGTCATCACCTGATCATTAGTGATTACAAGTCATTTAATGGTTTGCAAATATTTGTAATAACGTCCCCAATGTGTTATCATCCGAATTTCTGTAAGATTCATGTTTTTGTTTATAAAAAGAAACTGAAATGAGTGATATTTTTTATATATCGTTTAGAACGTCATCAAACACATCGTGTAAAGAACAAAAAAAAAAGTATCTCCCAACTCACCAGTTGCATCCTGCCACGTTGCTGGTAGTCAACCAAACTCAATTAAACAGGTCCAATATGTAGTTTTGTACACTTTATAATAATCAAAACATACTAATTAAACTATTAAAGTGTTCAAATTGGATGTTCTTTTGTTCAGGAACTAGGTCCATTATTTTTTGGACATGAGACTAGGGTATGTTAAATAAGTTTTTTTTTTTTCTTTTTTGCTAGCTGATGTTCAAAGTTAGGATTTTTTCATTATCTTTATTTAATGGTCGGGTAATACAACGGTTGAATTATCTACTTAGATAGGGAAAAAAAAAAGAAGAAGCTAAAGCGTGAGAAACCCATTATAACACGGATAAACTTAAAATAGTGTACTTATATTAAATGAACTATTTTCAATTTGCTCACACAACTATGGAGAAAATTATAAAGTTTAGATAACTTAGTGTAGTTTTATTTGCATATCTTTAAATTCTATAATAAACAAAATGGAATGAATGAAATGGACCGTTTATCAAGAAAAAAGCTAATTGGATCAAATTATAGGAATGGTGAAGTAGAAAAAAAGAGTATCGATAAGCTAAAGTTAGACTTCCTCAAAAAGTTAGACTTCCTCAAAAATTAAACCTATAGATGCTCTGGAATACTAATTTTTTAAAAGTATTAGTATCCACTATCCTCTATGCACAAAAAAAACGATAGATGGGAAGCAACAGAATTGACAATTCGAACTAGTACACATTGATTGGTGTACCACACTTTTAAAAATAATCCAACAAATCTCATTATTGTCTTTTAAACTGATCACAAGGGTCTCATGGATCAAACCAATCATTTGTGGAGAAATCTCAAATAGCAAATGTCTTATTCTACTCTGTATACCTACCACAGCCACACTCGTTATGTATAGCGCAAAGCTTCATATACTATGGACACAATAACCACAACATGACTAATCTCATTCTTATACTTGCTGCACAAATCCTCCTTCTAGCCGCTGTTGCTTCCGCTGGCGACTTCGCAAGAACCATCAACCAAAAACACAGGGGCCTTCACAACAAGGAGAAACTCACTCATCTCAGAGTCTATTGGCATGACTCCGTAAACTGTCGAAACCCTAGCACCGTCATGATCCAGCAGCCGGTCTCGAACTCTTCTTTATTCGGATCGATCAGCATGATGGACGATGCACTGACATTGGATATGCCGAGGAATTCGACTGTGGTAGGCCATGCTCAAGGGCTTTACGCTGGAGCGGCCCAAGAAGAGATTGGCTTCTTGATGGTGATGAACTTTGCTTTCAAGACAGGGAAGTACAATGGGAGTACGCTCGCGATTCTTGGTCGGAACACGGTGAGGTCGAAGGTTAGGGAAATGCCGGTAGTTGGAGGCAGTGGAATCTTCCGTTTCGCTAGAGGTTATGTTGAGGCTCGGACCATATCGTTCGATCTCAAGTCCGGTGTTGCCATTGTTGAGTATAATTGTTATATCTTGCACTACTGATATAATGATGTTTGCTATGTTTGTTTGATTTCGTTACTGAAGTAACATTTGCATTTTACGAATGTTTATTTTTTTTTTGCATGTCCTGTTGTGTGATCGTAGTGTGTGTGTGTGTTTTTTTTTGTATTTTAAAAGCTTAATATAACATATCTAGTATATATATATAATAATAATAATAATTTATCTGGTTTATTTATGTTGTAATGGTTTGATTTCATCTATAAAATAAATTAAAGGAAGTTGTTTATACATGAAACAAACTATTTGGGTCGAATTAAGTAGCACAAATGCTCTCTGTTCGGAATGAAATGATTTGGAAATCGTCAATTGATTAGTGATTACATTATTTGAGTTCGTGACATACAAATAAACAACGATTAGCCTAATCACTAGCTAATCCAGCCTCATAACATAAATATTTTGTTCTCTAAGAAGTTTTTTGGATGGGCCGAGGAATTCGACTGTGGTGGGCCAGGCCCAAGAGATTTACGCTGACGATTCTTGGTTGGAACACGGTATTCTCAGAGGTTAGAAAAATGCTGGTGGTCAGAGGAAGTGGAATCTTTCGGTCGCTAGAAGTTATGTCGAGGCTCGGACCATTTTGCTCGATTTCAAGGCTGGTGATGGCAGTGTTGAGTACAAGTGTTATGTATGGCATTACTGATACGATCATGTTTGCAATGTTTATTTGATTTCATTACTTAAGTAACGTTTTGATATTTTTTTTTTATCGTTTAGTCACCAAATACATCGTGTAAAGAAAAAGAAAAAAAAAAGCATCTCCCAAGTTACCAGTTGCATCCTGCCACGTTGCTGGTAGTCAACCAAACTCAATTAAACGTGTACTTTCAAATCTAATCTGTAGTTCTGTACACTTTATAATAATCAAAACGTACTAATTAAGTGTTCAAATTGGATGTTTTTTTTCGTTCGGGAAGTTACAATCTAGGTCCATTATATTAGAATATCCTCATTATTTTTTGGACATGAGACTAGAACATGTTAAATAAGTTTTTTTTTTTATGTGTGGCTGATATTCAAATATTGGATTTTTTTATTTTCTTTTTCAATGGTCGGGTTATACAACGGTTGAATTATCGACCTTGGACAGGAAAAAAAAAGAAGAAGCTAAAGCGTGAGAAACCCATTATAACACCACGGATAAAATAAAAATAGTGTACTAAAATTAAATGATTACATGAACTATTTTCAATTTGCTCACACAACTATGGAGAGAATTATAAATTTTAGATAACTTAGTGTAGTTTTATTTACATATCTTTAAATTTTATAGTAAGCAAAATGGAATGAATGAAATGGACCGTTTATCCAGAAAAAAAAAACTAACTGGATCAAATTACATGAATGGTGAAGTAGAAAAATGAGTATTGATATGCTAAGTTAGACTTCCAAAAAATTAAACCTATGGATATTTTGGAATAATTTTTTTTTTTTGAAGTACTGGTATCCACTATCTACTATGCACAGAAAAAAAGATAGATGGGAAGCAACAGACTTGACAATTCGAACTAGTACACATTGATTGGTGTACCACACTTTTGAAAATAATCCAACAAATTCATTATTGTCTTTTAAACTGATCACAAGGGTCTCATGGATCAAACCAACAATTTGTAGAGAAATCTCAAATAGCACATGCCTTATTCTTCTCTATATACCTACCACACACACACTCGTTATATATATATATCGCAAAGCTTCATGTACTACACACAAAATAACCACAGCATGACTAATTTCATCCTTATCCTCGCCGCACAAATCTTCCTTTTAGTCTCCGTTGCTTCGGCTGGCGACTTCGCAAGAACCATGAACCAAAAACACATGGGCCTTCACAAAAAGGAGAAACTCATCCATCTCCGAGTCTATTGGCATAACTCCGTAAATGGTCCAAACCCTAGCGCCATCATGATCCAGCACCCGGTCTCGAACTCTTCAACATTCGGAGCGATCATCATGATGGACGATGCACTGACATTGGATGTGCCTAGGAACTCGACTGTGGTAGGCCATGCTCAAGGGATTTATGCTGGAGCGGACCAAAGAGAGATTGGCTTCTTGATGGTGATGAACTTTGCTTTCAAGATAGGGAAGTACAATGGGAGTACGCTCGCGATTCTTGGTCGGAACACGGTAAGGTCAAAGGTTAGGGAAATGCCGGTGGTTGGAGGCAGTGGAATCTTCCGGTTCGCAAGAGGTTATGTGGAGGCTCGGACCATATCCTTCGATCTCAAGTCCGGTGTTGCCATTGTTGAATATAATTGTTATATCTTGCACTACTGATACAATGATGGTTGCTATGTTTGTTTGATTTCGTCACTGAAGTAACATTTGCATTTTACGAATGTTTTTGTTGCATGTCCTGTTGTGTGATCGTAGTGTGTGCGTTTGATGTATTTTAAAAAGCTCAGTATAACGTGTCTAGTTTATATTTATATTGTAATGGTTTGATTGCATCTACAAAATACATTTAAAGTAGTTGTTTGTTCAAACATGGAACAGAGTATTTGGGTCAAATTAAGTGGCACAAAGGCCTCTCTTTCCGAATGAAATGATTTGGAAACCGTCAATTGATTAGTTATTACATTATTTGAGTTTGTGATATAAAATGAATTGTAAAATGATTAGCCCAATCACTAGCTATCAAACTTTGTAACTTAAATATTTTGTTCTCTAAGAAATTTTTTGATGGAGAGACAAAAAAGGAGATACAGTATATACATTTAACCTTGCCTACCTTTTTTTTTTGTTTGAAATAGAAAATTATTCAAAATAGTAAACATAAATATGACCATAGTAAGAAAAATAATCAGATTTTATTTCTTAACAAAAACGTAAACGTTTGTTTCCATTAATCCCAAGTCACGGACCATTGTGACTCAAAGGTCAATTCATATATTTTCTCCAACGTCTGAAATAAAAGGTCCATTCACATTATCATTACCTTTTCTTTTTAGCTATCTAATTATAAATTCCTTATAAACACAAGGAAAAATATTTTTATTTCCCTATTTTTTTCTTCGTCTTCTTAACAAAAGCTGACGTGGCATAAATACCGCCTTTTTCACATCGCCTCTCTCTCCATTTTGGGATTTTTTCCATCCATAAGCTTTTTTAATTTTCTCAATCGGCAACCGAACCGGCGAACCCTAATTTCCCAAATCAAAAAAAATTCTCATCGGAAAATCGATCTCCGATAATATCTCAAATCGCTTACCAAATCCGACATGAGCCAAACTATCGTTTTTGGAGGACTATAATGATCGGGCTCTTTGCGTCCCGTCTAGATTGCATGGGGTTTGAGCTATGCCTGAGCTTCGCCGTGGAGTCCGCCGTGGCCGTGTTACTGACGCTGTAGCTCCGAATCAGCTTCCGCAAAAGTCTACAGAAAAGAAACAGAGGAAGAGTAGCGTTAGAACCCGGAAAACGGTTGCCGGCGCAGTTACAGGAGCCGCGGAGAGGCCGAGGACGAGATTGGCGGCGAGAAAATTGAAAGAGGAAGATAAGGGAATCATTCAGGAGAATCCGGTTATCGTAGTGTCCAAGGATAGCAAGATCGATAAGAAGAAAGGTAAAGAGGTTGTTGCTGAAGAAGAAGAGAAGAAAGTTATGGCTATTGGTAACGATAGTGGTGGCTCTAACAAGGCGGCTGCACAGGAAGAAGAAGGCAATACTGCTCCTTTCCCTGAGAGGGTAAAAAATTTGTTGTCTATCTGATTTATTTGTTTTGTGAAATGTTACGCCTTGCCTTTGGTTTATGCCTATCTAGGTTTTGCTGTTGTGTTTTGGCTGGTTTGGGGTTAATTGTAGACTTACTTATCCTCTTTGCGTTGTAGTGGCTAACGATTCCGTCTCTATTCAGGTTCAAGTTGGAGGATCACCATTATATAAGGTTGAGAGAAAGCTGGGGAAGGGTGGTTTTGGACAAGTATTTGTGGGACGTCGTATTAGTGGTGGTAATGAACGTACTGCAGGAGCTAGCATCTTGGAGGTAATTTAACTTAGTCAAAAATTATGTTTATTAGCTTAAATCATGTTTACAATGTCTCACATCTTCGATTTCTTTATATAGGTTGCTCTAAAGTTCGAGCATCGAAGCAGCAAGGGTTGCAACTATGGTCCTCCTCATGAGTGGCAGGTGTACAAGTGGGTGTTCAATTCTCTTGTCTTTCTTTCAATGTTTCTGAAATTCCTTTTACCTGGATTGTAGGTACTTCTTTGACTTGATATGCTAAATTTACATTTTACTTTTATTGTGAACAGCACCTTGGGTGGTAGCCATGGAGTCCCTAGAGTACATTTCAAAGGAAGGCAAGGGGACTATTATGTTATGGTACTGGATTCCCCCTTTTCCTTCTCTCCTATCTGCTTTCCTCCTGTCAGTATCATTGATGGTAGATCCTTCTTTTTTATTTTGGCCTCAGGTTATGGACATGCTCGGGCCGAGCTTATGGGATATATGGAATACTTCAGGGCAAGCGTGAGTCTCCATTACACATCCTTGGAGATGTATTGTCTCTTTATTTAATTAGTGTAGTTTTCCATACATAAATATCCAAAATTTATTTGGTTTCTTTTGGAAATGTGACATGTAATGTGTTGTTGCTCTCTGTTTTTTTAATAATGACACTTGGTACATAAAAATCCATACTGAGTAACACTTCATTTTTAAAATTCCAGAACTGATGAAATATGACTGCCCTAACGATTCTTTTCCCTTTCTCTTAGCAGAATGTCCTCGGAAATGGTAGCTTGCATCGCGGTTGAATCACTGTCCATCCTTGAAAAGATGCATGCAAAAGGGTTTGTTTTTGAACTTTTTTTTTTGTATTTATCTTACTCGAGTTTTCTTCTTATACTATCTGTTTTGAAGCTGGGCACCTCTAAGTTCTTATGTTTCTCTCTATTAACTAACCTAACAGGTCGTGATTTGCTTCGGTTTCAGTTATGTGCATGGAGATGTGAAGCCAGAAAATTTCTTACTTGGCCAGCCTTCAACGTCCCAAGAGAAAAAGCTATTCCTTGTTGATTTGGGACTAGGTTGGTTGATTTTATTCTCTCTGTGATTCTTTGTTAGGTAATTAATTTACCTTTCTCACTTTTTAACCAACTTTGCAGCAACAAAGTGGAGGGAAGGTGGTAACGGACAACATGTTGAATATGATCAACGTCCCGATATGTTTAGGTAACATTTGTTCAAATGTTACTTGTTTCTGATTTTTTGTATTACTCTTAAATCTTTTCTTGAATCTCTCTCTCCTTAATTTTTCTAGGGGGACAGTTAGATACGCAAGTGCACACGCTCACTTAGGGAGAACTGCTAGCAGAAGGGATGATCTTGAGTCATTGGCTTATACACTGATTTTTCTTCACCGAGGTAGATTGCCATGGCAAGGATATCAGGTACTGCAGACCTATCTATTTGTTCTGTAGAATAATGTTGTTATCCTGCTTCCTTCTCTGCTAATCCTTTTCCTTGCTCAATTCTCAGGGAGATAACAAGTCATTCCTCGTTTGCAAAAAGAAGATGGCAACATCGCCAGATATGCTTTGTTGTTTCTGTCCCCCTCCTTTCAAGCAATTTCTTGAGATTGTGGTAAATATGAAGTTTGATGAAGAACCCAACTATGGCAAGTTAGTATCTCTGTTTCAAGACCTTCTGGGGGAA
Source organism: Cardamine occulta (assembly GCA_028015245.1). Taxonomy (NCBI): domain Eukaryota; kingdom Viridiplantae; phylum Streptophyta; class Magnoliopsida; order Brassicales; family Brassicaceae; genus Cardamine; species Cardamine occulta. Next base: position 5,364,470 of record CM051372.1, read on the forward strand.
AATCCGGCAATTAGGCCTATAAACACAGAGGGTGCTCAAAAGGTGACTGTTTCATGCTGTACATCTTTAAATTTCTTTCCTATTAGTAGTCATCTGGGAGTAGTTGTTTAACGTCTTGTTTTTGTTTTATGTTTTGTTTGTGTGCTAGATCATTTTCCAAGTTGGACAGAAGCGAGGTAGGTTGAGCATCGGGGAAGAAGAAGAAGATGCCCCTAGGAAAAAAGTCCGTATAGGAGTCCCTGCAACGCAATGGATATCGATTTACAATGCCAGGCAACCAATGAAGCAGAGGTACAAAAGTTCATGGTTAATTATACAATCAGTTAACTGTTAATGTACTTGAGCTTTCCACTGCCTCTAGTGGGAAGTCAATATATCTGACTGGGGTTACTTTTGTGTGTCAAGTGTTATTCTTGGTTATATTATAGACTTGGATTCTTGGCTTCAATGTGTGTATAGTAAATAGTTGTGGACTGACAATCTACTTGTTCAACCAGGTATCATTATAATGTGGCTGATATAAGACTGGCACAGCATATTGAGAGAGGTATTGCAGATGGTTTGCTGATAAGCTGTGTATCATCATGTTCGAATCTCTGGGCATTGATAATGGATGCGGGAACTGGCTTCACTAACCAAGTCTATGAACTTTCTCCTGTCTTCTTGCACAAAGTGATCCGTTGTTTCTCTGTTAATTATTCTTATGTCTGTGTTCTGTCAAGATGATCTGACATGAGAGTGAACTCTGTTCTGGATCAGGAATGGATTATGGAACAATGGGAGAAGAACTACTACATAAGTTCTATTGCTGGTGCAAACAATGGAAGCTCTTTAGTTGTCATGTCAAAAGGTATCTTCACTTTTCCTGCTTCCATGAAAACTTTTGTACGCTTTCTTCATGAATGGTATTTTACTAGTCTCTGAATTTGTGGCTTATACTATATTTGGTTTTGAAATGGATTATGAAGGTACTCAGTATACACAGCAGTCTTACAAAGTAAGCGATTCGTTCCCATTCAAGTGGATAAACAAGAAATGGAGAGAAGGCTTCCATGTAACCTCAATGGCAACAGCTGGAAGCCGGTGGGGTGTTGTTATGTCCCGCAATTCTGGCTACAGTGAACAGGTTAGACTTCACCAACATTGATGCCTTCATGTGATGACTTTCTGAGTTTTTGGATTTGTCACATTGATTTCTAATCCACTAATTGGCCTTTCTCTGCTTATCTCTCTCTACAGGTTGTGGAACTTGATTTTCTGTATCCAAGTGAAGGCATCCACAGGCGTTGGGATGGTGGATTCAGAATCACATCAACAGCAGCAACAACCGATCAAGCTGCTCTCATCCTAAGTATTCCACGTCGTAGACTTGTCGATGAGACACAAGAGACGCTGCGCACCTCTCAATTCCCCAGCACACATGTCAAGGTGAGTAGAGTAGCTAATACAAATCTCTTGGAACTTTTTTTCTCCCTTCCCATGAACAATACCTGAGATCTTGTGCATTTTCATTGTGCAGGAAAAATGGGGAAAGAATCTCTACCTCGCATCGCTAAGCTATGGCCGAACTGTATCTTGAAAGCTTATTAGTAAAAATGTTGAAGGGCAAGAGAAAGATGTCTCTGAGTCTCTGCTCTTATTTCATATCCGACCCTCTGGCCTCTCAGGCTCTGTTGTTTTTTTTTTTTTTTCATTTTCAGTTGAATTGTGAAGCAAAAAAGTGGTGATTGTGTTGTTTCTTCTCCACTTCAAATGTGAAGGGGGTGAGGCATAATCACCAGTTTAGCTACACATTTCCCTCTAAATTGCTATTTAATTTTTATATGAAGAAAAGATATTTTTGTTTAACAACTTCAATTGTCCAATTGTTCTCTCCATACACGACCTGAAATCTTCAACTTCAGTTCATTGTTGGTAGTGTTGTCGGCAGAGAAGAACAAAGCCAATTTGCGAGTGATGAGTAAGCCGTCTTGACTATCACGAACCGTCTTGTGACACTCACGAATGCTCCTCGGCACGCCCTGCCACGTCAGCTTTCTGCCATTGCCACCGACCTCCAAAGCGTAGCTGAAGCTCATTGCTTCTTCTTCATCTCCCATAAACTGCATGAAGGCTATGTACATTGGTGTTTTCCTCAGGTGAAATGCTTCGAAGTATAAGCAAAATTGCCGACCGAAACATTCCAGATACTGCATCGTTTTGTGTGGGTGAAACATTAACAAGTTGCAGAAACAGAACAAGAGAAGTAATATTCTTAAAGGAAACTCAGTTTCAACTTACAGTTAACATCCTAGTAGCATGATGAAGATGTTTAGGATTATGATGGACATATCTATGACTAAAGCTTCGTCCATCATGCATTTCTACATTGTGATCATTCCTTAGATGCAGAAGCAGCCAATGAATATCTCCTGTGGCGTTACACTTAGATCCGTAGTAGGGACAATTGTACGGTTTCTTCGCAAGGTTGTTCTCAATGTTGAGCTCTTCGATATGGTCGTTGGAACACTGTAATAGGATCTGTGTTTATTTAGGTGTGTGCTTATCGTTCTAGTAGCTATATAATATGATATACATACCTGGCAGGTTGCAGAGGACATTTGGTTTGTACAAACCGAGAAATCGAGTAACTCGGGGACCGGGGATTCAATCTGAAGGTCATGGATTCGAGGTTCCATTTCGCCGGAATTTATGAAACTACAAAGCAAGTGATGAGTTTGAAAGAGGAGAAAGGTGTATGTTCGTAAGTATGTATGCAAATACAATCACCAGAAAGATACGTTTACGTTGTTTCAAGTTTCAATTATTGGAGGCAACGTAGAGTAAATGGTGAATATTAGAGTTGGCTCCGGAGATTGCGTAAGTGAATGAGCTTGTTTTTAGGGAAGAAAATAATACAAACAAAAACCATAGCAAGTGTCCAATTGAATCTCGCAAGTTACACGACACCTTGAGTTGTCATAGCAAGTGTCCAATTGAATCTTGCAAGTTGTAACCATCCATTTCACAGCCACGTTGACCAATGGGTCTTGATTAAATCAAATCATTGTATTTCAATATATTTTTATTAAGAATTAATATGATCAACCAGTCATGGTTAAGCAGCTAAAGACATTCCATGAGAAAAAAGAAGATTCCAAAAAATGAAAGATCTTGCTTGCAACATTACAATGACTGACTACTCAGTTTCTGACCAACCCAAAACCGCAAAGAATCTAAGCATAGAGTTGGAGATAACCAAATCTAAATACAGGAACCTTTGGATCTGAAAAAAACTTAAAAGAAGAAAACAATCCAAGCTTTCGTTTATGTCTCTGTCCTCTTGGAAACTTGTTGTAAGATGAGAGAAGAAAACTGTCATAAAGGCATTGAAATACCTGCAGCAATTTCAGAGAAAGTGTTCTCATGTCAATGTATTGAACTAAGCAACAAAACCATACTTGGAAGTAATGTGTGATTGATTGGCTCAGATCGATACACACGCATAAAAGGGTCCAACTTCATCAGACTCACAAATGACAATGCTATCTGATCACAGAACTCTGTAGCTATTAAGTTTAACAAGTGAACTTGAACTTATTGCTTATCCTTATATCTAGAGCTAACCATTGGATTCAAATCAAAGCATCAACACATTCAGCGCCATATACAAAGTATATAAAAGGTTCGGTTGCAACACAGAGAAAAAAAAATGTGTTGAGTGTTGATACATACATATGTAAAGCAAACCCACATAGTAGTTTCCACGCTCTTAATCTTAAGGCCAGTAGAAAGATGAATATGAAAAGAGAAAGAACTGACCTTGAGGAACTAATCCCCAGATTTTGGATTCAATGGACAAACTTGATACAAGCCTGGACGATGCTATAGCACTGTGTAGAGGTATCATCGAACTCAACTCCACTGGTAATCTGAAAAAAAAACATCCAAATTGGAATTTCCTCAGAAAGATTTGACTTTGAAGTTGATTCAGATTTCAAAATAACTAATGGAGACAGAGTTCTTCAGATTTCAAACTTACGATCAGTATTGCTGATCAAATTCCAAACTTGTAAAATCGAATCAATCATTTAATGAAAAGAGAAAGATGTGTGTGTTTTTGTTCCCTCTATTGATAGTGAACTTATAATAAAACACAGACCTTGAAGATCGATTGAGACGACTAGTTGCTGATGCAGATTTGATGGGAGATGGTAGTGATGAAACATTAGCACTCTTGTTGCTGAGATTTTGGTATAGAGGCTTTAACCGAGAGGAGAATCTACCTAACAGCTTCGAAGACGCCATTGCCATGAAATATCAAAAAGAAAAAGAGGAAGAAGAGAAATCAGATTTGATCGGACATTTTAGGACTTAATGGTTTGTAAGCTAAAGACCCGGGTCGGGTTACGGGTCCGACAAGTAGAGACATCTTCTTAAAAAATAACTGAAAAAAATAAAATAAAAGCGGAACTATTTGATAAGACCGGAATCGAATTTAGGGTCTCTTCTGCTCGCAATTTCTCTCAAGTGACTTGGTGTTTTGAAAAAGTGTGACAAAATCAGAAATTGTAACCCTTGATGTAAAAATTCAAACTTTAAGAACCAATGAAAAAGCTTCTATTAGACACTTTTCCATTTTATTCGTCCAGAATAATCACCAATAATTTAAATTTAAATGATCGTTTTTAATGATCACAAGTGCAATCTTTTTTTAATGATCGTTTACGTACAAAGTTGTTTACGAACTGGGGTAGCATACATGGTGATCAATTATACTACTTCCGTTTATTAGCTTATAGCTTTGCCAAAAATGAAAGGGATCAAAGAGTGAATTAAGATCCAATACAGCAAATTCAATAGGAATCAAGTAAAATAATCACCAAAATTTCATCCAATGCTGTTGACATCAAATCTCTTGTAGTTTCATCAAACACTCTTCAAGTTCTTTTGTTTTCTCAGCCAGACACTGTTCCAACTCCTTCTCTGCTAGCTCATATGCTTCCAGGGTTACAAGACTTATCATGCAATTCAGTATAGCATTCCTCAAGTTCATGCCCTTGATTTTTTTTTTTGGTTACTAAAGGAAAATATATATGTAAAAAAAAAGAATGAATAACATAAAACGGGAAAACACACACACTTATAGTTGTTAAATATGATTTAAGTAATATACATACTAATTTAGTCTAAAAGAGAAAAACATCTAACCTTTGCGTACATTTGAAGTTATATAGAAGAAATTTTGAGAATTGTTTACCTAGTCTGCAGTAGTGCAATGAGATGATTTTTTCATAAACTTGCAAACTAAAAATAGAAATAAATGTGCACATAGATTTTTTTTTTATGCCAACAAAAAGAAAGAGAAACGATCCTTCGAGTGAAACGACACCGTCTACTCTGTCTCCTTTATGCCAACAAAGAGAGTGAGTGAAACGACACCGTCTACTCTGTCTCCTTTAAAGAATATTGAAGATAAGGAAGAATTGCAACAACTTGCAAAATTTGTTGAAAAACAGGCTGGTTTTGGTGGTGCATGCAAGTTTGATGTGAGTATTTCATATCAAATAAATTAGTTTTCGGTTTATTTTTAGTGAGCCAATTGAACTAAGTAACCAAAATGAAGGTTTTATGAACCAATTTTGACCCATTCTTCTTCTATAAGCCACCATCTTTTTCCCCGAACCTGAAGATTTGAAAACCTTTACTTCCCAGAACTAACACCAAAGACTAAGAACTCAAAACTCAGGTTCCTCCCAAACTAATATGCTGTGATAGTCATAGTTGGAAAGTATGGTTTTCTGAAGGTTTCATTTAGATCATTTCACTGTTGTGCACTTTTGATGTCCAAATGTTATTTTTCCTGCAGGTTTCAGAAATAGATCATGTTGACAAGTTGATATCATGCATGCAAATGGCTGTTCCATTCTATGCGGTATGGACTCAAGATTTATTGCTGTGGAGCACTTTTGGATGTCAAATAGTTAAAATGATGCTTTGAACCATAAATCTCACTGACTTCGTCTTCTTCTGAACAGAGAGGTGCTCGAAATATCAAGTTTCTTGAGTTCGTCAACTCCAACTTTATCTTGCGTGATTTTGACAAGGTACATGACCTCTTTATATTCTCTTGGGCATAGTCAGAATTAGACTGGCATTGAGGGCATGGAGTCAATTCTTATTTCAACCTGCATGTACCTCTTTTTCTTCTTACATAATACTGTCGCTTGGATGTCTTCGTCCTTCTTTTAGTAAAATCTATATTGTTACTCCAGACGTGAGCTTTCTTAGTCAGTATCTAATATATACCAAATCTTTTTTTTTACTAGCTGCCAGAGCAAAGGAGGCTTGATTTTCTCAGAGTTCTTGCTGAGATTTCGCCACACGCAACAACTAAGGTAGCAGCTGAGATGTTTCCCTCAACAATTGAGCTCTTAAAGGCACGTACCTCAGTACCTCTTAAGCTTGATTTATGATACTTATATCGATGAAATACATTTTCATTTTCTGTTATCATTTTCTCTTAGAGTAACATGCCGGACGAGAAGATTAATGACAATGTTGAGAAAAAAATGAATTACTCATATGTTGAGTGCCTACAATACGTGCTCCATCAATTGTACCACAAGGTGCCTACAAAACAGCCTGACAACGAAGACTTCATGTGGAGGTATTGTGACACAGCAAAATTGCTTTTTGGTATTTTGTTTTTGTTTCAATATCCTGCACTATAATAAAAAATGTTGTTGCAGAATTAAATGTGTTCAGCATATAACGTGGGTAAGAATGAAAGAACTAGGAAGCACCTTTCGTGAGCATGACAACGCTGTTTGTGTAAAGGATGACAATATGGATCCATACTTGATGCAAAATAAGTTTCTTGCTGAAAGGAGGAGGGAGAATGCAAAAACTGAAGTCAGAACCTGCTATAACATATTGGCAATGACAAAGTTGATACATCTCTTTTTCATCTTTTAGTCCCTTTTTATGTAGTTAACATATAATTTTATTATTGATTAAGCTAGTTGGACACATGATTTACAGGAGAAAAAGCCTTGTATTGTCAAACTTTCTTGGAAAGAACCCAAGAAGCCATCAACCTCAGTATCATATAGGTACAAGCCATATTGTGAACATGATGAGTATTCTGTCAACCTCAGTATCTCAGGGTTCATTTCTTTGTTTTTTTTTGTTTTTTTTTTCCAGTGGTGAATCCCCGCAGATGTACCCCTGACAGGCATAAGCTTAATTCCCTTTCAAAAGATCGTATGGATGAATTAAATGGTAGAGGATACTGTTTTCCAACCAATGACGAGGTTGAAACTCTTTTGGATTTACCCAGTTTACGATTACAAAGAGAAGGTTCATTTTTATTAAATGACTTTGGCGGCATAGCTATGTTTAGTTGGCAAATTGAAGAATCGGTAAATTTTATTTTGCAAAGATCTGACCATTCTCTAACCCTTTTAACTCTCCTCCTAATTCTCTATTTTACATTACATTTTCTAGGAATTTTCAAGTTTAGTAAACAAGGGAGCATCAAACAAGGGTATCTCTGGTAAGGTCAGAAATCAGCTTTTTCACCTTCTCTGCTGGGCGTATGTATCCTCTGATCTGGTAACTGGTTTGAGGTACCTGCAAAACTGGGAACGCAATTTTTTTCCGCTCTGCACCTGGTATTTATGTGCCTTTTGCAAACCTGAGAAACTTGGAAAGGAGAAAGTAACCATAGATAAGCTGGATCGGAATGGGCGTAAGCATCATTGCTATGGAAATAGCCTTGGACACGCTTTACAGCACATCCAATTAAACGGGATCCCCAGAGAAATTACTGATGAATTTTTGTGCACCGATTACCAACCACCAAGCGGTGATGAACCTGACATGCAAAGAAGAAAAATCAAAAATTCTAGAAGCATCAATACCATGAAAGATGCTATGGTAGAGCTTCAAAACAACCCAAAGCAGCCAATAGGAGCTGATTTAGTTTCTTGCTCATCCTTGTATCGCCTCAGACATAAGGAGATCTACTATGGTCCTAAATCAGCCAATAGGACTGCTGCTTTCACTGGATATCATGGAGTTGTTATAGAAGAATTTCGAGAAATGGGTGGAGAGGTTGTCGCTGTTTGTAAACTGAGTAATGGTCTCGATGTGGGTGATAAAGGATATGTATATGCGTCCGTAACAACTCAGTATCTACCTGTGGCTGTATCTGAGGATAAACAAGAGCACGTTCGGGGTTCAAAGGAACCGTGTCATCTGCTTACCGATTTCATCATCCCAGAGATGGATGCGAAAGAAATGGATAAAGAGGAGGAAGAAAATGAGAAGGAAGAGGATAAAGAAGAAGATAATGCGAAAAAAGATGACGAACCGGCGGAAAAAGAATTGGAGGATGATGACGACTATATAGACTATGTTCCTGTAGCAAAAAGACCTCGTCCTGCCACTGGTCCTGCTTCTCGTCCTGCCTCTCGTCCTAGGTTCAACTCCCTTCACCTCAATCTTTTATTTGATAGAATCAGATTAGTCGATTAGAATTTGTTTAACTTGCGTCTGCTTAATCAACTCTATGAAGCACAGTGTGCTGTTAGAAACTAATATTCTCGTTCTTCCAGATATTTAGCATTAAACATGCTGATGAAAGGAATCGCTTTTAATGATCAAGCAGTGCAAAGGCACAGAGTTACAATCTTGGAATGTGTGAAGGTATTATTTTAAATTAGTACTACCTGGAAAATATTTGTAAACAATGTTAACTGTAAATCATAGTTGTCTCAGAGAAAGAATACATGTTAAAGGCTTCTGCTTCCATCAACAATTTAGGACTCAGATGCTTCTATCCGGAAAAGAGCTCTTGAGCTTGTCTCTCTTTTGGTGAATGAAAATAATGTCAAACAAGTGACAAAGGAGCTAACTGATTATTTGGAAATCAGCGATGAAGATTTTAAGGAGGATCTTAGTGCAAAAATTTGTTCTATTGTTGAAAAGTAAGTATTCAATTTGAGAAAGTGAAGGACCCTTTTCATGCTCAAAAGAGAGGAGGGAGATTAGAATTGGGGTGAAGGGTTGGGATGGGAGAGTTACTGTGAGTGTCTAGTTAACTGAGATTTTGTGTTGATTTTTAACAATTTTGATAATGTAGGTTTTCTCCAGAGAAGATCTGGTACATTGATCAGATGCTCAAGGTTCTGTCGGAGGTATGGATTCGAACACGAGGCATTTTATGCTATGTTTGAACTTGTTACGAGTTTATGGCACTCTTTGAAACTGTTCTCTGAATGTTTATATCTGCTTAAGCTCTTTTTAGATGCATTCTTTTTGTATCAGTTGTAACCCTACTGTCCTCTATTCCATGTTAGTAGGCTGGAAAGTTTGTGAAAGATGATGTGTGGCAAGCACTTATTGTTGTCATAAGCAATGCATCAGAGCTTCATGGATATACAGTCAGGGCATTATACAAAGCAGTCTTGAAATATTCGGAACAGGTAGGTCTTACTTTTCTAATGTTTGATTGATTTCAGACTTGAGTCAGTGTAATCCTTGCTGATGTGGTTTGTCTGAGATTTCAACCAGGAGACCCTTGTTCGAGTGGCGTATATGGTGCATTGGGGAATATGGTGATCTGTTGGTTAACAATGTGGGGATGCTTGGTATTGAAGATCCAATAACGGTGAGCATTACTGTACCAATCTTAACTCATTCTTTGCTCCATATTTAATATGCAGATCTTCTTGTTTCTTGGGATTTCTTGTTTACTTTAAAAAAACATGCAATGAGTAGTTGACTGCCTTGAGCAGATAACGGAATGTGATGCAGTGGACATTATTGAGGATGCCATTACTCGCCATTACTCAGATATGACTACAAAAGCGATGGCATTGGTTGCTCTGCTGAAGTTGTCATCCCGCTTTTCTTCTATCTCAGAGTATGTTCGAGTTTTTTCAATCTCAGTGTGTTTTTATCTGTACTGAGCATATGAATAATGAATCTTGGCTGTCTACCGTAAACTGTAGTGCGCTACCTTCTGAGAAATGATTAGGAATACATTATACCTGTACATCCATGCCCTCAGCTCCCTTTTTGTTTTTTCTAAAATTCAATGGCAGGAGGATTAAAGATATAATTGTGAAGCAGAAAGGGAGCCTTCTCCTTGAAATGCAGCAGAGTGCTATTCAGTTCAATTCCATTGTTGACAGGCATAAAAATATCAGGTGGTTAATAATATCCCTTGTTTGTCTCTTCCTCATCCACATTCTAGTGTGATTTTTCATTTTCTCTTCACCTCAAAGCTCATGAAAGCTAGGACTCTGTGGATATAGGTCTCCTCTGGTTGAGAAAACGCCGGTACTAGATGAGGCTACCTTCAATGTGAGGAGGGCTGGCTCTTTGTCTGTGGACAACCAAATCATGCCTGATTTTGAGCAGGTACAGTGTATTTTTATTTTACCTTTTCATTAACTTGCTTGACGGTATTTTTGTATGTACATGATCTCTTAGTATTCTCTTGGGCATAATAAGAATAGAATAGTTATGGCTTTGAGGGCATGAAGTCAAATCTGAATTACTTTCAACTTGCATAACACTTTATGTCCTAACATTAAATCGGCTCTTGCCTATCTTCTTTCTTCATCTGGTAAAATCTATAATATTTATTCAAGACGTGAGCTTTCTTGGTCATCATGTTACAGGTATTGCATGCAAAAGCACTATCATTTATCGGGGACAAGAGTGTTAACCTCTCTTGGAACGAAGCCACGAGCTGTTACCCTCTACAACAACTTTGACAGTAATGTCAATTTTGCAGGTTTCTTAACTTGATTTCCGTATGTTGAAAAAAACATGCTTATGTTTTGTAATTTTTTCACAGAGGAAAACGGCCTGCTAATGGAGCCGGTAATAATGTGGGTTCTAAGAAGGGGCGTGTGCAGAGTCATCAGTTTGTGAACAAAGCATTTTGAAGGAGTCTCATACGGTGGTGGTGGCCGTGGCCATGGAAGAGGGCTACTGGTAATTTTGGAGAATTCTCTATGACACTACTGTTATAACAGAGTATTTTTGTCTTTTTGCCCCTACAAGTTTTTTTGTTGGCATTTAGGCTCCTTTACATTTTGACAGACAAATTAATCTCGATGGAATGACTTTGAGTTGTCACTTTGCATGACTGATAACTGCTTGGCTATTATATCTTCCCTTTTCTTTTTTGGGTCTCGTCTCAAGCATTCTCTTTATCAGAAGTCACCGGTCGTTCTAATGAGACAGACAGATCAATAATGTCAAATTTCTAGTAAGAAAAAGACCCATCTGGTATCTAAAATCCTCTATTAAACCACTAGCTTTGAGTCTTTTGTATATTCTTCTTAACATTGGGTCACTCCATGTTATATATTGTACGGTGAGTCTCTCATTTTCAACGAACAACATTATTCCTCTCTTTCCTTATGTAAGACTGAACAGTGCTGAAACAAGTCTTCATAAATTTTTGGGAATATATCACGAACCAAAAAAATTTTAGAATTGGAAGCGAATAAATGAGCTTAGACATTTTCAACAGGAATATAGATTTAGATGGCTTGATGTTTCAACATCTGACGTTAGCGCAGTTGCCACAGTGGAATTAATAACTTAATGATAGGTAAATAACTTAAATAGGATTGGTTTGATTTTTAACCGGTAATGTTCGATTGGATATGAATCTAATCTTGGTTATCTTGAACCGTTTTTAATTCCAATCCGTCTCGGTTCAATGTTTCAACCGAGTAACAACTTTTTGATGAACAGAGTTGATTGTAAATTTGTTCACAAACAACTATGTCGTGCTGCGAGTTGTGGAGTTTGTGGGTTATGGTCGTCGGTGGCATCAGGGATTTCGAGGAAATAGGCGAGGATCGCTTATTGTGGTCTCTTCAGTGCTTCTCTTGTCGTCTCCTGGATTCTACGCGAGACCGGTGCTCTGCTTCTCGAGAAATTCCCATGTACGATTCTCTGATCCATTAGCTTCATCTCCTTGATTACAATTAGAAGAAGAATTATGATTTTTTCGATGTTCATTTCAGTGTTTCAGCTGGGTCTGTAAAAAAAGTAGACTCCTTTTAGCTTAAAAAATATTTGATAACTGGAATTGAAACCACCAATTTAGGAATTTGGGTTTTCTCTCATCTTGTCGATTGAATTGCATCTCCAGTCGTTGATGCGATATATTTAGGTGATGGGCTGTTCTTGAATGTTCTCCCTTTCTGCTTAAGCTTCTTTGATTTAGAGGTTTGAATACTGAGACATGAGCCATAGCGTTTAAATATGAATCTTAGTTAAGCAAGCTCTGTTATGTCGAAATTTCTATTAGGTCAGTGGAAATTTGGTTCCTTTGTGATTGTTAATTGCATTAGAAGCTTAGAAAAAATGATCGCTGCAGTTTTAAGCTCAGTAAAAAGAAGCTTTATTTGCTTTTGTTTGAAGCGGAAGCGAAATGGAAGAACCATCGGGTGAAGGTTGATTCAGATCCTGGAAATGTGTAAGTCGGTTTCTTTGATGGTGATGGTGATGGTAACGGAAGTAGCTCATGTCACGTTCTAGACTTGTAATTGAACCCCTGAACTAAAAGATCTTGTAATCTTGTATGTTTGAAGTGCTACTAGACTCTTTTTGTTTGAATGGTTGTGTTGTGTTTACGATTGTTTCTACATTGTATGACTATTTCAGTTTTTGGTTGTAACTTGTAAGTTGTTTTCTTTCTTATAAGTGTATGCAAAATATAAATAGTTTCTGGATGATGTGAAATGGTACAATTTTACGCTCTAGATCGTTTGATAATAGTTTCTGCAGCGGTTCCCTGAGTTATTTGCTCAAACAAAGTACAAAGAGGCTGCTGAATCTCCTCAGTACCTGATACGGTGGCTAAACTCCATGAATCTAACCGTGTCAATGGAAGAATTTTATAAACTTAACAAGACTTTCAAGCAAAAGCGCCAAAGGTAGTTGTTTTGAACATTTAAAAAAAAATGAAAGGGATCAAAGAGTGAATCAAGTTCCAATCCAGCAAATTCATTAGGACTAGAAAATGGGAAATGAATAAAGTAAAACTAAATCATCTACCTACAAATAGTGATAAATTAACTTACAGGATTCAAAAAACAGTACAAACCGCACAAAAAGCAAAAGCAAAATCCACCTGAAAGTCTAAAATCACAAAATAGCTTAGTTTATATTGTCTCAGCAACATTTTGAAATAGATCATGGGATACGCACAGTGAACCGCTAAACGGCGCGCCTAGCCTAGGCAAGGTCGCTTTGAACTCTGGGCTTCTTCTCCACTCTCGGGAGACCTAGAACGGATTTTACCACCCAAAAGCATACCAGATAGAGTCAAGTCACCTGTACCCTCATCGATGATTCTTCTCACTATTGCTTTGCGTTCAATATGCTCTCCAATCTCAAAAACCTTTAGAGGAGCATGAGGTGTTGCCAGGCCCTTAAACTTTATGTAGAGAATTGCACGTTTAGCCTTGAGTCTCTCATTCAGGGGCACTGCATCATCGATACTAGTTTCTATCGCCACTTTCACAATTTTCATCTGGGACAGAACCTCCTACAGCATTAACATCAGTTTTGGTGTTAATTATTACTACTATTATCAATAATATCACTCATGGTATGTCATCAATTGATATGCAAAACTTACATCTGAGGTGCGCTTATCATGTGTACAAATTACAAGTTGCAAATATTGATCAATCCAATCCACGCCTTGCCACTCTGATTTCTTCAACTGCGAAAGCAAGAAACAATATCACTGCTTGCTTAATCGATCATGAGCAAAACAGAACTTAATGATGCATCTTATAATCTTACAATGTAAAATCGTGTTGTATCTTTCAAAGTGTCATATGACGGCCAATCTGGCAATGGACCTTTGAAGATAAGGTTCTCCTCCTCTTCGTAACCATGAAAGTGTGGTATGAAGGGCTCCTTGATGGTCACTTTGAAACATTATTAAACAGCAAGTGATGTGAGATTTTATATTTGACTCGTATACAATAAAATAAAAATGAACAATAATGCACCATAAGTCACCTTCATCTTTAGTTCTAGCAATGGAGACCATCAAATCCAATCTGCCATAACTTTTTTCATCAACTCGGACTTGAAAAGTTTTCTCTCCAGCAGCAGCAGCAGTTGGATCGTGTGCTAACAAAGTCATGTAGTAGGAGGACACACAGTTGGATAACATGTTGAATTTCATTAAGGATGTGAGCTCAAATCTTGTCCCCTAACAGACGAAAACAATAAAACTGAATGAATGTACTAGTATAACAAAGCATCATGTTGATAAAAACACCAACGAGTTTAAATTACCTTAAACATGTTGTAACGATGAAGCCCCACCTTAGCATAACGCTTGACCACCGGAGGATAAGGATAATGCTTATAACGTTGACAATCGAAGGAAACTAATCCTTTGATCCTTCCACACATACCTGGTGGTATTCTAACATTATCGAGATCGAAACCCTAAAACCCATGAGTAAAATAATCAGTCCATCCATAAATATCGAAAACCTAGACCAGGGTTATGGTTAATTTTGTAAAACAAAACAACAATCCAACATCGTTGATAAATTCAGCAAATAAACAGTCCACAAAGAGCCATTACGAACAACTTAGTACTATTAAACAATACAACAAATCAAAATCATAAATCCATAAACAACCTGATGAGATACAAGTAGTGGAGAGGGTAGTTACTTACGTAAGTGGTTTTCATGTATTAGTGGGGTAGTTAATGTCTTTTAGTTTGTGTATTTAAGGAAGATTGAGATATCAAATGAAGGGGGAGAAAAAGAAATTTATTTAAAGAGAATTGTTCTTGTGTTCTTAGTACACAACTCTTGCTTCGAGGAGGAACCATCTAACACAACCCTAGCCCTTAGTTGTACAGAAGCTATTAAGAACAACTAAGATAAGGGTTATGAAAGTTTTACATCGGATTCTTCCACTTGATTCCAGTATTCCATCGTTGCACTGTAAAACTCATCCGAAGTATAAGTCGTCCTCATATTCTCAGCCTCGTCGTGCTGCTGGTGGATGTTTTATCCGATCCAGCGGCGACATATGACCTTTTATGATATCCATCCGTCTGATTCATTTGTGGGCTTAAGTTGGGCCTTTTAAACCCATATCTCATATTTGATTTAAGAAACGAGCCCATACATTACTGAAAGAAGAGGGTCAACTCGGTGACACGTCCCCTGGTCTTAATTTTAGTTCTGCTTCCATCAAACGCAATGTCCTTAATTTTATTATGTTTCTGCCCTAATTTTCCTAATAACTGATCCCATTTTCATTGTATTTGTGCTTTCGATCAGCTCTGGAATCAATTTCGAATTGCAACCAAAGATGGGAAGCAGAGGTAATCGTGTGGGAGAAAGCTGGAATCAGATGGATTGTGAAGAGAAATCGAGTGTGATTCAGGAAGAGATCAAAAGGGTTAGTAAACTTCCTTCAAACAGTGTTTATGCAGTTCATCGTCTCAAGGTTCTTAACAAAATCAACGAGCTTTTATCTGTGCAAGTAAGTATAAATCATCTTTCACATAACTACGAAACCTGTTAACTGTGCGCATTTACTAACTTATCAGCACTATTTGTTTCTTTGTTGTCACAGAGAACATTGTCCCAAGAAAAGGAGTTAGAATTGCTCTTCACACAGCTCTCTCTTTAAAAATCCAGATTGTGATTGTGTACAAGGATGTGAGCTAGTGAGCCGCCTCCGTTTTAAGTGTTAGATTGCATTATATGCCTATTTACCAATGTAAATAACTTTTTACTCTATATTGCTGGTTCATTAATGGTTCCTTAAGAAGTTGGTGTTTGTTGTTGAAGTATAATCAAACCTCGTATAAGACAAAGTCACATTCGTATAAGTCAGTTATTAATTAAGAGTTACGAATTGTCCATTCGTATAGTTGTGTCTTTTCATTAACACATGTTTAAACACTGTTTCGTTTGTATAAGTAGAGATCGAGTCAAACACAAAAAACACAACAGAGAATAATACATTTTCTCTAATCAATAAAAATCAAGTTCCCGATCTTATTCAGACTTCGGTTACTTTATTTTTCGGATTCTGATAATCAAAGTTCTTTGATAATCAAACATGGTACAAAGCTTATCGATTGAAAGGACAAAAGAGAAAGCACAAAAATCACAGCAAGAACAAAAGCAAAAAGTTTATCACACACGTTTCGCAAAATAAGCCGAGATGATGCAAGGCTCTTCACATCAAGTGATCCCTATATTCGATGGGGAGAAGTACAACTTCTGGAGTATTAAGATGACAACCATTCTCAAAACCAGGAAACTATGGTATGTGGTTGAAGAAGGAGTGCCAGACGAACCAGCATAAGGAGAAGTAACTCCTGATACATCGGCGGCAAAAAAACAAAGAGAAGAGGCCATGGCAAGTGATACGATGGCTTTGCAGATTTTGCAAACCGCCGTAACTGAGCAAATCTTCTCACGAATTGCAGCAGCAAAAACATCCAAAGAGGCATGGGAGGCATTGAAGACTGAATATGAAGGATCCTCGCAAGTTCATTTGATCAAACTTCAAGCGTTGCGTAGAGAGTACGAAAATCTGAAGATGTATGATGGAGAAAACATCAAATCATTCACCGATAAGTTGATTGTTTTAGAAAATCAATTAACTTATCATGGAGAAAAGAAAACAAATTCTCAAGTCGTTCAGAAGATACTCATTTCTCTCCCAGCAAAGTTCGATAGCATTGTCAACGTTTTGGAACAAACTCGCGACTTGGATTCATTAACAATGACAGAGCTAATCGGTATTTTAAAAGCATATGAAGCAAGGCTATCTGCAAGAGATGAAAGCACAAATGAAGGAGCATTCAATGCTCACACAAAGGCAAGAGAAACCGGTTCCAAACAAGACAACACTAAAAGCCGTGAGAATCAAGGCAAGAAGTGGTGTGAGTTTTGCAAGAGAAGCAGCCACACAAATGAAGAGTGTTGGAGGAAATCGAAGGAGAACGACCAAGGCAAGAATAAGAAGAGTAACATTAAGTGTTACAATTGTGGTAAGATTGGCCACTACTCAAATAAGTGTCGCTCAAAGAACAAAGGGAGGGCACATGTGAGTCTCGAAGAAGAAGACTCAAGTGATGAAGATCACATGTTGTTTAGCGCAAGTGAAACCAAAGAAACAACAACAAAAGAAGATGTTTGGTTAGTAGACAGTGGATGCACTAATCATATGACTAAGGAAGAGGGATACTTCTCTAAAATTGACAAAAGTGTCAAAGTTCCGATCAAAGTCGGTAATGGAGAAATAGTCATGACAGCCGGTAAAGGAGATATTACCATCATGACAAAAAATGGCAAGAAGATCATTCAAAACGTGTTTTTGGTGCCTGGCTTGGAGAAAAACCTATTGAGTGTTCCTCAAATCATCTCAAGCGGTTATCGAGTGAGTTTTGAAGACAAGAGATGCATCATACTTGATGCAAAAGGCAAGAAAATAATGGAGATTCCAATGACTCACAAAAGTTTCAGAACCAAGTTGAAAACGGTTCAAGAAGAAGCTATGAATGCAAGTGAGCAAGAGAAAATGGAGACATGGCACAAAAGGCTTGGTCATGTAGGTAACAAACGATTGCAACAAATACAAGACAAAGACTTGGTAAATGGGTTACCAAAGTTTAAAGTCAACAAGGAAGTATGTGAGGCGTGTAATCTTGGAAAGCAATCACGAAAAAAGCTTCCCAAAAGAATCTCAAACAAAAACAGAAGAGAAACTTGAGATTGTGCATACGGATGTATGTGGACCTATGCAACACCAATCACTCGATGGAAGCCGTTACTTTCTGTTGTTTTTGGATGATTATACTCACATGTGTTGGGTATATTTTCTTAAACAAAAATCAGAAACTTTCTTAACATTTAAGAAGTTTAAGGCCATGATAGAGAAGCAATCCGGTTGTGTTATCAATACGTTAAGATCAGACGGTGGTGGTGAATTCACTTCACAAGAATTCAACAAGTTTTGTGAAGAAGAAGGGATAAATAGGCAAGTTACTTTGCCTTACTCGCCACAACAAAATGGTGCAGCAGAAAGGAAGAATAGATCCTTGGTGGAGATGGCAAGATCGATGATTGTTGAGCAAGGTTTACCGCTCAAGTTATGGGCAGAAGCGGTGTATACCTCGGCTTACATTCAAAACCGTCTTCCATCAAAGGTTATTGAAGATGATATAACGCCTATAGAGAAGTGGTGTGGACACAAGCCAAACGTATCACACTTGAAGATATTTGGGAGCATATGCTATGTGCATATAACGGATCAAAAGAGAAGGAAGTTAGACGCTAAGGCAAAGTGTGGAATCCTCATTGGCTATAGCAATCAGTCAAAAGGCTATAGAGTTTTTATCTTGGAGAATGAAAAAGTTGAAGTATCAAGAGATGTTGAATTTGATGAAAAAAAGAAGTGGGATTGGGACAAGCAAGAAGAAGTGAAGAAGATTTTTGCTTTACCCATCAACGATCAACAAACATCACAAGATCAAACCGGAAACATCGCCAGTCCGTTTTTGGTTCAAGAAGATGGAAGTGATGAAAGAGAGACATCAAAACCTCCAAGAAAATTCAGATATATGCAAGAGATCATGAATATAGCACCAAGAGTGAACATTGAAGAAGCGGCTGAAATCATAGAAGAATGTCTTCTAGCGCATGAAGAACCACAAAATTACAACGAAGCTTGTATTAACAAGGAATGGAGAAATGCTATGAAGGAAGAGATCGACATGATTGAAAAAAACAAGACATGGAAACTAGTAGACAAGCCGGAGAACAAACATGTTATAAGTGTGAAATGGATCTACAAGATCAAGACGAATGCAAGTGGTAATCCGATCAAACACAAGGCAAGACTAGTAGCAAGAGGTTTTTCTCAAGAATATGGAGTCGATTACCTTGAGACGTTTGCCCCGGTTTCAAGACATGATACAATAAGAGCCATCCTTGCATATGCGACTCAAATGAAATGGAAATTGTATCAAATGGATGTCAAGTCAGCCTTTCTAAATGGAGAACTAAAAGAAGAAGTTTATGTCACATAACCACCTGGGTTTGTGATTGAAGACAGAGAAGAAAAGGTGTTAAGGCTATACAAGGCTTTATATGGTTTAAAGCAAGCGCCAAAGGCTTGGTATGGAAGGATAGATTCTTACTTCATTCAAAACGGTTTTGAAAGAAGTATGAATGATGCGGCCTTATACATTTTGAAGCAAGGAAAAGATGTGTTGATTGTTAGTTTATACGTTGATGATCTCATCATCACAGGGAGCAACATTCATCTTATCAACACATTCAAGGAGAACATGAAGAAAGAATTTGAGATGACTGATCTTGGATTGTTAAATTATTTTCTTGGTATGGAAATAATTCAAGATGATCAAGGCATATTTATTTCACAAGAAAAATATGCAAACAAACTTATTGACAAGTTTAGAATGAGAGAAAGCAAGAGTGTAAACACCCCACTTGTACCACCGGGAAAGAAGATGGAAGATGACAAAGAATATGTGATCAAACTAAGTATAGGAGCATTGTTGGAGGACTCTTGTATCTATGTGCATCAAGACCTGACGTGATGTATGCAAGCTCTTATCTATCAAGGTTCATGTCATCACCACTAGTGAAGCATTATCAAGAAGCAAAAAGGGTGTTACGATATGTCAAAGGAACACTAAACTTTGGAATAAGTTTTACAAGTGTGAAGACACTAAGACTGATAGGCTACTCAGACAGTGATTGGGGCGGTTCTACAAAGGACATGAAAAGCACATCAGGTTATGTCTTTACTCTTGGATCAGCTATGTTTTGTTGGCAGTCAAACAAGCAACAAATTGTGGCTCAATCAACGGCGGAAGCAGAGTACATCGCCGTATGTGGTGCAGCAAATCAAGCTGCTTGGTTACAAAGACTCTTGACGGAGTTTGGTCTCAAGAATGAAGGGGGAGTTCCCATCTTATGTGACAACAAGTCGGCAATAGCAATTGGAAAGAATCCGGTGCAACATAAAAGAACAAAACACATAGAGATCAAGTATCACTATGTAAGAGAAGCAGAACAAAAGGGACTCATTCAATTGGAGTATTGCAAAGGAGAAGATCAACTCGCGGATATTTTCACTAAGGCTTTAAGTGGAACAAGGTTGGAAGATCTAAGGAAAAAGCTTGGAGTGAAGCCGAGATTTGATTAAGGGGGAGTGTTAAAGTATAATCAAACCTCGTATAAGACAAAATCACATTCGTATAAGTCAGTTATTAATTAAGAGTCACGAATTGTCTATTCGTATAGTTGTGTCTTTTCATTAACACATATTTAAACACTGTTTCGTTTGTATAAGTAAAGATCGAGTCAAACACAAAAAACACAACAGAGAATAATACATTTTCTCTAATCAATAAAAATCAAGTTCCCGATCTTATTCAGACTTCAGTTACTCTGTTTTTCGGATTCTGATAATCAAAGTTCTTTGATAATCAAACATTTGTATGTTTTAGTTGATGAAGACAACTACTTCTCAATATTATTACCATTAGACAAATCGCCTAAACTGCTTCTGTTAGGTAGTAGACTGATAATCTCATGATTAACTATTTGTTTACTTGATAGATTTATGTTAATGGAATCTTAATATTTTGGTGATATGTATATTTTTCTTAGACGATTTGCAAAAGATTGTGCAGTTAACAAGTATCTAGATTCATGTATAATATTTTACATAGATATTCTTGGCCAGATATTACACAAAGACCAAATTATAAGACTCTTTTTACCTTGTGAATATTACTTTCTCATCTTACCAATGTAGTAGAAAGGAAACGTCTTCATTGGTGCACTCATTTGTTTTGTTATTTGTGTTCTGAAGAACATAATGTATCATTTTTATTTTTTTCAAACACCATCAGAGACCATTCTAGTTTTTCAAGGGTTCTATTGAGTTTTATTTGTTTTCGTTTTGGAACTGATGACTTCTTACTAGAAAGTATAAACCATCTTAATTAGTATTATTAACAAACTGATCAATCTTTTTAGTTTATTTTTATTTTGTTAGTTAGTTGTGTGAAGATGATAGCTTGATTCACAAGCACATGCTTGGTGGTAAATAGACCTGTTTGAGACTAACTAAAGGTGATATAAATCCACCTGAAAAGTCTAAAATCACAAAATAGCTTAGTTAATATCGTCTCAGCAACATTTTGAAATAGATCCTAGGATTACGCACAGTGAACGGCTAAACGGAGCGCCTAGCCTAAGCGAGGTCGCTTTTTAGAACTCTGGGCTTTTTCTCCACTCTCGAGAGCCCTAGAACGCATTTCACCACCCAAAAGCATACCAAAGAGAGTCAAGTCACATGTACGCTCATCGATGACTCTTCTAACTATTGCTTTGCGTTCAATATGCTCACCAATCTCAAAAACCTGTCGAGGAGCATAAGGTGATGCCAAACCCTTAAACATTATGTACAGATTTGCACGTTTAGCTTTGAGTCTTTCATTCAGGGGCAATGCATCATCGATACTAGTTTCTATCGCCACTTTCACAATGTTCATCTGGGACAGAACATCCTGCAGCAGCAACAACAGTTTTGGTGTTAATTATTACTACTATTATCAATAATATCACTCATGGTATGTCATCAATTGATATGCAAAACTTACATCTGAGGTGCGCTTATCATGTGTACAAATTACAAGTTGCAAATATTGATCAATCCAATCCACGTCTTGCCACTCTGAGTTCTTCAACTGCGAAAGCAAGAAACAATATCACTGCTTGCTTAATCAATCATGACCAAAACAAAACTTAATGATGCGTCTTATAATCTTACAATGTAAAATCGTGTTGTATCTTTCAAAGTGTCATCTGACGGCCAATCTGGCAATGGACCTTTGAAGATAAGGTCCTCCTCCTCTTCGTAACCATGAAAGTGTGGTATGAAGGGCTCCTTGATGGTCACTTTGAAACATAATTAAACAGCAAGTGAGGTGAGATTTTATATTTGACTCGTATACAATAATGCACCATAAGTCACCTTCATCTTTAGTTCTAGCAATGGAGACCATCAAATCCAATCTGCCAAAACTTTTTTCATTAACTCGGACTTGAAAAGTTTTATGTCCAGCAGCAGCAGCAGCAGTTGGATCGTGTGCTAACAAAGTCATGTAGTAGGAGGACACACAGTTGGATAACATGTTGAATTTCATTAAGGATGTGAGCTCGAATCTTGTCCCCTAACAGAAGAAAACAATAAAACTGAATGAATGTACTAGTATAACAAAGCATCATGTTGATAAAAGCACCAACGAGTTTAAATTACCTTCAACATGTTGTAACGATGAAGCCCCAGCTTAGCATAACGTTTGACCAAAATAGGAAAAGGATAACCCTTATAACGTTGACAATCGTAGGGAATTAATCCAGTGATCCTTCCACACATATGTGATGATGGTATTGAAACATTCTCGAGATCGAAACCCTAAAATCCATGAGCAAAATAATCAGTCCATTCATAAACAAGCCCCATAAATTTCGAAACCCTAGGACTAGGGTTATGGTTAATTTTGTAAAACAAAATAACAATCCAACATCGGCGATAAATTCAGCAAAAAATCAGTCAAAAAACACACTAAGAGCCATCGACTTCAACTAGGCTATTAAGAACAACTTAGTACTATTAAACAATATAACAAATCAAAATCATAAATCCATAAACAAGCCTAGCCTTCAGTTGTACAGAAGCTATTAAGAACAACTAAGATCAGGTTATGAAAGATTTACATCGGATTCTTTCACTTGACTCCAGTATTCCGTCTGCGCACTGAAAAACTCTTCCGACGTATAAGTCGTCGTCATATTTTCCGTCTCGTCGTGCTGCTGGTGGATGCTTTTTTTTTTTTTATGATATCCATCCGACTGATTTATGTTAATGGAATCTTAATATTTTGGTGACATGTATATATTTTTCTTAGACGGTTTTTAGAAGATATCTTTTACATTTAACCAATATCTAGATACAAGTGATATAATATTTTACATAGATATTTTTGGCCAGATATTACACTCCGAAGACCAAATTATAAGACTCTTTACCTTACTCATCTTACCAATGTAGTCGAAATAGGAATGTTTTGTTTTTTTTTGTTTGGAACTGATGGAATATAAAGATAAACCATCTTAATTACAATAATTAGTATGTATTAACAAACTGATGACTTCGATGCTTCCCCAGCTTCTCCTCTTCCTACTTAATCCTCTTTAGTTCAAAGAGTAAATTAGTTCTATCTAATAAGCTAGAGCAATCGTTCCTGTCAAATTACTACATATGTTATGGTATTGTAAGTCCATTAAAAATCTATGACTTTATTATGTTTCTCATTTTTTCCCCATTTTGTTGAGATGAATTTGGCTTTAAAATTATTCATCCTTAATTAAATTGGACTAACCGGAAGCTAGATGCGGCTTTTTATTGCCAAATTAATGATTTTTGAAATTTGGCAATAGTGATAAATCTAACATCATCGTGAAACAAACGTAAAATAAACAAGAAAGAACAGTATCATGTTCTTCTAGTTTGTGAACATAATCATTAAGCTACTTTTATAATCAAACACACTGATTGATCCTCTTTATCTCATCTATATACTCCCACATGAACTCATCCATTACACACATCTAAGAACTAGTATTTAAGTTAATAGCCAAGTTGATTGTATCACAAGTAACATGAAAAGAGGCTTAAAACATTCTAAAGCCGAAATCTTTATTAGATAGTAAACACACAAATTAATAATTGTTCAAAAGGACATGAAACAAAAGAAGACAAATGCAATCAATAAATGAAGTATGGTAAATGTAACTAATTGATAATTACTTTCTTTCCCTTTGCCTGGTTGCTTGGTTTTCAAATCAGTTGAACTAAACTTGGAACATAACAAGGGCGCGCAAGTGGGAAACAATAGCTGTGTATAATAGTCATTGTTCAAAAGGACATGAAACAAAAGAAGACAAATGCAATCAATAAATGAAGTATGGTAAATGTAACTAATTGATAATTACTTTCTTTCCCTTTGCCTGGTTGCTTGGTTTTCAAATCAGTTGAACTAAACTTGGAACATAACAAGGGCGCGCAAGTGGGAAACAATAGCTGTGTATAATAGTCATTGTGATTCAAGAAGAGATCAAAAGGGTCAGTAAACTATGAGAGACCATTCTAGTTTTTCAAGGGTTCTTTGGAGTTTTTTTGTTTCCTTTTGGAACTGATGGCTTCCTAGTTCTTACTATAAAGTATAAACCATCTTAGTATTAACAAACTAATAAATCTTTTTAATTTATTTTTACTTTGTTTGCTGGTTGTTATTGTGAAGATCTTTTAGTGTATATTGTATAATCTAACAACCCTCAAGACGATAAGTGTAAAAAAACCTACATCATCCTTATCAAATCTCTGAAACCCCACCACACAGGGAAAAAATCAAACTTAAGTGAGAAACATAATGGAAGAGATGATCATGATCAGTAAAAGAGATGTGATTTTATGTAGAGGAATATGGTATGTAATGACTCCACTCTCGCTATTTGCTCTCTCAATATCCCTCCATGATGTGACTATGTGCTTGCTTAGAAAATTACAAATATAGACTGAGTTTGATTCAAATATCATACCTTTTTTCTAACGCAATAAGAAACTGATATTTTGAAAAAATCTTTTCTTATTCTTCTCTCATTCTTTCTTCTTGTTTTGATTCATAATATTTTATCATCTTCTTCATTTCACCCCTTTCTCTTCACAATCTTTTCCTAATTGGATGAACAACTTCACCAAAATCCATCAGCTATCCCAACTAAAATGAGTTTGTACAGATTTTGTCAAGAGTGTTTCCAACTTTGTGGTAATAAACTCTACTCGACTTCCTAAAAAGAGGGGCTTTGTGCTTTTGCCTAACATCAAGAAAAGTAGATTGGTTGATCAAAGATATAAACTTCTGTCTTCTGCATAGCAACTAGAGCAATAATAAACATTGATAGCTCATCAGCATATAAGTTTTCATTTCATTCTGAAAAACTATATTCTTGATATTCTCTCGTGCTTATTTCTATCATCTTCATCATTCCACACATTTTCTCTTTCGTCATCTTCTCATAATAAATCAACCACCTCAGCAAAATCAAGCTAACCAAAACAGACTAGTGAGGTTTTCCAATCGATGTAGGACCTGTTTCACGTGGTGTGGTAACCTTCTCTACTTTACTAGGTATCTCCTAGTAGCTCAGATTTTAGTGACTCTTGTTGCTACTCAAGTGTGTGTGTGGATGACGAGAGCCAAGTCGCCAGCGTTAGAATTTGCAATTACCTTTGGAGCATCAATGACGTGCTACTTTGATGCCTTGTAAAATTCTTTCCTCTTCTATGTGAATCTTTAGGTACGTTTATTGAAACATGTTTATACTAGACTACTAGTGGCTGGTACATAATAGTTGTCAAATATTTATCTTGTCTATTTGTTTACATGTGCCCAAAAATGACGATGCAAAAATAAAGTGAAACCTCTATAAATTAATATTCGATAAATTAATATCTCACTAAATTAATAATTTTTTCCCATTCCAAATTGATATTTTGAGCCAAAATATCACCTCTATAAATTAATGAACATGATAAATTAATATAATATCATAAAATACATTAGCTCTAATATTATTAATTTATAGAGGATTTAATGTGATGAGAAATCTTGTAGAAAACCACAAATTCAAGAACATAGTCAAACAAAGATTCTACATTTGAAATGAAATTGCTTTTTTTTTTGCCAGGAAACATTAACGACTCCCTATTTCATTGTTTGTATACATTCCGAAGATTCAGAAACCTAACCAAAAAATGACAAAGCAGAAACTATGTAATGGGGTTAGTGGAGAATCTGAACTTCTCTCACGACAAGTTCAGCTTTCTATGGAAAAATGAGTCACAACATACTGAAAAAGAAAGTAACTCTCTTGGGGCCAATTAGGTGATTTAAGGGAGAATGCGATGTTGCCCTGCAACAACACGGGTCTTGCTTCTGCCTTTGCGTCCGTTAGCTATGCAACTGATCAACGCACCACCTGTTTCTAATACTGAGTTGGCACCCATTAGCTTCCATCCAAGAGTATTGATCAGATAGGCCAATTTGCTTTCGTTACTACTTTCACCCAATTCTTGAAGCTTGTGAGCTTGCTCCCGGGAAAGAATACTGTAAAGCTGAAGAAGATTGGTTGGCTCGTCTTCAAAGTTATCAAAACAAACTCTGACTAATCCCATTGATTTCGGATCGTCAGTTAATGGGTTGAAAACAAATGACAACTTCCCAGTTGCAATGTCGGGCCTTTTGAACAGATCTTCAAGAACATCGATGTTAACTCCACTGTATCTTTGGACCGGTTTCTTTGGATTACTGCGGAAAACATTCGCAAAATGAAGAATCCGTGATGCTTCTCTTAAACCGCTCAGGTAGGCACCGTGCATTGTGGCTGGATGTTGTCTTGTCGTGGCCTCACCAGCAAAGAATAGTCGGTTACTTACACTCTCAGCAAGAATGTCGTAATCCACGCCAGATGAACCAACCCTTACATGAGAATATGACCCATATGACAAAG
Source organism: Cardamine occulta (assembly GCA_028015245.1). Lineage (NCBI taxonomy): Eukaryota > Viridiplantae > Streptophyta > Magnoliopsida > Brassicales > Brassicaceae > Cardamine > Cardamine occulta. Next base: position 5,391,169 of record CM051372.1, read on the forward strand.
GATCACTGCCCCATCTAGTGCAAATCGTCTGTATTGGGTCAGGCACAACAACACCTTTAGGACCATATATGCCTGCAAATATGTCAAAAACATTGTTATAGCGAGAACTTGGGAGCAGCAAAAGGTTGATGGCGTTATCAAATACTACCTCTGAGTTTTTTTAAAACACGGTGAAGTAATGCAGATGGTTCTGTGCACTCAGATCTTTGAGCAGCTTCTCCAGCAACTAAGGCAACCAAGGCAGGGCCACCAGAGACTGTATGGTAGGCATAGAACAGAAAGAACTCTCCTCGGTTTATGCTATTCTCATTGAGGCATCCAAACGTGTCTAACTCGTCACCCCAAAAGACAGACGGGAAAAGCATGGCAACTTTGTTCAAAAGGCCAAACCCCAATCTGTCAATGGCTGCTTGTTTTCTTCTAGGTAACTCTGGCTCAAACTTGATAGATTTTTTCTTCAAGACCCCGAGTGGCACTGTGCAAAGAATCATGTCAGCTTGAAATATCTGGCTGCCAGAAATGACTTCAACTCCTCCCTCTCCATACTTGATAGTATCAACACTTTTCCCATAGATGATGGGTAAGCTTTCAGCTAATGCATTTATAAGTCTCCAGTTTCCACCGGCAAGAAAACAATGATCCCCACCCATTTCGTATGGATCATCCTGATCCCAATAAGCAGCTGAAAGATTCGAAAGACACCCAGCGTTAGCATATTCCAAGTTAGCAAGATGCCAGTCAAAAAGTTTTCTTTCCTCTGAATCTTTAGCTACACCGTACAGTACCCTGAGAGTCTCCAAGACTTCGCCCAAAGAGATCTTATTAGCTTCCCCGTCCATCATCTCCCTCACTTCGGTAACCTTGTCAAGCAGTTTATTGAAACCAAACTCAACATTGGAGTCAGCTACCTTATCGACAATCACTCCATCTGAATTATACAAAGGACAGTTGTCTCTAACCTTGTGAAGAGGAATCGAAAGTTGTCTCGCAAGAACTCCAAGTGGGTTCGCATGTAAACCCGTGATTACACTGCCACCAAGTTCAACAGCTACAAATTTATCTTTATCTCCCATCTTCTGGGTGTATACTCGTCCTCCAGGACGACTCCTAGCTTCTAAAACAAGAACCCTAAACCCAAATGACAAAAGCTGCCTTGCAGCAGCCAAACCAGCAAGCCCAGCACCAACAACTATGACTGATCCCTCCATCCCCTCTTCAGCAATGTAAGGTGCAAACAATGAAGAAACACCGAAATTGATGTATCCATTAAACAAGAGAAAATCATAAGCAGCTGAAATCAAATGCTCACACTCACTACTCACAGTTTCTCTAATCTGATCTTTGAGTAGCCAAATCCGAACATTACTCCTCCACCTAGCTACTATATGATTTCGAACTACAATGTAATCGTTCTGCTCTTTCCCGCCCAATTCTCTTACAACACCAGCTTGAATCTCTTCCTCAAGCAATTCGTCGATTGGGAAGCCTACGGATAAAGCTATCATAGCCTCAGTCTCTGTTTCTTTCTCCAATGCTTGCTTCGTCCTGAACTTTTTCTTCGAGCTTCCACCTATTTGTTTCTCAATCAATTCATCCATCGCGTTCTCATCGTAGTTCTTCCTACTTACTTTTCTCCTCAATGTCCTCCTCGGACCACTTCCATCCGACGCCGGAGTATCCATTTCCGGTCAATCTTTCAACAAACCACCTCCGTTTCGTTTTACCTAAAAACACATTAACCCTAATCCCATCGTCGTTTCACACCCGAGTTCTATCAAACAAGCACAGAAGCGTAACGACTACTTCCGATTACTTTATCACCTCCGACGATTTGGGAAAATTTAAGCAACGAATTGATCGGGAAAAAAAACCCGTCGGTTAATCTTGCGGACTCTTGAGCTTGCTATTTCCGATCTTCAGTTACGATTTTCGAACCTGCGTCGGCGTGCTAGCAGAAACAAAACAAAACAAAACGGTTATGGGTCTACATATATATGGGCCTAAATGAATATAAAAGATATAAGCCCATTGGGCCAGTGAAGGTACTATTTATTTTGTCCATTTTAAAATTATATGGATGATATATACTAAAGATGATAATAGAAATGGAGAGGATGAAGATAGTTACATGTCATTGTTGTCATAACCAAAGCGGCCCATACACGAAGTGATGTAGGCTAATGCTGAATATAAAGAGAACATGCAATTTATTAGAGTAGGGTCATTGTCTCTTCATCTTCATCACATTATGAAAATTTTGACATTTCGCCACAACGCATATAAGTATCTCACATGGCCTTTCCACATCTCTCCATTCACATGTCATTTATTTTGTGATCCAAATTCTGGGATCACTCAGACATAAATATCTTAAACCTTATCTTTCTTATGTTGAATCTCGTTTTTAGATATTCTTGATACACCAAAAGGTACCCAAAACTTGAAGTTTAAAGTAAAATAGCATTTATTAAAATTCAATGAAAGAACATAAGATTTCTAATAATGTGTGTGCATGCACACATAGATCATATATGATAATATAAACATATTATCAGGTACCTGTATAAAGTGTAATTATTAATGTGCGGAAGTTAAAACTATAATTGTAATGATGGCTGAATAAAATACCTTTTTCATGCTAATAGTTGTACACATTGGACCTGCATGTGTAATAAAAATGGACCCCATTTTTTTTATTGCTCCTGCAGTAGTTTTGCATGATTACCTGTACATATGGCCACGTTAACGTGTGTGTGTGTTAAACGATATCATAATGAAAAAGAAAGAAAAAAATGTTCTTTCAAATTTTTTCCTAGAAGACGTTATGCAATTTTCATTTCTCTTTTTTATAACGACCGGAAAATTAATTATGGAAGTACCTGGTAAGCTGGTACAATTATTAACTACACTTACATTTATTTATTTAGTTTTACTCAAAATGATAATGAATGTATGTTACCGTTCTGGACAGATTTAATGCAATTTTTTTCCTCGAAATTGAAAAACCTATTAATTAAATTAATACGCTACCTCTTAAAAAACACAGTATTAAAGACGGAGGAGACAGGTCACTGTATCGATTTTTCTTTTGTCAAACTACAGGTCATTGTATCGATATCATTATCAAAACACGAATAACTATATTAAAGAAGATTCGATGAGTGTTTCTGCAGGTTGACAAAAATAAATCCAACTTGTTAGTAAATTTTGGCTTTAGCATAGATCTTTCAACTGTACCAAAGAAGGAAATGGGATTAGTGATATATATAGACTGGTAACTGGTTAATTAGTGAAGAAAAACAATATTAGTGAGTGTTTTCTTAGTTGGAACTGGTTGGTAGTAGAATTGGGTAGTTGACTGGTTACTATTTTATGTTTCGAACGAAAATATAAAACATTAGCATTCGATGTGGTCTATATAAAAAAAGGTTTTAAAAGAAAAAAAAATATTAAAAACGACAAAATTATATTTAAAATCTCAAATGGTAAGCATATCATTCGGAAGTTTTAGGTATAATACTCAAAGCATAGTGCGATTGCAATTTTCATGTTAATTAATTTTCTGCTGGTTCGTTTGATGGCATGCTAAGCTGGATCTAATAATATCACAACAATGCATATATTTTAGTTTTACCTAACTATACTGTTATCAGTGTCCAAATACAACTAATGGGTCGCTAGCAATCTAATAGTATAACGTAGGTTATGAGCTAAGAGATTAAATATAGGGTCATTGTCTCTAAACTATGGTGACCGATTAATTGAGTATGCTGTATGCATGTAATATAATATCGAATACGACCAAATAGTGTCCTTGAAAACGTGCATGTAATTTTCTTAATGAGAAATGCCCCGCACGATTAAAGTAAACCATGTTACAAATTATTGTTGGGTCACTAGAGAAAATATCACCCGATTCACCCCATGAACTATAAAACTTCGTTACTTGGACATTAAAGTATTAAACAAATTAGTATAGTTATGTTAGCGTTACGATATCGTGTCTGTGTTTTCTTGTGGAATTTTGAGAAATTTTCTAACAATTTATCCAAATAAAATTATACTTTTGTACAAATTTATCGTGGCACTTTTAGTTGCTAAGAAATTGTGTATATATATTATATACTTATGTCGAATACATATTTATAAGATCAGTTAGAAAGGACTATTTCTTTTTTATATTAAGGTCGAGGACTCGAGAATAGGAGACAATGAACCGCTTTGGAAAGTGGGATAATTAGCAGACTTTGAAGCCTTTGATTTAAACAAAAACTATAAAACATGTATTTATTCCTTAAGATTCAGCATTCACTGCGAAATGAAAACTCTGGTTTGTATATATATATATATATACATTATTTTCTTTGCGTGTGTGTTTGTTGTAAGTAGCTCGTGGGTATGGGACAGTGCTTGTGTCTACGGGATCAATCGATCGAGCACACTTTCCAAACTGGACAGATGACAAAAGTATGCTTTGTTGCTGGTAAAATATACTTAGTTTTCTAACTATGGAATTTGAGTATTTAACAAACAAAAAAACTAAGGAATTTGACTATATGAGTAAACAACGGGAGATTAATCAACATGAGATTAATTAAGTTAATTGCCTTTGCCTACATATCATGCCGGCACCTACCCCAGCAAAAATCGCCAGTAAACGTTGTCGTTTCTGAAGAGACTTTTTTTGTTTTTCCAAGAATTCTAAGATCTTGAATAATAAATTTAAAATTTGTTATACGTGTTACAATAACGTCTATGGTTAATGTGTGGGTGCTAGTGTGACAGGAGGAGACTGATTGCAACTGCGACGGCTTTGACCGCCGTTGATAATATGTACAGTGACGGTGACATAGCTAACGTCAAAGGACGTTTGGGACCCACGATAATTAACCCGTAACTTACGAGACTAACTTCAATACTAATTAGTTTCAAACAACAAACTAACCATCTTCAAACTTGCTCCCAATTCTAAATAATTGAGTAACAATTTCTAAATCAAATTTAAAATTCTAGTTCAGGGATAACGTGGGATCATGCGTCGAGGAAATTTGCATAGAGGAAGAGGACCACATGATCTAAAGAATTCAATTTTAAAAATTTGTTACAATGAAAAAGTAAAAAAGAGTTAAATTAGAGAGATAATTGTTAGGGGGTGGTCAGGGTTGGACGGACCCACGGAGGTTTACTAATGACACCGAACCTGAACTACCTGTGATTGTGCTCTGTTCTATACTTACACATTTTGGACCATTTCCTCTCTTTTTTCGTCTCTTACACTTTATAATCCCTTTAATTAACTTCCACATTTTCCGTATAATCCGATTCGATTTATTCTACTTTAATTGAATACATGCAAATCCAATCACGGGTTCTTTTTAAAGAATTCGAATTTTTGTTTATAAGAAGTAATGTTGCCTCGTTTAGTTTGAATGGGTCCTGAAGCAATATATTATTGCAAACTAAAAGAATAAAATTATGTATTGAAGTTTTTTTAATACTACTTTCGAAATTTGATCACAAGTGTCGGCTGTGGCTACGTGCTTGTTTAGAAAATCACGTTTAGAGATGGAGATGATGTGTCAACTTAGAGATTTTTGGTGATGGAAAGGGTATTTAAGAGAAACTAAAATATGGTCAGAAAAACTACAAAATTTAAATTCAAATTAAAGGGTTCTTACACTAACAACTACTTGTAAAGGAGAAAAAGATAAAGAACAAAAATGGCTATCTTTCAGTTCAAGCAAATTTTGAGCTAAGCAATTTCAAATTCGTGTTATTATAACAAAGATTCCATATTAATATATTGGATTTATAAATAATTAAATCACCCCAAGTAATAGCCATTGCATTTTTCTTATGGTATTTTAAGTACAAACGATTTTTACTATTTTTTTATTTATTTACATCACATGAATCACTTTTTTTATTGTCAATAAATACTGGACAAAACTTGACAAGTTAAAAAGTTTATTAAAAATAATAGTTGGAGATTAATTTATGATACAAACATAGCTATTATATAAAAAAGTTATCCACAAAATGTGAGTTTTCACTTTTCAGATTGTAGTCCCATATTCAAAGGGGGGACCTATAAAGGTATAGTGGCTTCCCAAAGCCTAAACTAATTCTCTCCAAAAATCTAAACAAATTTTTGAGAGTTTGAGACTAGTACTAGTTTATCTAAACCCTAAATTTGAATCCCCCCACATGCAAACTTTACTCAAATAAAACAATTTTCTTTACTATAGTGAAAGTAACCAAACTTGGATATCATAACCAAAGGTTTGGAGTAACCTTTTTAGCTGAAATCATTCAAAGTTCAAACTAGATACTATTTATTTTAAAAGGGAAAACATATTCTATTGTATGAAATCATGAAAGAAAAAAAGAGCAACATTGGAAAAGACACAATATATAAACAGAAGCTTCATCATTAGTAGTAGAAGATAGTAATTTTGTTGTTACTACAAAGCAACACAGAAGCAGAGAGACTAGACTCGAGAGGAAAACCCCAAAAAAAAAAAAAAAAAAAAGCTGTGTTTACATTTTCGCGGTTTTATCCTCTTGTTTTTATTATCACAGTACTAGCAATTAGATATATCCTCATTTATCTTAGTTTCTCTGAAGTCGTGCTTTGATGTGAAAGGAGAAGAAGCTTGAGGACAGACAAAAATTGAATTGACGAAACCAATGCTTCTGGTAAGATCATTTTCCCTAAAATTGTTGTTGTGTTCTTCTTCTTGTCTGGTCTCACTGCATCGTCTCTATCTGGTTTAATCGTTTTCATGGCGGTGAAATTCATAAGAGCTTAGCTGGTGATTTTTTTTGGTTCTTAATATTATAATAAATAATCTTTCTTTCTCTGGCGTTTTGCGATATAGTATAATTAAATATATTGGCAGTTCTTATTGGTTTAATAGTCGATATCGCTGGGAAAATTCCTTTTTATTCTCATAGAAATTCATAATTTAATTTTGCAGTCAAACGTTTTTGTTCTCTTCGTCTAGTTTCTGTATTTTTATGAAGAATTTTTGGAGGTTTTAATCTCCATCTATTGTGATTCTTCTCTCTTCTTCAATCACAATCTTTCGTTTCAATTTCTTTGTATATTGCAGTTGGAATTTTGCTTTTGAGCCTTGTTTGTGTTGAGAAGACTTGGAGCTGTTTAGTTTTGTTTGTTTGTTGGTGTCAGATCCAAAATCAAGAGGCTGTAAAAGCTTTGACTCAAGAGTGATTTGACAAAAGGAAGAAGATTCATAAAGGGGGAGTAAAAAAAAAGGTCCTTAAGAGTGACTGGATTTTGAAGAGAATAGGTATCTATTTGGTCACTTTTGCTTTTATTAGTTCCTATTCTGGGAAAATTTGAGGCACCTTTTGAGATCTTGGAGTGAATATTTTTGGTGTTGGGTTTGTTAAGATTCATTGGAGAAAGGGGTGAGAACGCAGAGAGAAGGTCTTGTCAAGTCTATGAGTTTTTTTTTTTGTATTCATCTGCAAGGTCTTACTGGAATGACTAATCAAAGAGAGAGTCTTTGGTTCTTGTCTTGATTTCCAACTTGGTGGGGGCAAAGCCAAATAATGCAAAGCTAAAATCCTGGTATCTTCCAGAATCTAGTGAGCCTATTATCTACTCAACAAAGTACAATTTCTCTTAGGGATCGTCTTGTAAAAGAGAAACAAAAGAGGGTCAACAAAATCTTTTGGATTCTCTTCTCTTCTTTCTGGTATTGCAAATCTTCAATGAGTCGACTACTGAAGCGAGGGAAGCAGGAAAAGCCTGTAGTTTCTGATGGAGCTGAAAAGGTTATTGTAGCTGTTAAAGCATCTAGGGAGATTCCAAAGTCAGCTTTGATTTGGGCTTTGACTCATGTTGTTCAGCCTGGGGATTGCATTACGCTCATTGTTGTAGTCCCTTCTCAAAACTCTGGTAATTTTCGTGCTGCGGTTTTGTTGATCTTTAAACGTTTGTTTTTGGTCTTCTGTATGTTGATTGATCTTTATCTCATTTGCTTTCTGGTGAATCTGTAGGACGAAAACTTTGGGGTTTCACTAAGAGTTTCCCTATGTTTGCTGGGGATTGTGCAAATGGTCATCGGAAATCACATTCTGAAGCACTACCAGAGATCAAAAGTGATCTCACTGACACTTGTTCCCAAATGATACTCCAGCTTCACGATGTCTATGATCCGAATAAGGTTGGCTCTCTAGGCATCCTTGTTTAGCTATGATGATCCCATGAAAGCATCACATGTTTCTCATGCTATTTTGTTGTTGTTTGTGATTGCTTTGTAGATTAATGTCAAGATTAAGATTGTTTCTGGATCACCCTGCGGAGCAGTTGCTGCTGAGTCAAAGAAAGCGCAAGCAAACTGGGTAGTTCTGGACAAGTAATAATCTACTTTCATATTCACTCCGTCCTTATTCCTTTAGTTTTGTGAACATTACATGGACACTATATTTACTTCACGGTGCTGTGTGCTTTGTTTTATAGACATCTCAAGCATGAAGAGAAACGGTGTATGGATGAATTGCAATGTAACATTGTAGTGATGAAGCGTTCTCAGGCAAAAGTTCTACGCTTAAACTTGGTTGGATCGCCTAGGAAGGATGCTGAAAAAGAGTCACCTTTACCAACTGGACCAGAAGCAGCATCTGAAAAACACACGAAGAACGCTAAAGGATCCTTGGATTCTGATAGAGGACTACCTGTAACTCCTACTAGCAGCCCTGAGCTGGGGACACCATTCACAAGTACAGAAGCTGGGACTTCATCAGTGTCGAGTTCTGACCTGGGAACTTCACCTTTTTTCACATTGGGAATGAACGGATACATGAAGAAGGATGGAGCACTGGTCATCAAGGAGAATGATGGTCTTGATGATTCAGGCTCTGAAACAGAGAGCGAAAATCAATCGTTAGCTTCAACGAGTATGAGATTCCAGCCTTGGATATCAGAGTATATTACTCATCGCCAGTCATCCCACGATGTTGAAGAAAGCCTATGGAAAAATGATGATAGGGCACAAATATCCACTACGAAGGCTTTGCTTGAGAAGTTTTCTAAACTTGGTGTAGAAGCCGGATTGTCGTCTAGTCGAAGGATGGAGCTGGAGTTTAGTGGGAACCTAAGAGATGCAATATCACTCTCTCGAAATGCTCCGCCTGGTCCGCCTCCTCTCTGTTCTATCTGCCAGCACAAGGCGCCAGTATTTGGAAAACCCCCAAGGCTGTTTTCATATGCCGAGTTAGAACTTGCAACAGGTGGGTTTTCACAGGCTAACTTCTTGGCTGAGGGTGGATATGGATCTGTTCATCGGGGTGTACTACCGGAAGGCCAGGTAGTTGCAGTAAAGCAACACAAACTGGCTAGTTCTCAAGGAGATGTAGAGTTTTGCTCCGAAGTTGAAGTTCTCAGCTGTGCTCAGCACAGGAACGTCGTCATGCTAATTGGTTTCTGCATTGAAGATAGCAGACGGCTCTTGGTCTATGAATACATATGTAATGGTTCACTTGACTCCCATCTATACGGTAATGTTCACGAAAATCTCCATTTGTACTCTTCGTGGTAAAGAATGTTTGCTCAGTACCAAGCTCTTATCCAGGTCGCCAAAGGGAAACTTTGGAATGGCCAGCACGGCAAAAGATTGCTGTTGGAGCTGCAAGAGGTCTTCGGTATCTTCACGAAGAGTGCAGAGTTGGTTGCATTGTCCACCGAGACATGCGGCCTAACAACATCCTTATCACTCATGACAATGAGCCACTGGTATATATATATAAATATGGCCTTTCGTCCTCATTCTTTGTAATAGCACATGCTCTTTCATACTCATTTTGGTCCTGAGTCAACATTTTTAATTCTACCAGGTTGGAGATTTTGGTCTCGCTAGATGGCAGCCTGATGGGGAACTGGGTGTGGAAACACGAGTTATAGGAACTTTTGGGTGAGACATCAACTGAAGCTATCATTTTCCTCCACAAAATTTAACACTTTTCTGTTGCTAAAGGAAAGTACTTTGTTGTTGGTGTGCAGCTATTTAGCTCCAGAATATGCTCAAAGTGGGCAAATCACCGAAAAAGCTGATGTCTACTCGTTCGGGGTTGTTCTAGTTGAGCTAGTCACTGGCCGCAAAGCCATTGATATCACCATGCCGAAAGGCCAGCAATGCCTCACTGAATGGGTAATGAATTCGTATCTTAATTTTGCAGCAAAGTAATAGAACTGATGCTTCTTGTGATCTCAGGCACGTCCTCTACTGGAAGAATATGCGGTAGACGAACTTATCGATCCGAGGCTAGGGAACCGTTTTGTAGAAAGTGAGGTCATTTGTATGCTTCATGCAGCATCGTTGTGCATACGTAGAGATCCACTTTTGAGGCCACGTATGTCTCAGGTAATCAAAGAAACCCTTGAAATCATTCTTCAGTCTCAGTTCAGGGTCATCCATAGTTTCTGATGATTCTAAAACGTCTGGTCCATAATGAAGGTGTTGCGTATACTGGAAGGAGATATGATAATGGATGGGAACTACACATCAACTCCAGGTTCAGATGCAGGCAACAGAAGCGGGCGGTTCTGGGCGGATCACTACAACGGTCAGCTAACGAGTGATGGGTCGGATAGGTTCAGTGAAAGGCTGTCTACTGAAACGCCAAGACTAGCTTTGAGGGAGAGGGAAAGAAGTCAGAGGTTTGAACTAAACCACAAGAAGCAATACTAAAGATTAAGACAACTTAGTAACTGTGTCTAATGAAAAGTTTAGTTAAATATGGGTATTTAGTAATGTACCCTTTTTTTTGTAATGTGGTCCAAAGCTGACAAAACAGCTTTTTTTGTTTGTTTGTATAGCGGGTAAGATGCAATCATGCAAAAACAGTTGGTAAAATATGTTATCAAGGAATGTGAATTGTTTTGGTAAAGGAATTATTTAAAGACACAAAAACAAGATGATGTTTTTCTTCATTTGAATTTGAATTATTGGTTTTTGAGAGTCAAAAGATATGTTTTGCGGAGTGGGGAGAGAGAGGAACAGAAGAAAACAAAGCAACGAGGGCTTTCCTTACTCGCAAGACATTGACATTGGAAGTCTTTAAAACGTCCCAATAATGATGTATGAGAGAGAAGTCATGTATGAATCTGACTTTGCCTGTCAATACAGTGATGCATTGGGGTCCAGGCTAAGCTTTTCTACTTATACGCATCACCAATCAACAATTTTCTCAAATTGAACAAAGTTATATACACACACAAGATTTGCCTGTCAAACGCCCACAAATGGAGAGGATTTTGGTGGGGCAGTGATTTGACTTTCAGAGGTTGCATGGATTTTGTTCACTGGATCATGATAAATTAAGAACTTTATTCTCTTTCTTTCTTTCAAATAAATGTCCAACATAAGATATTAGAGATCTTAATAGTAAAACCTTGGAGTCTTGAATAAATATACACATCTATTTCTAAGTGTCAGCATAGAAGATCCATCTTCCTGACAACAAACAGGAAGTGGAGATTAAACAAGTAATACAGCTCTCATTGGCTTATAATCTCTAAATCTTATTTTCGGAAGAAAATGAGGCTGTGTTTATGAGAATCTTCTACTGTTTCCTCATCTTCGATCTAGCATACCTGCAAGAAACACCGATATCAGACAACTATCAGTTTCATAATCAAGCAGCATGTGAAACTTAAGGTAATCGAGAAAATGTTGAGGATGTAAGAAAAAACTACTCTATATGCATGCCGCCTCGGTCTGAAGACGATAAGAGGTTCCCCTGAAGATCATTCATGACATCAGTAGCTTGCTCGATTTCCTGCAATTAGTGAGAGTTAAATATATAAACTGCAATGACAAATATCATAAGCATGTATAACAACTTATACCTCAAAATCAGCAAATACAACTGGCATTCCGCCTCTTGCTCGGAGTTTCAGGATATTGAAACCAGGATAACTGTAAGCAAATGAATCAGAAATTCAGAATATTTTAAGAAATATGCAAAGCTTAATGCTACAAGTTTAAGCCACTCCACAAGGATACCTAGATAGAAGTTGTTTAAGTTCATCTTCTGTACAATTAGGCCCTAGATTAGCTATAAACAAGGTTGAACATGGTCGAGCACCAGAACCTTCTTCGGATGCTTTTTCTAAGTTCCCCTGTAGAAATGTGTCAATAAGCTACAGAACCACAAATAAGTCTATATGGAAGTAACAATTTAGATTTTATTTATCTTTGACGAACTAGAGAAAGACAGATATCAACTGGTTAAAAGATCAGAATTGGCTTGTACTTACATTAGCAGATGGTGCTTTAATATCTTGATCAGAGTCCGCTTTGCTGTAAATTTGCAAAGAAATCAGCATACATTAGTCTTATGCTTTTGACATAAAGAACTACAAAACCAAGCTTCTAAATTTCCTTTTCCAACCTTTTGGCATTATCGATTCCCTTAGGAGAATCACTATTTCCAGGTTCCTGCGCCACATCAGGATCGCTATCCCCTAGATGCATCAAACATCAAGCAGAAAATATAAAGGCAAAGCATTACATTTAAGAAATGAAGAATTCACAAGGTAACCATAACACTACCTGCATCACTCTGGTCATCCTGAGAGTTAGAAGGTTTTTTGTTTCTGTTATCAATTACAACATAAGGCCCACTTCCTGTCCACAAAGACGGTTTATTACTCATCAATTTCTCTCTACCACAATAACGAGAACATAGTAGAGTCTATATACAGACCTGGCCTTTCTTTTCTTCTAGAGTTTGATCTAGCTACTTCTATATGTAGAGTTGATCCTGTTTGAGGATCAAATTTCACACCCTGAAAGAAAGTTTCACCACAATCACTATTGAGCTACAAAATCGATCAAAAGTGAAAATTGAACGAAGCTTACATTTAGCTCATTCATTGCATCCATAGCGAATCTATGACTCGTAAACGTTGCAAATGCTACAACCTGACAAACCCAGGGAAAAAATAAAATAAAAAAGCTAAGTAATTTCAGAAGCTTAACATCGATAGAATCAGAAAGTATTCAGCTTTTCTAAAAATGGACATCGAAAATGGAGGAATTATAAACCTGGTCGCCGCGTCCAGTGTACTTGAGCTGACAAGACTCGAATCCGAGACGCCGGCGGAAGAGATTGTGGATCTCGCGAGCCTTAACGTCGTTAGGCAAGCCAGAGACGAAGAGAGTGTTAATCGCCCCAGGTTCGTCGGAGAACTGTGGCAGCTGCGGCGGTAGAGGCTGTAGATGAGAATGAGGATGATAGACGTAGTAAGGATCGTACGGTTGGTGATACGCCATTTTCTATCTGGCGGGTGGCGAGGTTGACGGTGGTAATAAGCGCCGGCGAAGGGAGCTGACGTGTTAATGCACTGTGATAGTGTCTTAAATATCTAACGGCGTTCTTTTGGAATTGTATGGGCTGGTCTTATTGGGTCTTAATCTTAATAATAGGCCCAATAAAATTTGAAATGTATAGAGGAAGTTTTGAATCATTACTGTTTAGATAGAGATTTCTCATACCATCTGCAAGGGCCCAACAACATGTTACCGACATGAGCTTGTGGGTCCTCTAACTTTTTTCCTACTTTACACCAAAGATCCGTAAACTTTACATGTTGCAAAAAGGGAATATTCATTACACTCGTTTTTTTTTTAGTTTATATGATTTTTTTAAGGTTATAGGGTTAATGACTTATTTTTTTATGTTTTGTATTTTTTTCTTAGAGAAAAAATCATCTGACAAGAGGTCCATAATTAGAGATAACATTAGCCGACAAAAAGATGCTAAAACCAACCGGTCTGCAAAAAGAAGAAGCGAAGACTTGACATTATTGAGCTAGTTCTTGAAATTGTTAAAAATAATTATCAATTGATTTATGTTCTTTTCGGTGGATTAGTCCAAATGATTCTATTTTTTAGTTTAAAAGAAACTATTCCCGAGTTTAAGGAAATAATTAAAGAAAAAGCAACAATTTAGAATTGTTCGAACTCGTAACGTTCTGCAACCAAAACAACAAAACTCAAAAACAAAAGAAAGGAGAGAAAGTCCCAAACCAAACTCACACCAATAAAAGTTTAAATTATTACACATAAAATGATTTTATAATATACAAAAAAAAAACATAAAGTTCGAGATCAATCGATTTAAGACGACGGGTATGACGTCAGCCCAGAAGTCTCAGTCGTCGCCGCTTCTTCATCCAAGAAGAGATCCTCCGTCTTCCTAACCACCGCATGGATCAGAACCAACACAGCTCCGGTCACCAGTGCCCCAATGATATTGAACGTCGCGCCGGTCAACAGAAGTAAAACGACGGTTATCACCGATAGACCAACCAGGACCGTCCGATCGTCGATCTGAAATCGGAACACCTTGAGAGGCTCGTCACGGAGGAAATAGAGAAAGATCCATACGAAAACCAAGACGGTGAAGACGATGAGCGAAGTCGGATGCCTGATCAAGCTGAAGAAGATGACGATCAATACGACGATTGCGTAATTCATCCGGAAGTAACCGAGATTCGTCTTGATTCTGGAGAAAGCATCGGAGACGCTGTGAGGTAGCCCCATGGAGTGGAAATCGAACATCACTCTCCATGGACGGCGCGTGGCGAGTCCGGCTTTGATACGTTGTTTAGCGCGTGAAATGGAATCGAGATCCGCCACCGGAGATGCATGAGACGACGTCGGAATCGCGCCGTAGTTCGTCATTATTATTATCTTGTGAATAGAGGACTTAAAATGAAAATAATGAAAGACTGTTCTAATTTATAAATTTGGTCACTGTATACATATTGAGGTCCTTTGTATTAGGTGACTCTTATTAAAAAATAAATTTGAAAATTCAAGTTTATGGAATAAAAGAAGATTTGACTAGATCGTTGTTATAAAATATAGATAATATTACTATAGTGTAGCGTGAGGATTTGATTAACTATTTGGTAGATTTCCAAGATTTGGGTAACAGCATATTATTATTTATTAGAGAGATTTACATGTTGAAGGACAATTTAGTTAATATGCAAGATTAATTAACAATAACGATTATTGATAAAGTAACGGTGACAGACGATCAGTCAGCGAGGGAGATGAAATTATTGAATAGTCATGCAGACTACACGTGGTCCCATACTCCCATTCTAGAGGTGTCTCTCTGGCATGTACTGCCACGTGTAATGTCGGTAGGTACATTTTCTCCATAAGAACAACAAAGAGGCCCGTTTGCATTGTTGAAAATTATCCAATATGACTCACTTGGACCAGAACCACAAATAGGCCCATTTGCATTGTTGAAAATTATCCAATATGACTTACTTGGACCAGAACCACAAATAGGCCCATTTTCATTGTTGAAAATTATCCAATATGACTCACTTGGACCTATGGCATATCACACAATCGGACAAACAATTTGCATTGTTCAATTCGAAAAAACAAGAAATGTTTACCTGCCCTAAAACGACGTCCTCTCAAATAAGTAAAGGCTTTCGAGTATCATTACTTTTGGGCCTTTAATGAGCTTATTTACGGGAAAGTAAAAAATGAAGCCCTTTTAACAACATACTAATAATGAAATTGTTTGGTTAGCGACAGTGTGGTGATGATCTGGTTGTTAGTGATGTTCAGTCCAAACAATAAACCCTTCTTTTTCTGTCTCGTTTTAATTTCAGTGGTTTCATATCATCTTATTGGAGGGGAAGGAATATCACTTGCTTAATCAATTATTACATCTAAATTATTAGAGGCCACAGGTTGTCCCTTAACTTTTGTCTTTTCAAAATCTCGGAATAATTTATCTAATCAGAGACTAGTCAGAAAACATAAACTCTGTTAAAAATTACAAAAATAACTAATGATTATAACAATTGTAAAATTTATTAAAAATATAGACTTAATATCATGGTATCTTTGTTAGACTATTCTTCTGAAAGTTATAAATAATTGAATCAGATTTATAACTTTTTCTATAATGATATACGAATAGGAATAGTCATGGAAATTAGGATTCTATATCATATATATAGTGATATAAATATCATACACATTTCACATTTGTACTAAAAAAAACCGAGAAATTCTACGGTCAACAAAACCTTGTCTGCCTTGCGAACGAAAACGACAAAATAGTTGACACGTTGTCAATCGCCATCCACACGTGTGAATGCCTTTCTCCATCATGTTGTCTTTTCTGTCTCACTATCATTTTCACTCCCACTTACAAAACTCGTCTCACTTCTTTAACAGTTTAAGCTTTTACATTTTGATTACTCGATTTTCCACTTAAGAATCTATTAGTTTATCTTCTTTTGACGCAAATGGGTAATTTGTTCTTCATATGCACCGTAGGAAAATTTACAATTGTATCTTCTTCTGCAATCCATCTGCATATCATAGTTACGAACAAATTTTCAAGTAAGTTATTGTATTGCGTTTATAAGGAAAATAAGGATACCTTTATAGTTATAATTGAGATTTTCAATTGATCATTTTCTTAATCCAATAGTATTTATGATCAAAATGTGTTAGATTTAGAGAAATTACTCGTTTAATGTTAATAGTTAGCTATAATTTATTTTCCAACAAATTAAAATTCATTTTGCCTTTAAGAATTGGGTCCAACTTGTCCAAAAGAGACGAGGCTTATCTTGTCCTAAGATACCATTTTGTCTAAAGCCTAGAGCACTTACGACACTCTTTTTTCGCAAGAAAAATCTTACCAAAACTAAAAGTTACAATATATTTAGATATTATTATGAAATACTCATACACTTAATTGGTTACCTGAAGCGAGTGGCAAGGTGGTGAAGGAAAATTGAAGTTTCAAGACGGGCCAAATCGAGACCAGGGCACAATCTCTGACCACCTCCGAAAGGACTGAAACTACTCATGTTTTTATCGCTTTCCTATCATATAAAAGATGCATATATCTAATTTAACATATAAGTGATATTATATATGTGATTATGTATAAAATAATATTTGGATGATCTTACTTGCCATCTCCAGGGATTAAATTTGTAGGGAGAGTCATAACAAAGCTTATCCAGATGGACTGATCTGAGATAGGCCATGAAGCACCATCCTTTTGGTATCACATATCCTTTTATTTCAACATCTTTCATCGCTTTTCGCATTACTGCAACTATAACATTTCCCATTCTCAATGTCTCTGTAATGACCTAATGATAATTGGTAATTAAAAAGATAATTAGTCACCTTTTCACAAGAGAACTCTTCATATAATTAGTTAATGCCAGGGAAAAGAAGAATATATATATATACCTTTTGTGTAAAAGGTAACGACAAATAGTCATTCCAATATAGTGGCTCTCCTGTCAATTCCTTCAAACTTTTCAGCTTCATGTTTTCTTCCTGAAAAAAAAAAAGAATTTTATAAGTAAGAAGAGCTTATAGATTTTTAGTGGCAATCATATAGCCACGAGTTGATATCAGTTTTACTATTGTTCAAGAGAGAAACGTCTTATCATATTAGCATAAACTTATTTCTTTTTATATGTCTAAACGTTTTTTTTACATATTTCATACTAATCATCAAAACTTATTGTCATCATGTGATCTATAGTGGCTAATATAAATAATAAATCGATATTTAACAACGACTTGACCACTAAACTATATTATCACTTAATTATGGTTTAAATTAATTACCGTTAGAAGATGGAGAGCAGCTGGAGAATCAGAGAGGAATTTGACGGCGAGGGTGATGAGGACAGGGACAGAATCGTGGCCAGGAATCATCATGTCAATCACATTGTTAGCAATCGAATTGTGAGTTAAATGTTCACTTGAATCCTTAAGCAACACATCTAGAACATCCTTTGTAATAACACCATCTTCTTCTTTGTTCTTTGCTCTCATAATTTTGCCTTCTATGATCCTTTCAACTTGCTTCACCATCTTCTTCTTAGCTTGGAGAGATCTATGAAGTTGGGTACCAGGGAAATTAATGGGTAATGACATAAGTCCTAAGATGAATTTTTCAAACTCTTCCTTTAACTCTTCTAACTCTTCTCCTGTTTCTACACTTATCAATGCCTTGGCCATTACTTTGAATGCAATCTAGCCAAAAAAAAAAGTGAAAAAATAAGCAAAAAGGTAATAGAAATTAGTTGTTACACAAAAAAGGAGAAACTTGTAATCATTTTATCAAAGTGTAATCATTGTAGCCATGTTCTTTAAAATGCATTAATATTTCCATGGTAACATCATTATGATTGTCCTACATAATTTCTTAATCAATACTTTTAAAACTTATGTAAGAATATAGTAAACTAATTAAGGAATAAGGAGAAGTATACTGACAGTCTTGGAGACATCTTGGAGAAGAACAGGTTGGTCCTCGGACCATAGATCCATGGATTCCGATAAAAACTTGTGCATGTCTCTAACGATTTGAGCTTTGAGAAGTGGTGACTTTAAGAAAGAAGCGACTAGTCCATGGAACCTTCTATGTACACTTCCGTTCATCAGAAGTATCGACGGTTTTCCCATTAGCTCCCTCACCGTTTTCGGGTAGAACGGCACGAACGCCGTAGAGTCACTCTGTAAAACGGCTCTGTTCACTTCACCATCCGTCGACACGATCGTCGCCGTTCCAAATATATGCGACTTAAACACTCTCCCATACCTTTACATACATAAACACGTATATTTTTAGATTAAAATACCATAACGTTTCAAATTGCAAAAATATCCTACTTTTCCATTGGTTCTAGGAATTATAGTATGGGTTTCGATTCGAAATCTCGACTATTTAAAGTTTCTCTTTAACGATTTCAATATGCGTTACATTCGTATATTTATAGAGCTTACTTTTCTCTTACGTATGAAATTTAGTTTTGATTTAAATTTTGGAGTTATATATATTTTTTTTTGAAAATATAAATCAAAATGTAAAGTTATATTGTAAACATTAAAATGTAAAGAGAGGGATACGAGTTCTTACAAGAGTCGACGCTTGTCCATGAAACTGTCGGGGTGGTCTGAATAAACAGAAGAGATGAATTCGATGGTTTCTCCGAGGACAGGCCATCCCAAGCTTCCCTGTGGAAACTTTAGTCCATGACTGTGAGATATAACATGATGATCAATAAGTTTATTCTTTGAAGATGGGGATGATCTGAGACGGTTGATCTTGTTGAATATGATGGTGATGATGATAAAGAAGAAGCAGAAGAGCAAAAGTGATGAAGAAATGTCCATCAGTGTATTAACTTAGTCAGACGCACGAATGGTTTTGTTGTTTTTTAATTTGAGTTTTAGTTTTTGGGACTTTCTTTCACTTTGAATCTGTCTTGGTACCTCTTTATATAACTTTAATCATGGTGCGGTGTGGCAACAAATCATGTGGCTTATAAATTCTTTTATTTTATCTTAGAATTTTTACTTATTTATGTAAGGTTTATATTAATTCTAGATGTGATAATATAAAGTTTTGTTTGGTAAGATATTACGTCATTACACTCTCAGTCTGTTCCAAATCTTTGATCGTAATCTACAAACTGCAGCTCAACTTACAAAAAGCACACATAAAAAAAAAAAACAAGTATTAGTAGGCAAAAAACAGAAATTAAGGCTTGAAATAGTAAGTAGATTTTCCAATAGCTTTTAGATTTTTTTTCCTAAAAACTCATTTTTATCCGTTCAAGGTTTTCTTTAAAGTAAATTCCCTAAAAGATATAAAAAACTAGTTTTTTGATATTTTCACTAATTTTTACTGAAAATCTAAAAACTATTTTTCTTGATTTTTCACTTTTCAAACGAGATTTCTTTTTTTAGCAAAAACAAAAAATCATAATTCAAAAACCATTTTAAAACCTACAAACATTCATAGCCTTGGGGCAGCAGAGAAGCGGATCCTGACATAAAATAAATATTTGAAGGACAGCATATATCTGAATTGATCAGTTGGTGTAATGGTTAATATCACGTGCTGCCTTGGCAAGAGTTGCTAGTTAGAGAACTATTAACGTCATAAAAAATGTTCAATTTAATTTTTAAATTGTAAAAGTGAAATTAATTTCCAAAAGTTGATATCTTCCGGATCAATTTAGATTCAAAACCGATATGTTGAAGAGTCAATGTTTCTTTCACTTATACCAGAAGATAATCAAGTCGAATTCACATACATGTTCAAACAGACCCTCACTTGCGGTTACGTAAACTTCCCATCTATCACCGAGTCCCGCAATCATCCTAATCACAAACCAAAAGACTCGAAAAATCAATATCATTCTCATAAGGGATCAATAAAAACGTTCATAAAACAAACAACTAACCTTGAATAGTCAATTGGATACATAAAAACATACTACCTGAATGAATTGATTGAAATGTGTTTGACATTCAGCTTCACATGCACATTCTTTCCCACACTAGCGGTGAAACTATACAGTTTTGTACGCAAAACGGCAACAATATAATCGTCCAATTTATCAATTCCAAATCTTTTCAAGTATTGTGAATGAGATTGGTATAAACCTTGTACAGTTGGCCACTAATGTATTTTGTTTCTATGAGCATGCTTAAATCTGCTTTGTATTTCAATATTTCTTATTCTGGGGGACATTCCGGGCTCAAACCTATTCCTCATTTTTTCCAAACTTCTAAAAAATCACCAGATAAAAACAAATTTCTATAGTTTTTTAAAAAGTAAAGATATTTTGATAATGATTCATTTAAACATATAATTATTTAAAGTAATTTCAGAAGCAACTATGAATTCAAGTTATATAGCTAAAATCATTTTCTAGATTTTTTTGATTAGTTATGATTTTAGATAGTCATAAATTTGGACATAATAATTAATTTTAAATTAAATATACCAAAGATTCATAAATAATCCATGACAAAAAGAAAATTTCCATGAACATAAAGTAATAAGTTAACAGTTATTATTAGTTTTTTCATTTTGTAAAAATTTCAACCAATCTAAATAAAAATAAATTTTCTAAAATAAATTGTTATAGAAAAAATGAAGTCTACTTTAGTAATAAGTCAACAGTGAATGATTTAACGACTAACATGTGTATGCTCTATATTTCTATGTATAGAGCGTAGAGGAAGATACAAGAGAGGAGGGGAAAATAAGAAGAAATAAGTTTTCTTTTTATCAAGCTGACACTAGTATGTCGATTATTTGAGCCAAACCAATATCAATTATTTTGTTCAAAAGGTTTAATTAATGAAAAAGTAAGGTTGTATAAGGAAAATTTCTGCATAGAATAGACAAAGAATATTTCGAACAAAAGTGTGCTAATTGTCTTTTGGCTTGTGGGGTATTTTGGGTGCGCATTCGTGCGAAACTCCATTAGACAACCTTTCTTATTTCACATATATTTATACATTTTTGTCATGATTATATTGGATACATGCATGCCCATATATATCATGTATGTGCAATGATATGCATGAGAAGATATATATAATACTCTATACAACTTATACATGTGTGTACTGCGTAGTGTACACAGGTACGTGGCTATAGTTATGTGAAAGTCAGTTGATTAATTGTACTATTTTCGAAGACGTCGAATCAAATGACATTTGGAATACGATATATTTGTGTATATATGTAGAATTCGTAGTGATACAAAACCATTATAATTTGTTAGCAGCATAGTAGTTAGAAAATATAAAAGATAACGGTACAGAGATAATTGGTGATCATAATCTTTTGATATCATTTTTTATCACCTTTTGATATCATTTTAAGTACGCGGAACAGAACGCGTTTTTAAGATTTTGAATACAATTTGGTTTGATTTTGATTTGGTCCGGTTCTTTGTATTTGGAGATAAACCAAAGCTGGAGGCTGGACCGGGGCCAGCATCCTAAAAAAACAGAGTCGATTATTTTATTTTTTTGAAACTTCAGAGTCGATTATTGGACCGGCTTTATATTGTTATGTTAATCTTCGAGCTAGTACATTACGTAATGAAACGAAGCTCTACAAGAAAACTAGAAAAGTGTGATTCATTTATTTAAGGCCAATTTAATCTTCTCATGATTAGACCACATGCGCACCTTCCCCACTTAACGTATACATGTAAGTTGTAACCAATATGAATGTATAATTATCTAAAATAAGCTGCGTATGTATGACTATGAGTGATATAATATATTAGAATCTAAGGAAGTGAGATTCTTTAGCCGCTTGAATACTTTGATTTTCGTTGATTATACAAACTTTGAGCTAGCCTAATTAAAAAGCTAATCTTTTGATTGTAATTTAACATCTAACCTTTTGACTAATGCCAAAAAATAAAATTTGCCATTCTCTTTTCATTCACTTTATAATAGTTTTCAAACAAAAATATTATTTCTTTTGGGTAGCCTATGATTCATTTATAATAACTATTAATTTATAAACGCCATTTATAAGCTTTTCATTCAAGCAATACCTAACACGGAAGCTATCTTATTACCCATACGATCGTCAACTTTAATTATATATTCATTTTGATAAAGAGAAAATGATAGATACTATACAAATTAGTACTTTGATCATATCTAATTATTGCATGATTCCTTTAGTTTAAGGTCGTGCATCTTTGGAAATCCGAGAGGGTTTTCGATTAAAGTATTTGAAAGTTTTTTTTCTACCTATTATTTATTTTAGCCTTTTTTGTAAAATAAAAATAAAAACTGTAGATCTGTGCATTTGTTTGCCTAAAAAAGTCATAAAGATTGAGAATTGAAAGAAATAAAATAATAAAAGAACAATTCGATATTAACGAGGGCCAATATATATATATATATATATGCACATATAAATGCATGTTTTTTTATAATTTTGGGGAGTTGGTTGTTTTCATTTGGACCATATCTCCATGTAAAGAACCACTTGAAGTAAAAAACCGGAGAATATTTTTGCCCCAATTGATTTCACAATCTCAAGGGTTTTAGATAGCCAAGATAAGAACATGATCCTTTGTCCCCTTTATGAAATTGATGCAAAACCACTAACATTTTGTCCCTTCGATGAAATTAATGGTATCCGTTTTTTTGTTGTTGTTTAATCTAATGAAGAATAGAGATTTTAAGAAAAAAAATACATCTGTTATTAATTAGGAAATGTCAAATCCTTTTAAGTACTCAGTCTTTAAATGCCCACTTGACCATAGAGTGACAAGAGTTTTGCTTCAAAAATCAAACTCAAATCAGTCAAAAGCTCTATAATATCTTCATCAGTGAGTAAAGGCATAATTTTGACTAGAATAATCTTTATCTGTGTCGATTTGCTTTGCTTCTTGGTTTGGCGTCAGTTTTAGCCTCCAACATCCATTTGAAGAGCGAGCTCTCGTTGTTGCTTCTATGGTAATTATTGTGGCTCATGTGCCCCAATCTAGCTTTGTAGCTACTCCATGACAACAAAAACGTAAGCAAAAAGTAGACAGTTAGATAACCAGGGAATGTCAATGAAGGTGGGTCTCTAGTAACAAAAATAGTCATTTCAAAAACGGGGATAAAGTCTCCAACTTTAACATTATGCAAAAGAACAGGTAAAATCTCACTTAGGTGTCGACAGGTGATATAGAGGAGATTCATGGACCACCAAATGCAAGTCTTAGCACGCTCACGTGGAGAATTGTAATCATTTACTTAGCAGAAAATTAAGATATGTTAGTCGAAAAGACAAGGGAATTAGGGAAAAAAAAAAAGAAAACCAAAATGTTATTATTACTCACTAAGGAAGGAGTAAGAGGTAGATGACAATACGTACCGGTAAGAGGAAAACCGAAAAATCAAATATTTCTACAGAAAAAGAAAATATATGATTCCTCAAAAAAACATATAGGATTCGCTTCTTATCACTACACGACCATAATATAGAAGATAAGCTAAAAGATTCTCATGGCCAAGTAACATGAAAATGGAGAATCTGCTTTACATTTTCATGTTCCTCCTATATCGTAACATTAACCAGTAGACAATCGTTAGCCATAACCAGAGTAGCTAGGTAAAATGTTTCCAAAAAGAAAAATCTTACTTAGTAATGGTAAGAAAATGTCCAAGTGACCATATAACGAAAAGAATGAACAATTAAATGTTTGTCATCAAAATTGATTTTTAAGGCTTTATGCATACGAGAAATTGCATTTATGACTTTTTAGCAACAATCTTGTAGTGTATTTGGAGCAGCAGCAACAACAATCTTCAGATCTAAACAAAGCCACACAAGCTAGTGGAAATACTAATCTTGATATATTTTATAAAGCCAGAAAAACTAATCAAACACAATCCAAATTTAAGGATCTTTCAATTTTTCATACTCTACATTATCTACTAGACTAGGAAACGACCAAACCGGCCTGGTTTCTCTAATGAAGAAAGCCCAACCCACTAAAGTATATGCCTAAATTCGGCCCATCAATGACGAAGAGTTAACGGAGGCGAAGGAAACGTCATGCTTAAATCTAAAATGCTAACAGACGAATAGTAATATGCCACGTGTTATAAATGAACCGTCACCGTCTTATCGTTGCCGAATAGAGATTTTCGAACCCACGGCAAAATAAAACAGTGCTTCCACACAAAAAAATGGTGATTTTATCGGCGAGCTCAATCGTGAGAGCTGCCTTGGATACACAACCTAGACTTCCCTACAACCCTAATGCACCTCGGAAAGTGAAGAAAATCCCTAACAGTAAGTCTTTCTTACCTCCGTCGTTACCTCCACCGTCTCCGGGAATCAGCATCTCCGTCGCCGATTTGCTCAAGCGTCCCGCAAGTAAAGGTAGACGCTGAAACTCATGAATTGAATCAATTTCGATGTTTGATTTGCTCAAATGTTTTATCTGTGTTGCATACATTTGATAAAACAAAGCTCTCTCCTTTTTTTTTTTTTTTTAATAGGTAATGAATTGTTGAAGACTTGTCAAATTTCAAATTCCTGGTTGTGGTTTACTGAATTTTGTTTTTGAATGTAGAGTTAACTGATGACATTGATGATACTTATATGGGATATGAAACATGGTCTCCAAGTCCACCAAAGTTGGAGAAACCAAGATCAGTCTTCAATGCTGCCTCTTTAGCTTTTATAGGCGATTCCATTTATGAGGTTTGTTATCCATTGCATCTCTGAGCTTGTGATTCATCTTCTTAGCAAAGCTTTTGCTCTTAATCCTTGTTGGATCAATCTTGATAGACTTCCCTTTGATTGGAACTAGCAAGTCTCTAGTGTTGTTAGCTTACTGTTTACACTTTTTTTCTCAAACTTTTATTAATAGTTTCTCTTCGTTATGCAGCTATATGCTCGTAGGCACTTTCTTTTCCCTCCGCTTAGTATCGAAGAATATAATGATCGTGTTAGAGCAGTGGTGCGCTGTGAAGCACAGGTTCTTTTTCTATCTTCCTTCCTCCTTTGTTTTCTCAAATCAGTTTGTGTAGGCTATATGATGTTATCTCCACTCTTGTATAAACAAAGTATTGGTGTTTGTTTTGTTTCATGAGAATACAGTAGTTCTGTAAATTGGTATCAGCATAGCCATCTTAGTTTTGTATTCCATTCACCATCTTACAAATTTCAGACATATCATTCGAGTAGTGTTGTTAACACTCTTTGTTGTTTGAACATAATATGTTAACTGCCAACTTTTCTCAAAAACTTTTTCAGTACGCCTTGCTGAAGAAACTTGTTGATGATGATTTCCTAACAAAGCAAGAGAGGTCAGTACACAAAACCCATTATTTCAGGCTATCAGCATCCAGTTTTTCTCTGCTTGCTACTACAGTAAAGTGCCTGTGATTGAGCTGAGATACATGATATCACTTCTTGTTGGATTTTATCCATCTAATGAATTTGTATTTGCTCCAGGGATGTACTAAGGTGGGGTAAGAATCTAAGTTCAGCTAGGACACGTTCAAAGAAGCGTGCAGGTGTGGCGGTTTATAACAAGGCATCATCATTGGAAACACTAGTAAGTAACCTCGATATCTAAACTTACACTGTGGTCTTCTAACTATGCTTGGAGGTAAATCTTCTTGTTGTCACTTGATTTGTGTGATCATAAACTCTGGTTTATCTGTTTACACTTACAGATTGGTTATCTGTATCTGACAAACGGGAAAAGATTAGAAAAAATAATGCAGAAGCTAGGATTCTCAAGCGATTCTTCAACTGAGATCTTGATTGAAGAGGCCAAGTCTAAACCATTAGAATCCAATCTACCTGCCTTTATACTCAGTGAGTTAAATCTATCTCCTCCATTATATTTGATCATATAAACTTCATTGGGAAAGATTCAGAGTTAGCTGGCACAAGTCATTACCATCTTTTCCTTTTTGGTTAATTTGTAGATGAGCAAGTGTCACAATAGTTGTGTAGAAAAGGTCGTTGCTCTCTCGGACCATGGAAAAGCTGAAGGATCAAAGTTTACTTATTAGTCCGGTTTAGCCTTACAGCATTCACTTAACCGGAGAATACTTAAAAACAAATTGAATCATGATCTTATCACAAATTTCAAATTTTTAGCAAGTTGAGCCACTGCAACTTGACTATTACATATTTTCATAGATGTTAATACACAAAAATAATAAATTGTAAATGTGAGGTTCGTCATTTGATCTAATCCAGCTCGGCAACATCCTTATCCAAAGATAAAAGCCACAACTAGTATCTACTATCTAGTAGTCTAAAAATTGAAAATGTATTTTAATGCAACACTAGACTAGACTAGATTAGGTTGTCATTAGTGACTTCTCTTTCTGAGTAGGCCCATTTTGAAATATCGGCCCCATAACGAAAACTTGTTACTATTGCAATGGATTTCAATGGACCGACCAAATCAATCAATGTGTGATTCGTATATAAAATATCACCAATTTCATATCTTTTCTTTACTTAGACAGGTCGCTATTTGTTTTATAATACCAAAATTAGACGCCGCGAGCAAAGACATCATCCGAGCGAAAATCCTAGATAAAATATATAATAATATTTTTTATTTTGTATTTCCCGAAACTTGTGTTTTTGGCTAAGATTGCTTAGGTTAAGGCATTTGTCAAAACCTGTCAAAACCATCAAGCACAATGCAATACATTTTCGTAGAATTATAGAAAAAGAATTACACATGTCATCATTTAAGAAAAAATTATGGATCCGAAGGGACCGCTAAAAAGATAAAAGATCGATATTGATGGGAATGGTTTTAAATTGAGTATGTGGCAGTCTCATCGATATTATTTTTTCTCGTGCGAATAAGATAATAACATATCATATTTTTGTAGCTCTTATCTTATACTCTTTTAGCCACCCAATTCGTTTGTATCGTCGATGCGGTTTTGTCCTATAACATGAGCATTATCCAGTAGATGCTCATGGGTTCCATCGATAAGGTTGACGTGTCCTCATATAGTGCCACATTTTGTGTGGATCCCACGTTTTCTTGCTTACATGTTACATGTAATCCTGATCCCTCGTTCGTTCATTACCAATGCGATGTTGGAGTAAATACAGTTCGGATGAGACTTTGTTTCTGCCACGTATATAAAAGATTTTTCGTTATTTTAGTTTTTTGATAGTTTTTTTTTTGATAAAGTAGTTTATTGATAGTTGATAATTCCTTTTCATATTCTAGACTTCTCTAGTTTCAAATTTTCAATCATTATCTCGGAAATTAAGTAAATTCTAATCTCGTAAAAGCGTATTACGATGTTCCTTTCTATCCTTACGTTTAAAAATAAAATAAAATATAATTTGTATCCTTGTGTTGGATAAATATTAACGTATAATTTCAAGGAATGAAAGTATCAAAATATGATAAGTCAAGGAAGTGAAGAAGAAACGAGACCTTTGATATAAGATAAGATAAGGCGCAGTCGCGCTGAAAAGGAAAGCAAGAGCTAGCCAAAACAATACACATTTATTAACCCGTCAAGAGAAATATTTAGGAACCTCTCCTTGCTATAATGGATAAGTTTAATGTGCTGATGTGTATCATGTGTTATAGATTTCTCTTGATATTGTTTTCGATTGCGAAAGGTATCTTACTCATTACATATCCATTTCGTGTGTGTGTGTGTGTGCGTAGCTTAAATTTGGAACTCAGTTTACAAATATCTGGCTACGACAATATTGTTTGCAGTAATTAATAGAAATGATCATCAATAGTTCAACTGAAAATTTGAGTGTAGTGTGTAATCACCGAAAAAAAAAAGTTGATTTACGTTCATATGTATTACAGTGTTTTTTTTTTTGTTGGTACAACTTATTACAGTGTTTAATTTCAATGCTTTTTTCTGTGAATGAATGGGGATTCTCGTTCAGTCTAATGAATATGCTGCAATAGTGCAATATCCATGCATGCCTGTCCCTTGAGCAAAAATATATACTTAATTATTAAATATGTCGTCATCCAGAAAATAATAATAATATCTTTGCAAGTGGTACTATGAGTTCATAATGCAGCCAGAACACTGTGTGATTCAATTTAGACAAAAACCTATGCAGATAATACTTTTATTGGAGTTTAGACTAGAATTCCTTGTTATTGACTCATTAGTCATTAGTCATTAGTAGCAAAAATAATTTCATTCACGTTCTAATTATCATGAGCACATGTGGTTTCTATATGATCCGTTGACTTTTGGAATGTAAAAACTAAAAAGCAATGGAAATGGAATTGTGTTGGCAAAAAAAAAATGGAACTCAACACACCCTTAGATATTTGGCAATTTTATAAATCAAAATTTTACATATTAATTCAATGAAATTACGTACATCATAATTTTTGTTGTTGTTGTGAGTATTATGATATAATTTCTGTCGGATCAGATATAGATCCATGGATTTACTCTAATGAAGCTATAAATCATGATTGATTCAAAACCATAATTTGCTTCTAATATCTGTTAGTAATTTGATTCAAAACCAAATGTGTTGTGCTGAGATTGAATGTATGACGAGCTGGCAACAATAAAGTTCAATTCTTAAAAGTACTATACTATACTCAGTTTCCGATCGATTTTCGTATAAATTACGAAATATTATAGCAATTTTGTTGTTGAATTTAGTAATAACGTTTCATTTATAATAGCTCGGATCTAAATCTACATTAACAGTAATGGGCACAGACAGAACCATGACCTTCGCATTAGCTTCTCTCTTTCTGGAGTTTTCTGATTTTCTCGTGGGTTTTCATAAAATAATCTAAATGAAAATTCAACTATTGTCTTAGTTAAAAGTTAAAACATTAAGAATTCAACTAAGATATGGTTATAAATTTGGAACTAGTTAAATACACCACCCGTACAGAATTCCTAGATCCGCTGTAAGATCTGGAACAAGAAAGTCAAACAGCAGACTGCAATTTGAAGTAAATATTCTGTTTATTCACGCGCCGCGCGTGAATTGTTAAATTGTGAGTGGGAAAGGAATAAACTAATGAAGAAGAGAAAGCAGAAAACTCCGAACACGGAAACTGTTGTTGTCGTCGCACTTAAGGGGTTTGGTTTTTTTTTTCTTTGTTTTTGTTGCCCAGTGTAACTTAACTCAGAGCAATACTAGTAGTATTAAATTACCAAGTACCCAAAAAAAAACTATGTAATTGATCTGAGAGCATTACACGGATCCAAATAACATAACAAAATTCAGATAGATGCAGTTGCCTTGTTACTTGTAAGTTATATTTGAGCAGTATAATATGGATTTGAAAACGTTTTTTTTTCACATTTACGAGTTTTCTATATCAGATTCAAGCTCATTTTAAAATCCAATACCCGACCGAGTAATTTACAACCAATTTCTAACACTCTGCGTAATGTGTTATTAAGTCTTTCATTGATACTCTATGTGTGCTCCATATTAAAATTAGAATATAACAGATCATCGCGGCGAAATATAAAAAAATATGTGATTGGATAGTTATTTATAATTTGTTAATAGCAGCGGCTAGCTCTTTGCCATATATACGTGTATCTAAATTTTGCATTTTTCCTACGTGACTACGTCTATACTATATTGTTTCATAACTCGAGTCTCGAATATTCGTTCTTATATATCTGATGAGCGATGACGACAAAGAATTGTCTTTATTCAATATTTCAAATGTAATCGATTGCGTTTTAACTTTAATGATGCTTTACAAACACGATATCTCCCTTTTTCGACATCTTATCTCTTCGATTAGAACAATTATTGTGTATGTTTGCGTGTCTTGATGAGTATGTTATAGTACTTGTTTGAAATTATCAAATAATAAATATATCTAGTTTCCCCCTTCATTAATATGAATACGACATATTAACGAAATTTTGTAGACACAACCAGCCCATATATAGTTTGCACCGTCTAATCTAGATGCAGGGTCTTGGATGGTTACAGGCAATAATAGAACAAACCTATATTTATCGTAAATCGTTTTAATTATTAATTATTATAAATGTAATAAGCTGTTCGAAGTTAGCAATAAATTCGTCTGTTTTATTAATCAAACTAATTTTAGATTTTGTTACATTACAATACAAGAAGAACTTTATAGGCTTAGATATGTATAGTTTTAGGTAGAGAAATCGGAAGATACTTTCAAAAAAGTTTGCATGACCAGTGGTTGAGATAACGATTGATTTATCTAACGAACGCTTTTTTCATATCGTACCAATTTGGTAACCCAATAATCTCCATTATAGATACTAACCAAATGATTTATATCTTACCAATTTAGTAACCCAATAATCTCCATTATAGATACTAACCAAATGATTTATATCTTACCAATTTGGCAACCCAATAATCTCGACTATAAATACTAACTATCTAATTGACATATCTAATGAACGATCTTTCATATCTTACTAATTTGGTAACTCAATAACAAAATTCCAATAATATTGGATCGTGAGAGGTCACGCGCCAAGTTGGGACGTATCCGTAGAGGGAACTGCACAATGTTTTTTTTGGTTGCCAATCGTAAGGTTAAAACGCCGAAAAAGGCAAGGTTGAATATTTTAAGATGAGTAGTAAAAAGATAACATTTTTTGTTTGTCGTCTTTGTCTTAGAATTTGTGGTGCTAAACTTAACCCGTGACACATTTGTAAGTATTCTAAAGTATTGGGGCATTACTACACAGAAGCGCGTGAAAAATACGTAAAATTAAGGAAAGAGACAATTTCGGGATTATGGAAGAGTGGGAAATTATGGTGTTCATTGTTTAATCTCGTAATGAATTTAGCCAAACAAACAAAAATAATATCTGATTATTTAGAACTAACTAATTATATAAAACTGAGAAATGTAAATTATAACCAGATTATATTTTGAAAAAGAAAACCGATCTGGCATTTAATTTTTTTTTGTAACTTATAAGTATTTTTAACTTTTAAAATCATGATAAATTGAAAAAGACCAGAACTCCAACCTAAATGGCTTATATGAATCTGACGAGAATGTGTCTTTAAAAAAATATAAACTAAAATGAACTAAAACCCATTTTTATAAAATTTTCTATGCTTTGCATTTTTTATTTCCACATGTTTACTTTTATATACCAATAATTCGTTTAAATTGCTCACAATGAAATTATACTTATGGACAATGGACACTCAAATCATATATGATCTTTTGATATACATCCGGGAATACTTGAAATATATTTATTTAATCCTATGAAGTATAAACCTTAGGTATTCGATATCAAAACAAAAATCAATCTTTTAAGTAATAAATCAACAATTTGGCCCAACACGGTGGGGCCCAAAAAGGTCTCTCAAGGTGGGTCCCATGAGATACCCTCCATTGCTGAGTGTTTAAAAGCAGCTGCAAAGCACCTCCATGACATCCGAACAAAAAAAAAAAACAAGTTGTCTTCTTTTCACACTCAAGAATATAATTTCCTTTTCCCAGATCTTTTCTCACTTTCCCTCATTTTTCTCTGCAAAAAATAAAAGTTTAAGCTAAGAAAGCTTCAAGCTTTATCTTCCAACATTTATTTCTTTCTTGTTTTCTCATCTAGCTCAATCAGCTAAGGAAGAATAGAATAAAGTGGAAAACCCAAGTGAACCAACTTGAAGTAAATTAATAAACACATTGAAGATATTTGCTTTTGCTTGAACAGTCTCCATTATGGGTTTGAAACCTAATGCCATGAATAATGTGGCTATGGCGGCAGTTTCTGCTCTGTTTCTTCTAGGGTTTCTCCTCTGCTCTGTTTCTGGGTCTGTCTCTTATGATAGCAGAGCCATTACCATCAATGGCAAAAGAAGAATCCTTATCTCTGGATCTATTCATTACCCCAGAAGTACTCCTGAGGTTTTTTTCTTTCTTTCATTATCTCTTCTTTTCAAGTTGCAATGTAGCTATAGTTTTATTCGAAAGTTTGAATGTTTTTACTCACCATTGTGTAATTTCAAAATTTAGGCTTTCGTTTCTTATCTGGATGGTTGTTTTGTGTAGATGTGGCCAGATCTAATTAGCAAAGCCAAGGAAGGAGGCTTAGATGTGATTCAGACTTATGTTTTCTGGAATGGGCACGAGCCATCTCCTGGAAAAGTAAGTAAAGTCTGAATTATTTCGGTCACCAATCGGATTTTTTTTGTTTTTTTGTGTGTGAACAAAGTACTGACTCATTGGATTCCACTTTATGTGTGTTTTTTGGCTTCATCTGCAGTATTATTTCGAAGGGAATTATGATTTGGTTAAGTTTGTCAAGTTGGTCAAACAATCTGGACTCTATCTTCATCTAAGGATTGGTCCTTATGTCTGCGCAGAATGGAACTTTGGGTAATTATAGCTAATTTCGTGTGTATGTTCTTAATCTAAAATTAGAAAGTTTAAAAGGAGTATTTTTTTCCCAGAAATACTAATATAACTGTTTGTTTTTGTTTAAATCTTCAGTGGATTTCCTGTTTGGCTTAAATACATTCCAGGGATTAGCTTCAGGACTGATAACGGTCCTTTCAAGGTTAGACATGTTTTATAATTTAACTAAACTATCTTCACTTTGAAGTCATCAAAATTCATACTTGTTCATTGACCCTTGTTTGACTCGTGAGATAATAATAACTTCACTAAAAAATATTGATTGTTTTTTCTTCCATTTGAAGGCTCAAATGCAAAGATTCACCACAAAGATTGTCAACATGATGAAAGCTGAGAGGCTATTTGAATCACAAGGCGGTCCTATAATCCTCTCTCAGGTAAAAGAAAAAAACTTAGTGTGAATTGTGTGTATTTTGATAATCCTAGAATAGAGTGACAGTGAGACTTAAAGTAGACTTCTTTTTTGTGTCAATTCAAATGTTATGACAGATTGAAAATGAATATGGACCAATGGAGTACGAGCTAGGTGCACCGGGACGATCTTACTCCAACTGGGCAGCTAAGATGGCGGTGGGGCTAGGCACTGGTGTCCCTTGGGTCATGTGCAAACAAGACGATGCTCCTGACCCCATCGTGAGTTCTTTTGTCTTGTCTTTGGGACATCTTTTCTTCATTAGCTGTATTCTTTTGTCTCTCTACATTCTCTCTGTTTAAATCATTTTATTAAATATTCATTTAAGTTGCACATGTGTTGGTGTTACTTCTTTTCATGATCTTTTTTTTTTGTTTGATTATTTTACTTCTTTCTGTCTCTAATTATAATATTCAATCCTATAAGAAGTTCTTAGTTTCTTGTGTTGCGTCTGAAGTCAATGACAAACCATATGGATCATTGATATGTTCAGTTTCTTTCTTTTTGCATATCTGTTAACTTGTTGAATACTTGAATCTATGGTTTGCTCTCTGCTAGATCAACGCTTGCAATGGATTCTACTGCGATTACTTCTCCCCAAACAAGGCTTACAAGCCGAAAATGTGGACCGAAGCCTGGACTGGATGGTAAGCAGAAACTTTAAGTGAACCTCTGCTTCTGTTATTGTTTCTCGGTGATCTCAGTGATCTCAGTCTGTTTTCTCGATGTTTCGACAGGTTTACAAAGTTTGGAGGCCCAGTTCCTTACCGCCCAGCTGAAGATATGGCCTTTTCCGTTGCAAGGTTTATCCAAAAGGGTGGATCCTTCATCAATTACTATATGGTAAAGCTAAAGTTGTGTTCTTTCTTTTATACCCTGTTCACAAAGTAAATTTAAATTCCTATTTGGAGCTTGTCCAATTCTCATGCACGGGTTGTCGTGCTCAGTATCATGGTGGGACAAATTTTGGTCGGACTGCTGGTGGTCCGTTTATCGCAACCAGCTATGATTATGATGCTCCTCTCGACGAGTATGGTAAGCTTGCTAAAACTCATTTTTTTCTATTTTCTAAAGGTAAAAGATTGTTGTCTTCTTTATTAAATATTGCCTCTTGTTTTCAAACAGGACTTGAAAGGCAGCCAAAGTGGGGCCACTTGAAAGATTTGCATAGAGCGATCAAGCTGTGTGAGCCAGCATTAGTATCAGGAGATCCCACGAGAATGCCCCTCGGAAACTATCAAGAGGTCTCAACTAAAAGTCTTTCTTTTTTCGTTATTATTGTTTTTGCTGTGGTCAAGTTGATAAACTTTTGTTCATTTTTAAATGTGCAGGCTCATGTGTACAAAACGAAATCTGGTGCTTGTTCTGCATTCTTAGCAAATTACAATCCAAGATCTTATGCTAAAGTTTCTTTTGGGAACAATCACTACAATCTTCCTCCGTGGTCTATTAGTATTCTCCCAGACTGCAAAAACACAGTTTACAACACAGGCAGGGTAAGATTAATCAATATATTCTTCAACTAGATATAATGATATTATCAAAGGATGAAACTTTTAATGTTGTTCTTCTTGGTTTTCCCTGAGTACTGACAGAGATTATGCTGGTTTTGGCTGTAGGTTGGTGCTCAAACTTCAAGGATGAAAATGGTACAGGTTCCTGTTCATGGTGGTTTATCTTGGCAAGCATACAATGAAGACCCATCAACTTACGTTGATGAGTCTTTCACAATGGTCGGGTTAGTGGAGCAGATCAACACTACACGAGACACTTCGGATTACCTGTGGTACATGACTGAGTAAGTATCTATAGAACCTTAGATCTGTCTCTATCAACACTGAATGCATGTGGAAGAATTCTCTGAATGCAGTGTGACTTCTTCACTGATCGTCTCTATCTTTTGTTTTCCAGTGTTAATATTGATGCCAATGAAGGATGTTTGAGGAATGGAAATTTGCCAACTCTTACTGTTCTATCAGCTGGTCATGCTATGCATGTGTTCATCAATGGTCATTTATCTGGTAATTGCTTTGTTTACTAGTTTTAAGTATTGCAAAGCATACTCTGCTGCAAAACATTTTTTTCACATTAGTTTTGACATTTTTTTTGTTGGCTCTATCCAGGATCTGCATATGGTAGTTTAGACTCTCCGAAGCTAACTTTTCAGAGAGGTGTAAATCTAAGAGCTGGTTTCAACAAAATTGCCATACTAAGTATCGCTGTTGGTCTCCCGGTTAGTCCTAGATTTCCCTAGCATTGATACTCTTTCCTAGTCGATCTTTCTGCCAAACACTAAGGTCAATTTAGAGATGTTCTTAATCTATGTGTTTGTACAATGCAGAATGTGGGTCCACATTTTGAGACATGGAATGCTGGAGTTTTGGGTCCAGTTTCACTGAACGGTCTCAATGGGGGACGGAGAGATCTATCATGGCAGAAATGGACTTATAAGGTACAGAGACGAAGATCACACTACTTTTTCATCAATAATATAATTGTGTCATTCTACTGATTACCTGATTTTGTACTTTAATATTTCAGGTTGGTCTTAAAGGTGAGACTCTGAGTCTTCATTCACTTAGTGGGAGCTCATCGGTTGAGTGGGCAGAAGGTGCATTTGTTGCACAGAAGCAACCTCTTACTTGGTACAAGGTAAGTTTCTCCATATTCAAAAACCAAAATGCAGTTTATATCGGTAGAAAGATTTTCTCCATGTTTAACATGGGGATCTCCATGGCTTGTTTCAGACGACTTTCTCTGCTCCAGCTGGAGATTCTCCGTTGGCTGTAGACATGGGAAGCATGGGAAAAGGTCAATTATGGATAAATGGGCAGAGCTTGGGACGTCACTGGCCTGCTTATAAAGCAATTGGTTCTTGCAGCGAGTGTTCTTATACCGGAACATTCAATGAGAACAAGTGCCTAAAAAACTGTGGAGAGGCTTCTCAAAGATGGTAAAAAGGCCGTTAAAGATGCCATATTTACCTCTGTAACTGGGATTAATGAAGTTTTTTCAGCATCTGACTTGTGTTATACTTGTTTATAGGTACCATGTCCCAAGGTCGTGGCTGAAACCAAGTGGCAATCTATTGGTTGTCTTTGAGGAATGGGGAGGAGACCCGAATGGAATCTCGTTGGTCAGAAGGGAAGTGGACAGTGTTTGTGCAGATATCTATGAATGGCAATCAACACTGGTGAATTACCAATTGCATGCTTCTGGAAAAGTTAATAAACCACTGCATCCCAAAGTACATTTACAATGTGGGCCTGGACAGAAGATGACTACCGTGAAGTTTGCTAGCTTCGGGACACCTGAAGGAACTTGTGGTAGCTACCGTCAAGGAAGCTGTCACGCTCATCACTCCTATGATGCTTTTAACAGAGTAAGTTAGAGAAAAGCATAGATCTTTCTATCTTTCGTTCTGTTTTGAGCGTTGATGTGTTCTAAAAGTTGTTTCTTTCTCTTGCAGCTCTGTGTTGGGCAGAATTGGTGTTCTGTAACCGTAGCACCGGAGATGTTTGGTGGAGATCCGTGTCCAAATGTGATGAAGAAACTCGCGGTGGAAGCTGTTTGTGCTTAAAATGAAAGCAGACGCAGCAGCAATGAAGACTTTTAAGGTGATTACTTTGGCATTCTTACAGGTTTCTGATGGTATTAGTATATGTTCTACGAAGACAAGAAAAGAAGTTGGTATTTTTCTAGCTCCTTTATTTACCACGGTGGAAGTTGTACAAAAGGACATAACACACCGTTCAACAATTTGCAGAGTTGTGATTTATATGTAAATAATCTTGGGAAGGGTTTGTAATTGTAACCCAAGAAAGAAGATGAAGAACAAGAAGAAGCACATTGAGACTGGAGAATCTGAGTCCATGTGTAGATTCTTTTGTAGGAGCAAAACTGGGATTTTATTATTCTCTGGGTTTTGCTTTGAACGTACGTTGTGTTGCTGTTGTCGTTGTTGAGACATTCTCTGCAATTATCTCATTGCTAAATTTTATGTAATATTTTTAATTTTTCTTTCTCTGGAATGAAACATTAAAGGCTTGAATTAATTGCAATGCTATTCAAATGTTACTTAACACTCGCCATTCAAATTTCATGGCTTCACGATTCATTATGATTCACATGAAACACTTTTTATAAACAAGTCAACAACATAATTGAAAACCCAGTTCCTCAAATGTTTAAGTTGATGAGACTATGTCATCGATCCTTGTCGTCGTCTTCCAACGCTGCTCTCAAAACCTTCCTACCAATCTCTCAACTATGCTCCAACGATCGTCTTCAAGAAGCCTTACTAGACATGGCGGTTTTAGGCCCTGAGATGGGGTTCCATGGTTACAATGCGTTTTTGAATGCGTGTTTGGACAAAAGGGCTCTTAGAGAAGGCCAGAGAGTCCATGCCCATATGATCAAAACCCTTTATCTTCCAGCCATTTACCTCCGGACTCGTCTTCTCATTTTCTAGGTCAAGTGCGATTGTTTGGAGGATGCCCGGAAAGTGCTCGACGAAATGCCTGACAAGAATATTGTTTCCTGGACTTCCATGCTCGCGTTATTCTCAAACTGGGCATTCTCCTGAGGCTCTCTCTGTTTTTTCAGAGATGATGAGATCAGATGGGAAACCTAATGAGTTCACTTTCGCCACTGTTCTTACATCTTGTATACGTGCTTCTGGATTAGCACTTGGTAAGCAAATTCATGGACTCATAATTAAGTGGAATTACGATTCTCACATTTATGTCGGAAGCTCTCTCCTTGACATGTATGCCAAAGCTGGTCAAATTGTGGAAGCTCGTGAGATTTTCGAATGCCTGTCTGAGAGAGATGTTGTCTCATGTACTGCTATTATTGCTGGCTATGCTCAATTAGGTCTTGATGAAGAGGCGTTAGAGATGTTTCAGAGATTGATGAGTGAAGGAATGAGTCCGAATTATGTTACCTATGCGAGTGTGTTAACAGCGTTATCTGGACTTGCTTTGTTAGATCATGGCAAGCAAGCTCATTGCCATGTTTTGAGACGTGAACTTCCCTTCTACGCTGTTCTTCAGAACTCCCTAATTGATATGTACTCAAAATGTGGGAATCTCTCTTATGCTCGAAGGGTTTTCGATAGCATGCCTGAGAGGACATCCATTTCGTGGAATGCAATGCTTGTGGGATATAACAAACTTGGGTTGGGAAATGAAGTTCTTGAGCTCTTCAAATTGATCAAAGATGAAAAGCGAGTAAAGCCTGATTCAGTTACTCTTTTGGCTGTTTTGTCTGGTTGCAGCCATGGGAGAAAAAATGAAACAGGGCTAAGCATATTTGATAGCATGATAGCGGGAGATTACGGGATTAAGCCTGACACTGAACATTATGGTTGCATCGTTGATATGCTTGGCCGTGCTGGTAGGATT
The DNA here is from genome assembly GCA_028015245.1 of Cardamine occulta. NCBI lineage: Eukaryota > Viridiplantae > Streptophyta > Magnoliopsida > Brassicales > Brassicaceae > Cardamine > Cardamine occulta. The sequence continues at coordinate 5,429,774 of CM051372.1, forward strand.
GATGAGGCATTTGAATTCATAAAAAAAATGCCGTCAAAACCAACTGCTGGTGTCTTGGGTTCTCTTTTAGGAGCTTGTAGGGTTCATTTATCTGTAGACATTGGCGAATATGTAGGTCGTAGACTCATTGAGATTGAACCAGAGAATGCGGGGAACTATGTCATTCTCTCTAATTTGTATGCTTCTGCAGGAAGATGGGAAGATGTAAACAATTTAAGAGCTTTGATGAAGCAGAACACTGTTACAAAAGAACCCGGAAGAAGCTGGATTCAACATGATCAAACCTTGCATTACTTCCACGTGAATGATCGTACACATCCGAGAAGGGAAGATGTGTTTGCTAAATTGAAAGAGATACTGATTAAAATGAAGCAAGCTGGTTATGTTCCTGATCTTAGCTGTGTGCTATATGATGTGGATGAAGAGCAGAAGGAGAAGATGCTACATGGCCACAGTGAGAAATTATTTGACTTTTGGGTTGATTGCTACTAGTGAAGGGATTCCGATTCGAGTTTTCAAGAATCTACGTATATGCGTTGATTGTCATAACTTCGCCAAGATCTTCTCAAAAGTTTTTGAAAGAGAAGTGTCCTTGAGAGATAAAAACCGGTTCCATCAAATTGTGGGTGGAACATGTTCCTGTGGAGATTACTGGTGAACATCGCAAAAAGGCATGTAATATTGATTCAGTCAACGTCTGTGGAAATGCAGGTGTTGAAGAGAAACGGTACAAATTAAAGTTGATTTGATTCTTTTACTTTGTTACAGCTACGAACCTTACAATCACCCAAATATACAAAATCCTCAGAAACTCAAAAGTTGGCATCTTTTACCAGTTGGGTTCTAGTCAATCTTCACTGAAGAGTAGATCTTTCTCACGAACCAGAAGCAAGCATAGAAACCGATTGTGCCAGTTAGGACAAAGAACGCGTAAGAGATGATGATCATGTACCCAAAGTAGAGCATTCCCGAGACTAGCTTTGTGATCTCCAGCTTCGTGAAGAAGTAGAAGATTGAGTAGAGGAAAAGATAGAAAGCGGATGAGCCTGCGGTTAAGTAAGCTCTCCACCACCAGTTGTAGTCCTCGCTACAAAGCTGGAAGTAGCAGAGAACCACGGTGATCTCTGCGCAGGTGACGATCAAGATCAAGAACACTATGAAGAGGAACCCGAAGATGTAGTAGAACTGGTTCAGCCATATTGATGTCAGGATGAAGAAGAGCTCAATGAAGACTGCTCCAAACGGGAGGATGCCTCCAATTAGTATGGAGAACACCGGTTTCATGTACCACGGCTGCTCTGGTACTTGCCTTGGGATCTTGTTTGTTTTGACTGGGTCTTCAATTGCTGGCTTCTTGTAACCGAGATAGCTACCGACGAAGACTAGTGGGACTGAGATGCCAAACCAGAGGCAGAAGAGAGCAAACATTGTACCAAATGGTATGGCTCCAGATGACTGCTCTCCCCAAATGAGGGCATTCAGAACAAAGAAGATTGCAGAAAGGATACCAGGAAACATGAACGCAGTCTTCAAGGTCATTCTCTTCCACTTGTTTCCTTTGAACATTTTGTGAAGGCGAGATGAGGAGTAACCGGCTAATATGCCCATGAAAACCCACAAGAGAACCATGGCAGTCATAAGCCCTCCTCTGTTGGATGGAGATAAGAAACCGAGCAACGCAAACATCATTGTAACAAGCGACATTCCAAAGATCTGAACACCTGTACCAACATAAACACACAATAATCCAGAGTTCACCGGTGGCCTGAAGACATCTCCGTGTACAAGCTTCCATCCAGTCTCTTCCTGAGCCTCATCTTGGGTCTCAAGCTGATTGTAGTTTGAGATATCCTTGTATAGAGTTCTCATCATGATCATGGCTACCATTCCAGAGAGAAAAAGAACAATCATAAGTGAATTTATGATGGAAAACCAGTGGATCTGATCATCGTTCATGAGAAGGTACGTGTCCCATCGAGAAGCCCATTTGATTTCACTCTCCTGGATATTCAAGTTCAGGAAAATGTTTAGCAAGCTAAAAAGTATAGCAAAAGAAGGCTAAGGGTAAAATCATTTACCTTAAAAGAGACATCATATGTAAAAACTATTTCTTTTCCTTGCTCAACTTCTTGAGGGACAGTGTTGCTTTGGATTAGATTCTTTGTGTCCTTATTACATGTTGTTAACTGAGGATTCTTTTCATCCCACTCCTTGTATTCATGCAAGATACTATCCAAAACATAAAGACCTGTTAATTTTATACAAATCGAGAAAAATTCCCAAAATTTTCAAAAGGAAACTAACCTGTTAGGAGTAACTTCAAATCCAACAATTCTAGCAGAATCAGACTCTTGATCTCTGTGATACATAACTCGGAAGCTCAAGTGGTTATGTATAAAGTATTTCTCCTCTTTGCTCTACAAAAGCCAAGCAACTATTGGTTGGCATACAAAAAAGGTTTTAAAAAAAAAGAATCCAAGACTGAAGCACTAGATTTTAGAAACATACCCCTTCATAACTTCCTTTGAAGCCAACACGGAAACCGTGTTCATAAGTCGTTGACTGACTTCCATCTCTCCTTTGTCTAAGTACAGCTACTGGAAGATTATCAAGAATCCTATACAGCATTTTGGGTTAAGTTTTGTGCAATAATCAAAAGAAGTCTAGGAGACAGATACAATGAACAAGAATGTTATATTTACTACTTACATATTCGCCCGGTATTCATCATTAATCTTTTCCTTGAAATTTTTTGTGGAGTCCGCATCAAGTTTAACACGACAACCTACTTTGCAGGGCTGATCCTCGAGCATTTGAAACTGATTTTTTTTTTTTTAAAGTCAACATCTCATGGTGAAAAGGTTAAGGTATGAAGAAAAGCAGTCTAACAACATCTATAGCCAGAAGAATTGGGTATTGCTTACAGTATAAACCGAATTCTCAATGCGGTCTCCTCTGAGAACCTCCCCTAAATTCTCAGCATTGTTCAAGATCTTAGGAGGCTTACAGTAATTCAGGTAGTAGTAGTCATAAGGAAGTTGAGTCTTCGTGGACGACAATTTGTTCACTTTAACATAAAGAGGATCACCCTGTTCCAGACCAGACAAAACAACAGATCAAGAGCTGAAACTAAGATGTGAAAAAAACACAATTTTCAAGTGCAGATCTATGGATTTAGATACGAATAAAGTTTGAAATAGAATCATCCGATTTGCTGACTATACCAATTTTTATGCATTAACAAATCAAATCAAAATATCTAAGACTTTATATAAACATCTAAACTTTTCATATCATGACTTCAGCTAGAAATCGAAATGGATCAAGGATTTGTAAATCACATTGATAGATTCCACTAGCAGAAAGACAGAGATTCAAACCATCAGAAACACAAATCAAAGATCTTCAATCAGAAACACATAGATCTCTACATCCCATATTGTCTATACACTTACACTTCAAATACTCAACGACCCTCTCTCTCTACATACAAGAATAAAGTTTGTCTTCGTTTTGATTCCCAAAATTTATTATTTTTATCTTCTTTGGGAATCAAACTCAATAGTAGGCTTAGTAGCTACCAACAGAACCGGTGGTTAAAAAAAAAGACACAAAATTTGCAGCAGATGTAAATGAAATCACACCAAGCAAGAGACTATGAATCAGACACATAAACCATAGATCGATGTGTTCATCGAAAACACGAGATCGGAAAAAAACAAAAGACCAAAAGAGTTACCTTCTGGAAATCGCGAGGAGCGACTCCGGGAAGATAGAAGGCGCGAGATAAGGAGATTGAGAGGAAAGAGAGAAAGAGAGTGGCGTAGAATCGAAAGCTACTTCCTTTCGTCTTCTTCATCTTTTCTTCGGTCTTATCTCCTAAAGACTCAGAGGTTCTTCAGATGGAAGTTGCCGGAGCAAAATTACAAAGGATGCGTTTTTATTTTAACAAAGACGACGAAAGGCGTTTACAAATACGATGTCGTTTCGGGGTTTGTGATCTTACCAATAAGAGGAGTTTTAAAATAATTTCCTTACGTAGGTGACATTTGTTATATTGGGAAAACAGAAATTAATTTGGGTATAAGAATGAAATCTTTTATGCATAAATGTAAAAAAGAAAAAAAATGATCGGATCAGCCATTTTCAGACAAAGCTTTAGATTTGGTACCAAACACTCAAATTTAATGAGATTCATTAAAGCAAACGTAAGAAACTTAATGTTAAAGCAAAGAGATATAGTTGGGCTGCCTAAATTTGTGTAAGTATTACTGTATTAGTATGACTTTAATCCCAAGAAATAACTTCAGCTTTGGTCATTAATCATTTATTACGTAAAGTGCGTTGACGATTATGATAGGGAGTTTAAAAAAAAAAAAAATTTAAAAAATTTTCTGGCAAAGTAATGTTTTTTGATAAAATACAGCGTAAAGAGAATTTGCACTGGAAGGGTCCAATAGAACAAAATGAAACGAAGCGTTTTGTTGCCGCCGCCCGCCGGCAAATGAAAAAAAAAAGGGAAAATTTCAAGTCTCTCTGAAAGTTCAGAAACCACCACCATGGATATTGAAGGCGAAGACGGCACTAAGCTCTTCCTGAAAACCGGAGTTAAAACTGTGTTCGGAAGAGGAGCTGGATTCAACACCGAAGACCTTACAGTTTCACGCCGCCACGTATCGCTCGAGTTCAAACCCGCCGCCGCCGGAACCGAACAGTCCGAATTCGATAGTGTTTCATTCAAGGTTCTCGGGAGGAATCCGGTCTGGGTAAGGTCGGGTGAACCGGGCGAGAAGATTCAAACTTTCCGGAAATCTGAGACGGGAGAGATCGTCGCCGGGGATCGATTTTGTGTATCGGGTCATCTTCCTATTTGGTTCACTTTGAAGAGACGCGATGAAGTTATGGAGGAGAGAGCATTGGATGGTGAAAGCGAATTGAGTATCTCCGGTAAATCAATTTTGCACATTACATCCCCCAAATTCGTTTAATTTGATGTATTATTGCCTAAGAATCTTCTGATCTCTGTTTTGATTTATCTTGTCTGTATAGATGAAGTAATTACTTATAACGACATTTTAGTGTCTGCATTGCTATTCTTTTGAATGTCTAGAATCTTGCTCTTGATAGAATTATTTTTTTGAATGTATAGTGTGTACTTTGGTGTTTGCAGAGTTTGGATTTCTTGTGATTGGGAAAGAATTTGATCAATACCCAAAGAGTCGGATGCGTGATACAAAGAAATGGGAATGGTTTCTAGAAGATTTTAGGAATGGAAATAGCGATGATAATGATGATGATGACGGGGATAACAAGAGAAGAAAGGGATTAAGCAAAAAGAGGAGAAGAAAGAAAGGAAATGAGGACGACGACGACTGGAGTGTTGAAAGTGAAGAAGATAAAGAGTTGGTGGTGAAATCGAAAAGAGTTATGAGTCCAACTTACTCAACTAGGTCCAAGAAGACTAAAAAAGATACAAACGCAAGTACTAGTAGTAGTGAAGGTGCTCAAAATAAACAGCGTGGAAGTGGAAGAGTAGATGTGGAAGAAGAAGAAGAAGATGATGAAACATTGGGCGGTTTCATTCTTAGCGATGAAGAAGCCAAGTTAGGAGAAGATGACGAATCAAATGTAGATGAAGAGGAGGAAGAAGAAGAAGACGATGATTTTGATGAGGACTAATAGATGAAATCTCCTAAAAATTTGACTAAACCTGAAATGTAACCAAAGCTAATCTTCTTGTTTTGTACAACTACAATCTTTTGTTCAATGGTATCATGTGTGAGAGAGAGATTATCTTAGTAGTGTGTAATGTTCACTTGTATGTCTACTTTAAAAACTATCAATTCTCTCTACATTGCCGCTTGATTCTACTTTGGTCTTCAGGGTTATAATTGCTAAAAAAGTAAAAAACGACGACGTTTAGTTTTGCTGTCCACTAAGGATCCACGTTCTTCAACTCGCACGTATGAGCTCTTCACATGAATTACAAATTTAAAAAAAAAAAAAAGAGCCGCTAAGTCTTCTCCTCCTTCCTTTCTCCGTCGTCCTTATTTTCTGGTTTTATTCTCCCTGGAAAATCCCCATTTTCTCAAGCTTTTCAATATACAGAATAAAAAACATGAGCAACGAGGAAAGCATCACATCAATCAAACCTGATAATAACAGTGGCAATTCCTCTGATCTCTCTGCCGTTCCCGCCTTAGGTAATTCGTTTTTTCCTGAATAACTCACGACATTTCCTTGGTATTCCATGGAATAAATTGAATCCTTGGATAATACCACCAAAACTCTTACCTTTTTTATTTACTTCTGCCTCAAGTAAATCCTCTGTTTTACTTTCTCGCCCTTGAATCAGCTAACCATTATATGCTTTGCAGATCTTGCTCCAGAGGATCGTGCTTTGCCTGAGGATCTTAAGGCAAGTAACTTCAAATTGTTATAAAATCACACACTAGTTTTTTGTGTTTCCTCTCTTTTATGATCTTTTTGGGTGTTAATATGCTTACAGAACTTAGCCATAAAGCGAACCTTTAATGTGAAAAAACTCTCACCTAAAGTTACCAAACGCGTTCTGGTTCTGAAAGACATTCAGGTATTGTCAAATCGTCGGTCACTGAAAACTATAACCTTGTAGATTGATTTTTAATGTTTTATCATGTAAATGCTATGTAAATTTTCAGGTTAAACACGATGAACTCGAGGAGAAGTTTCTTGAAGAAAAAGCTGCATTGGAGGCAACATACGATGATCTCTACAAACCTCTTTTTGCTAAGGTCAAAATTTTAGATTTTCATATTTCCTACTAACTGGCTTATGTTTGATTTTTTTTTCTGAGAATTGCTCAGAACTTGTAGAGGTATGAAATTGTGAATGCTGTGGTTGATGAAGCTGAAGCAGAGAAAGGAGTGCCCAATTTCTGGTTGATTGCAATGAAAACCAACGAAATGCTCGCAAACGAGGTTCATGATTCAATTACTTTTTTTTTTGGAAACTGTGTGTGTTCATTTGGCATAAAACAGACTGAAAAAAGGTCAGGTTTTGGTTTATGTCTTGGGTTTATGTAGATAACTGAAAGAGATGAGGGAGCATTGAAGTATCTCAAAGACATTAGAAGTTGCAGAGTTGAAAACAATTCAAGAAATTTCAAGCTGGAGTTTCTCTTTGACTCTAATCCTTACTTGAAGAACTCTGTTCTGTCTAAAACTTACCATGTGACTGATGAAGATGGCCCTGTTCTTGAGAAAGTGATTGGGTAAATGAATCATCCTCATTTGACTTGGTTTTACTTTTTCATGATCTGTAACTTGGTCTCTTACTTGTGATGTGTAGAACGGACATAGAATGGTGTCCAGGTAAATGTTTGACTCATAAGGTTGTTGTGAAGAAGAAAGCAAAGAAAGGATCAAAGAAGGTCAACAACATCCCCATGACCAAAACCGAAAACTGCGAGAGTTTCTTTAATTTCTTTAAGCCGCCTGAGATTCCTGAGATTGATGAAGTTGACGATTATGATGATTTTGATACCGATATGGTTTGACTACTTTTACTCTATTGATTTTGATACTTAGCCAATGATTTGTTCAGACTCTAATATCGAAAATATTGCAGACTGAAGAACTCCAAAACCTGATGGACCAAGACTATGACATCGCGTAAGCTTATACTTGTTCACATTCTCTGACATTTACAGATTTAGGAAAGTAATTCTTGACTTTTTGTTTTTTTTTTTGGTTTTACAGTATTACAATCCGAGACAAACTTATTCCTCATGCAGTTTCATGGTTTACTGGAGAGGCTCTTGTTGATGAAGACGATTATGATGATGGTGAATATGATGAGAAGAGTGACTAACGAGACGAGAATGTGTGTTTCAACAAAGTTTGGTAATTGATAGAGGAGCTTCATAATCTCTAATTTATTTAGGTTTCAAGAATATCTCTCAATACATACATATATCTCAAGAGTTTCAAGAACTGATTTTAGATAGAAGTTTCATGCTTTAAGCACTGAGGCTTAATACATCAACATTCTGAGATCCATTGTTAAAAGCAAAGAGATGTATTTTTTTCTCCTTTTGTTAATTTTGGATAAACCCTTGAGGTAACATGAAAAAGTGAATTGACAAAAAAATATATATATATGCAAAATATACGAAAAAACATAAGTAATATATGTAATTTATAACATAATAATTACCTCAAGATTTCATGCTCCAAGCACTGAGGCTTAAAACATCAGCATTATGAGATCCATAGTTAAAAGCAAAGAGATGTATTTTTTCTCCTTTTGTTAATTTTGGATAAACTCCAAGGTAATATGAAAAAGTGAATTGACAAAAAAAGATAATAATAATATAAGCAAAATATACGAAAACATAAGTAATATATGTAATTTATAATATAATAATTAACTACTTATTATTATTTAAAAAAAATATCAATAAAATCCATTTATATGTGAGAAGAGAGACTAAAGAGAAGAGAATGTTTATTTCAAAAGAGTTTGCTAATTGAAAGAGGAGCTTCATAATCTCTAATTTATTTATTACACAACACCATAGGTTTCAAGAATCTCTCTCAATACATACATATATCTCAAAAGTTTCAAGAACTGATTTTAGAGAGAAGACTTCATGCTCCAAGCACTTAGGCTTAAAACATCAACACTCTGATATCCATTGTTAAAAGCAAAGAGATGTGTTCTTTCTCCTATTGCCAATTTTGGATAAACTCTTGAGGTAACACATACTTTCCCTTTTCCGCCAAAGCTCTCCATTATTGAATTATCAATCTACAACACATAAAAACCATGAAATCATTAGTAACCAAAAAACTCAATATTATAGCTAGTCTTCACTTTAATTCAAGCTCTTGTGATCGTGAGAAGTTGAGATGACTCACCAAAGTTCTGAGAGAGATTCGTTGATAAGGGGAGATATCCACAAAAGCACCATATGTTGTTTTATCATTCCCTTTATCTAAACTTGATCTACTTTCGTCACTACACATGACCACCACGTGCTCCTTACTATTCTGACGAGCTTTGAAGATTCTGAGATAGACCGATGTGTACTCTTCAAAGTTCTTGGAAGCCAAAACCATTAACCCAAATGGGCCTAAACCAGAGGATGCATTCTTCTTACTGCAAATCAATTGCGGATCGGTCCAACCCGGTTCAATCACTTCTGCTTTCTCTAAGTCTAAATCTCTCACTTTGAAGAAAACCTCCACATCTGCTTGTGTAGCTGTGACGCCATGAACCTCCATGACCGATCCTCCTCCCTCCAATACTTTGTTTCCCCACTTGACTTGCGTTGTACGTAACAGCTATTTCCTTAACCGGCCATTGCACCAATCTCTTTCCTAATTCATCAAGCCATATCTTCCTTGGAATCGCCTAATTAACCCAATCATCACCACCAAAAATGCAGGTTTTTAATTACGTCTAAACTTTCTGTAATTAGTCAAAATGTTAAAATCTCAAAATTTAAATTACCTGTAAACCAGCCCAACCCTCATTGATGTTGTCCTTCTCCGGCGACGACTCGTTGACCCAACCCCACAAAATCCTCCGTCGTTTAACTGAGTCGTAAAAAGTCTTCGACGCGTAAAATTTGCCGTAATCGTACCTCGGAGCCGTACTGTCCTGAACAAAACCCTTGTCCGGTAGATAGACATCTCTCACGCGATCGTACGACCCAATCGTGTAGTAATCGTGTCTTGTATCAGATAAGCTCACTTTAAGCACGTGCTTTATCTGCCCACTAAACGACGACGTATCAAGTCCACGTGAGTTAAATTTTGCCACCGGGAAAAAATCAGGGCACTCCCACATTCCGGTGCCGTCGTGATAGTGAAGAGGCTTCGGCGATTGCTTCCATCTGATGAAATCGCGGCTCGTGTGTAAAAGCGCTAATCCACGGCGACCTTCTTGGCTTCCGGTGATCACGTGCCACCGGCCGTTACGGCCGAGCCAAGCGGTGGTTGGATCACGAAACGCGGTGGAGTTGATGTGGTTGACGGAGTTGGGTGTAACGAGGGGATTTTCTGGCGACTTGGTCCAGTGACGGAGATATGGATCGGTGAGGTTTTTGGGTTTGGCTAGGTTTTGGACCTGGTGGTTGTTACGGTCGTTGCCGGTGTAGAGAATTACGGGTTTGCCATTTGGGAGAATCGTGACGGAGCCGGACCAGCATCCGTTAATATCAGACGGTCGAGATGGTTTGATTGCTGGATAATGTGGGGTCCAGTTGATGAGATCCGTTGACGTAGCATGGCCCCACACGATTTCGTTAACTTTCATTACGGCACCGTTGGGGTACCATTGGTAGAAGAGATGGTACACTCCTTTGTGAACATAAAAATCATGATAGGTCCTGTCGTATTTTATGAACATAAAAATCATGATCTGTTTCAATTAATTTATATATATGATTATATGCTCACTGAAACTTAATTCATAGAATCATATTAAGGGAGAAAACATTAACTAACCGTAAGGATCTTGTACCATCCAAACGAAAAGGCCCAACAAAAACAACAACAACAACAACAAACAGAGTGAATAAAAAAATAAAATAAATTTAACCAAGTGAACTGGAATTAGTATGGGTTCGGACTATGATAATACCATTCATCCAATTTTTGGGAGGCTGGAAATGGTAACCGGTCCGGTAAGGTTGGTTCTTAGTTTTAATGGGGAGGTGGTGCAAGGCTTCAAGAACAAGAGCATTGTCAGCAAGAAACAGCGAGGCCAAAACGAAAATGGCAATGTTACACCAAATTATATTAGCCATTTTTCTGAAATTTTATGTTTGAGTTTTACTTATGAAATAGTGGGAATGTCCAATTTATAGGCAGTGTAGGTTTTTATTGGGACGTGATTGAGGTGGTGGTCCATATATTGTGAAAATTAGATTCTATAATCTCGATCCAAATGGCTTTTTTCTCGTTGGTTAAGAGCAAATATTAATTTTCTTGGATATATATATATTTTTTTCATTTTTTGCATCAAGGTATAAATCTATCTCATAAATTAACTAGATTGAAGTTGGGGGTAATTATAAAAATATAACTAACTAAAATTAATATACTTTTACATTTCAATGATAGTTCTTCATCCATTTTGGTTGATATTGGATATATGAAAATATATAGGAACATATGCTAAACAACTTATTCCCAAGAATCCCAACGGTCAAGAATGTTCAAAATCTCATAGCCTTTTGTTGTCTCATTATTGAAAATATTTCCACTGAGAAATATAACTTAATGAATGTCATAGTCTCATTATTGGTGTGAGTAGTTTTCATGCTCCAAGCACTTAGGTTTGAGACATCAACAACACTTTTGAAGATCTGTTAAAAAGCAAAGAGAATGTATCTATTCCCAGCGTTGGATACAATTCTGATATTTATGCATGCTTTGCCTCCCACACCATATATAACGTTCCACTACTGAATGCTCAATCTATAAAAGGAAAATTATGCATTGAGAAGTCAATTTGAAATTGAATAGATAATACCTACATGTACCATGACACGTGATTCTTCTTGAACTCTCTTTTGGAACTCAAATAAAAAGGGCAAAATCAAAAGATCCTCAAAGTGAGATCTCCCCACTAAGTTCTCTCCTATAACACTCATCACCATTCTCCTAATCATTTTGATGGAAATTTTTCCATAATGGGTATTTGGAAAAATCACACTTTTATATGTTAACATGCTTTTGCTATCCAGTTATATTCTATCCATATTTATCATATCCATATTTATTGTATCCTCGCATTTTATTTTTATGGGGTTGTACGATTATAGCTATTTAAATTAATTTTATTAATATTTTTAAAAGTTAAAATAAGTAATTAATTATTATGTAATAAAATTTATACGGCAAAAAAGTTAAACTATATTTAATATTTCTTATGTTTTGCTTATATTTTGCTTTTTTTTTTTAGTTCACTTTCATATTTAAAAAACTTAATCATATTAGGTTAACGTAAAATCATCACAAAGTTGAATCAGTATCAGTTGAAATCGGACGACGGAGTTGGTTCTATCGCTTAAGGATTTGAGGTTTAAATAGCTGACCATATACAAAATGACGTCAAGTGTGTTGGTTACCCTAAAAACGGTGCCATGTAGATGTAAAGAAAAAGTAGACCGACTCCGTTGTAAAAAATTATGTTGGCATCTCCATAACTGTATTGACGTCTAGTGTTAATTCGCTAAGTCATTAAGCTTTCCTTAATGTTGGAATTCTATATTGAACAATTAAGTATTAGCCGTTGAGAATAAAAGAAAAATATTACAAGTGTTGGTTTTAAAACTTATCTTTTAGAATGGTCCTATATGTAACATCACATGTACATCTATTTTTTTGGGGCCAAACCGTTCAAAATTATTCGATTTACATGGATATTCATATAAACTCCAATTTTATTATGCTCGTTGGAACTTGGAAATTTTTGACTACGTACAATAAAATTGTGAATTTAATAGAGTAAAACAATACTATGAGAAGTCAAATAATACGTCATATAACCTTTAAAAATTATTTCAACCAAACAAATTGGACCCCTTTTTTTGACAACCAAACAAATTGGAGATTTGTAAAAATTATCTCATATAAATGCTCAATAAATGGAGATATACATATATCAACGTGTATCTATCTCCGCCGTACGTGATCAACTGATTTGGGCAGACTTCATGCTCCACGCATTTAGACTTAAGACATCAACACTTTGAGATCCGTAATTAAAAGCAAAGAGATGTGAATTTGTTCCTACTGCCAATTTTGGATAAACTCTTGAGGTAATGCATGCTCTCCCCTTTCCACCGAAACTCTCCACTACTGAATGATCAATCTGCAACAACAACAACAATAATAAGAGAACTTAAGAATAATATCTACAACAAATAATTTCCTTGATTCTTGAACAAGATAAATATTATATATATAGTATTGACCAGAGGCTAATTAAACTATTTTCATGGGTATTTTAAAATTGAATATGTGTGAAGTGGGAGACTTAATTACCAAGGCTCTGAGGGACAGTGGTCGGTGAGGATTAATATCCACAAAAGCACCGTAAGTCGTTTTGTCATTATCTTCGTCCAGTGAAGATCTGTCCCAATTCCACATCACCAAAAAGACCGTCAAATTTTGGATAATATATTTTGAATATTCAAAGAACACCAATTTAAAATCTATATCTAAATTAATGTAACTAATAGATATCTTAATCAAAGAATCGTACCTGCTTTGGTCACTGCACATGACCACAACGTATTTATTGCTATTTTGATGGGATTTGAAGATTCTAAAATAAACCGATGTGTACTCTTCTAAGTTTTTAGATGCAAGAACCATTAATCCAAATGGACCTAAACCGGATTTAACCGACACATTCATCTGGCTACAAATCAACTGTGGATCGGTCCAGCTTGGTTTTAACACATCCGCTTTCTCGAGGCCTCTCACCTTGAACCAAACCTCCACATCCGCCTGCACAATCACAAGAATTTTAAAAACCTAATTTTGTAATACTAGACTACTAGTTGATTTTCAAAAATAATTATAATAATTAAACCTGTGCAGTTGTCACACCATAAACTTCAAGCTTAGATCTTGACTTTAGAAATTTGTTACGTAAGTTGACTTGATTAGTACGTAATCTCTCGACTTCCCTAACCGGCCATTGAACCAGTTGTTTCCCTGATCGATCAAGCCATATCTTCCTCGGAATCGTCTAATCAATCAAGAAAAAAAACGAAAAAATTTAATTCAATCTCTAACGAAATAGATTTACTTTAGTTTCAATCTAATAAAAATAGTTACCTGAATACCGGACCAGCCTTTCTCAACGTCATCCTCAACCGATGATGACTCGTTAGTCCAACCCCACAAAATTCTTCGGTTCTTAGCCGAGTCGTAAAACGTTTTCGAAGCGTAATACTTGCCGTAATCATATCTCGGAGCCGTACCGTCCATCTTAAACCCATTATCCGGTACAAATTTATCTTTGACCCGATCGTATGTACCGATCGTGTAATAGTCATGTTTCGTATCGTCCAAACTTACTTTCAACACGTGCTTTAAAATCTCATTCGGTTCACCAAACGACGACGTTTCCACACCTTTAGAACCAAACCTCGTCACCGGGAAAAAATCAGGACATTCCCACATTCCACTTCCGTCGTCGTAATGCAACGGCTCGGGAGATTTTTCCCATTTTAGAAAGTCTTTGCTTGTGTAAGTAATCGCTAGACCTCGACGGTGGATCTTGCTTCCGATAATCACTCTCCATTTCTTGTCTTGGCCGAGCCACGCGGTGGTTGGGTCACGGAACGAGCTATCGTTGATTCCGTTGACAGCATCAGGAGCCATCATAGGATTTAACGGTGACTTTTTCCATTCTCGAAGATACGGATCGGAGAGATCCTTAGGCTCCGCAATATTTTGGACCTGTTGGTTTTTGGGGTTGATTCCGGTATAGAGGATAACCGGTTTGCCGTCAGGGAGAATTGTAACCGAACCAGACCAACATCCGTTGATATCAGACGGTTGAGATGGGAAGATAGCCGGAGGATGTGGGTCCCAGTTGATTAAGTCTGTTGACGTGGAATGGGCCCACACGATGTTACCCCACACGGCTCCTTTCGGGTTCCATTGGTAGAAGAGATGGTATATTCCCTTGTATATCATAGGCCCTGTATAAATTTAAGTATGCGCATATTTATTAATTACATATTTACTATATGAAAGGATCGTGCTGCAGCGTAAAACAAGGTCGACAAACACATTATAAAAATCAGATATACGGTTGGTATGCTGACTTAATGGTAATTAATGTTTCTTAAAAAATAATAAAAATACGAGTTTCTAGGGACAATGATCTGTCTATGGGATATGAAGAGTTGACAAATTAAAACAATAGGAGAAAATATGAGAAAGGGACTAACCATTAGGATCTGCTCAAGACCAAAGATCAATCCATTATAATTTGTCCAAGCACGAACCAAAAAGAAAAGAAAAAACAAAATGTTAGAGAGAAATGAAAACAATGTCTGGCATTGAGATTGAGGTTGATACTTAGTAAACATACCGTTCATCCAATTTTTGGGGGGTTGAAAATGGAAACCGGTTCGGTAAGGCTGGTTTACAGAAGGAGATTTGGTGTTACTGCTTTGCGTAAGTCTCTTGTAGACATGGTGCGAGGCCTCGAGATCGACGACATAGTTACCAACAAGTAACGTAAGTAATAACCAAAGTCCAATGTTGGAGCAAACTTGTTTGGTCATTGTGTGTGTGTTTTTTTCCTCCCTTTCTAGTTTTTGTTTGAAGAAATGAAGATCATGTCAAATTTATAGGCAAATGACGAGGGCAAGCCTGTCAATATCATAATTTGAATATTATAATCGTAAATTTTATTATTATTATTTTTGGTTTAATTTGGTATATAATAGATAAAAGAAGCATTTCTTTGTATATAAGTAAAATATAAGCAAAACATAGTAAAATATTTTATGTATGTATTTAATAATATAATAATTATCATTCATTATTAATTTTAAAAATATATTAATGAAATCTATTTAAATAATGACAACCAAACAAAATTATAAATTATGCACACATTTACGCCAAACCTAGTATTAATAATGAATGTTATACTGTCAGAAGTCAGACATCTAAACAAGTTGTTTATTGTTATTTAGAAAAGATAAATGGACCTCCTTAAATGGTTTAGGACTTCTTAGGTTTTTTTTTTTTTGATAAAAAAGACATGAGAGGTTTTACAAAAAAAACTTTTGATTATTATAATTATTTTTAAAAATTAACTAGTATTCAAAAATTATGTTTTAAAAGTCCTTATGATTGTACAGACGGGCGTGGAGGTTTGGTTCAAAGTGAGAGATCTTGAGAATGCAGATGTGATAAAACCAAGCTGGACGGATCCAAGAATTTCTTAGTTATTACCAAACTTTTAGAAACCATTTATAAACATCAAATTTGCGTGGTAATTTGAAAAAGAAAAGTGGCATATTGGATAATCGACAAAAGAAAGTGATATTAAATTATATTCGTAATAAAATAAATTTAAGAAATTATATATATAATAGGAGAATTTTATCTCTATCTAAAGTGTCCACATTATCAAACTAAATTTAATGATATAATTAATTAATGCATACTATTTAAAAAATAAGTTATATAGATATTAATAACCCTAATCACTATTATTTCAACTAATTCGTTAATATAAGTAAACTAATATTCATTTGTTTGTTATTTTCATCTACATTGTAATATGTTTTGCTTTTGAATTGCTTAGATTTTGCAAAATAAAAGTACCTAAAATAGATGATAAAATTATATCTAAATTGTTTATAACTTTATGAAATAATTTTTCATTAATAGTAGAAATTTTATATACTAAGTTACCTTTTAAAATTATTACATTTTTAATTAAAATATTATATTAATATTTAAAATAATTTTACTTTTTATAGTAGTTTAATATTGAAATTTCGTGCAACGCACAGAGTAATAATCTATTACTCCCTCCGTTTCAACATATAAGACGTTTTGGGTTAAAGCACGCATATTAAGAAATTGCTTTTATTTTAAAAAAATATTATTTAATATATAAACAAAAATAATTTAATCAATTATAAAAATAAACTGTACATTATTATTGGTCACACAGTATTCAATAAAGTAAAAAGGTACATCAAAATGTGAGAACACCTTATATTTTGAAACACAACAAAACTTCTAAAACATCTTATATTTTGAAACGGAGAGAGTATAAAAGAAACAAAAGCGTTGGTTATTTATTTGTACTGAAATAAAAAAATTTGACTTCAGAAATAAATTTTTACTGTAATATTTTGAGAATATCAAATTTAGATGGTATAGATAATATAAAATAAAAACTAACAGTGTTTTGGTTACATGATGAAAACAAAATTGGATAGGTGTAGCCTCTAATTTTTATATAAATATATTTTATCCCATTCCGGTAGTCAACTATTTTAGGCTATAAAAATGTTTTTTTTTTGTATAACATATCAAAAGTGTATGTGTATTTCATAAAAGTTGTGATTATATTAGGTTCAAATTATGTTTACGCTGATATATATATATATAGGGAAATACTATTACTATATATATGATAACAATAGTAATAACTAATAAGGATCTTTAACATTCTTATTTTAAAAGTATCTTTACCAAAAAAAATAATAATAAGTACGTGTTAGAAAATACAATAATTACGAAATTTTTGAATATAACCAATAAAATTACGAATATGGTGTTTCACACGGAAGTTAGAAGTCAACTAGAGTTAATAAAGACGTGTCTCCACTCTCCACCATGAGTCTATACACGAGGCGAGTTGATTTTTAAACAATGGATTAAATGAAAAGAGTGACAAAATCTTTGAATAATATAGTGGAAAAGTCAAAATTTGGACTCTACCGTTGTCCCTTGTATCCTCCTCCACATTTCTTTTTTTTCTTCTTCACATTTTTTCAATACAACTTGATAGTCTTTTGACATGCCGAAAACAGACGTACCACGTCGTAATCTGCAATTTATCCATTGTGATATATTTCACCAATCTGATTCTCCTAAC
The DNA here is from genome assembly GCA_028015245.1 of Cardamine occulta. Classification (NCBI taxonomy): domain Eukaryota; kingdom Viridiplantae; phylum Streptophyta; class Magnoliopsida; order Brassicales; family Brassicaceae; genus Cardamine; species Cardamine occulta. The sequence continues at coordinate 5,447,420 of CM051372.1, forward strand.
CATAACCACCAATATTTTGTTTTTGGCTTCTAACCACCGATATGAGGAATGTAATTCAATGCATATATCTAATTATACATAAAAGGGGAAAAAATATTATACATGTCTTGACAATACGATCGTTTTGCTTTTAAGTAACCCAAAAATTGGAGTTTAAGAAATAATTTGTAGTTAGATCGTATCATATTCCTAATTTTCGATATTAACTTATTCTGTCTTACTCGAAAATTATAAATCGGAACAAGAAAGCATATATATATACATGTGTCGTATATTTATTATGCTTGCATTCCCACCCCATACGAAGCATGTGGAAGTATAAATAAGCGTTTAATATTGGTAAAAAAAATTGCAAAATATTGCGGCTTGTGCAATATAATATTAAAAATATGTATATGGCTAATTTGACTATATGAGCATTATTTTCCGGGCAAAGGAAAATGACGTCTTATTAACAAGCTTCTTTTGCTTAACGCTTATGAACTAGCTCGTGTAATTGTTATAGATTACTCAATTATCAGGGCACCAAAGTTGACTACATGTCCATTCGTTTAAAAATATATATATATACACAAGTAAAGCTGTAAAGGTGTTTAAAATAGCTCATTTATTACTTAATTAAAATATCTGTATATGATATGGGGGAACTTATTATGTAAAATTGATACTATTAACATGTGACATATTCCTCTCTTTTTTTCAGCGACAACAGTCAGCAGAGGATTGTGAGAAACATTTGTTTTGTCGTTGATGAAAAGTCTTAGTGAAATAATAAAGTTTTTGGTTAACATTTTCTTCCGTCAACGATTTGCTAACATCTCTTTCCTCGATGGAATTTTTGTATGTACATGTATTTATAACTAGACCTCATCAATAATGTACATATATGAATACAAAATATACAATGAATATAAAAAGTTTAATTAAGTTGACCTGGATTATGGATGATCTGGATATCTTGACACGATAAAAAAAAATCATATTCATTTCTAACTATTATAAAATGACGTCTCATATTGGAATTATGTTATATGAAAATAATAAACCCGTCTGATCTCTGTATGTTTAAGCTCAATTTTGTTTTGGGAACAAAGTCGCACTGTTCAGATTAGTGGAAATTTGGACTCTGGTTCAAACAATTAAAACAGTGCACATGTTCGATATGTAACCCATAATAATCAGCTACTACTAGAATTAGTTGGTTGGCCCAGGTCTAAGAGCATCCCCAATGATAGATTCATGAAGAGAGTTTTTAAAAAAATTTTATTAATAAATTTTGAAAGTTGTGTACTAAGTACTTTTTTAGTAATGTTTAATTTTTTGCCTTTCCAATGGTGAACCTCATAAGGGGTTCTAAAAAATAAATATTTTTATAATTATGTTTTTCAAATATAATTATATTTGTTTAAAATTAGAAACATACAAAATATAGATATTGAAATTATAAAACATTTAGTTGTTATCTGGATTGGCGCCATATATACATCAATTTCACAAAGGAATCACATGCAAAAAACACCCAATCAATCATCACAATTTAAAGATATATATGGTTACAACACAAATTCAGTAATCAAAGAAATAACAGAGAGTAAGCAACATGATTTACCTTGCTTCATGGCTGACCAGGATTCAGTGAGAGGCGGGTATGAGCATCTGTCACAGTTTATCCATTTGACCTCAAACAAAACAGAGAAACATGAGCAAATTAACTCTGAGAGGAAAACAAAGTCAAAACACACACAACAAGCTTTTTGTATCGAGTAAAGCAGTGTCTGGTTTGGTTTGTTGTATTCAAGTACTAACTATAATATTAAGAGAATAGATTACGACAAGCAAATCAATAGATGGCAAATCCACAAGCTCGAGCTTCAATTGTGGCTCGAATAGTTTGTCTAAATTCCTAAAACCGAACAAGAACATGAGAAAACACATTAGAGATGAAAACAAGATAATCAAATATATCAGTGATGTTACTTTAAATACTTTTAGTAACTAAGATAACATCTATGAACTTCAAGACGAACAAATTACAACTCGAAAAACATAATTTGTTTCTCAAGGATAAAGATTATACTAGAGATGAAAACAAGAGAATTGAAAATCTCAGTATCATAACTTCTAGCTTTTAGTAACAGAACTAACATAGTAACATCTATAATCTTCAAGATGATCAAATTGCAACTAACAATTCGTCATAATATTCCATTATTGTTTCTCCTTCTAGAAGACATGCATGACTAGTTTCACACTTTACAGAAATGTCAGAAATATTAAAAATCTGGGCTCAGTACTCTCACGTTCAACCAAATGACTCTCTTTTCAGTGTTCACACAAAAGTATGATTCGTTTAAGAAGCATCAATAATTGCTTACCCTTCGGCGTAATCAGCCTGGAGAAAGTCAAGGTATGTGTCCCATTTGTTCCCAATCACCTAAGAATCATAAGTTTTCGTAGTAAATCTCAAGTATAAATTTACTCTTTAAACTAAACACTTGAAAGACTACTTCACATTTCACAATTTTGTTTTTTCCATTTGTTAAATTACCATATTCAAGGAAGATCCTAACCTATTTTATAAATAACGTGTTCTTTTTTATAAATAGCCACTTAAAATTATTAATATTACTAATTTTCAGTTTGAGAAGTGAATTTTTACAAGATATCGACATGTCGTGCTCACAAGTTTTCTCAGAAAATTATTGACAAAAAACAAGATTTATTGTGAGAAAGGGATCAGACTGAAATCATTTTCGAATTCGACCAGGATTAACATGAATTTAGGCTCAACTAGAAGACTACAAGTTTTGTCACAAAAATGACGCAGCAAGATTTATTCACTGCAAGACCTTGGTTTTGTCATTCCAACACCAAGACTTCAAATTCTCAACTTTGACCAAATAAACAAGAGTAAAATATAACATAGCTAATCTCAGGAATCATCAAAGTAAAACGCACCTGGGTTAAGATGGAAGTACAAGCCCCATCAGCAGCATCAATGAGCAAGTTAGCCTTAGTTCCGATTGATTTAGAACCAGTCCTTTCACTATGAACCCTCTTGAAATAGCTATAGCTATAAAAATAGATGAATTGCGAGATGAAAGACTGAAAATTCTTAGTTCCAAGGCCTTTATACAGCGAAAAAACTTGTCCTTTAGAAATTGCTTCCCACATAACATCTGAAAGATATCTGCAAATATCACAAAAAAACCATTAGAGGAGAATATCTATAGAAATAGATACATCCAAATCAAAAACAAAGGAATATAATTCGAGTAAAAACCTGTATTTTTGCTGACCTCGAGCTCGAATCTCTGCTTGAAACTTTGATTTACATGTATCAAGAGGATATAAGATCGTTGTACTCAGAAGCGAGCCAACGGCTCCGGAGGTCGCCTCCGTCACCGATTCCAAATCGATACCCATTACTCCGATCTGCTACAGCGACGAACTGATTGAGATTTTCCTCGCGTGAGGAACAAATTGGGTAGGTGAAGCGTAAGCGATCATATGATCTTGCCTGGGCGGAACAAACGAAGAAGAGGTGAAAAATGACGAGGAGAGAGCGAAACCCCTTTGGCCAAAAAAATTATTCTCCATCTTCCACCAATTAGAAGCTGCCAGGTGGCTCTAAGAGCTGGTTCTACAACCCTTAATTGAGAACTGGTTCTAAAACCTTTTAATTAAGAACTGGTTCTTAGCAAAATAAGCATTTTTGATTCATTTTTTGATCAGTTTTAACTTAAGAACCTCTCATAAACCTACCATTGAGAATGGTCTAAGCATGTGAGAAGCCCACGTTAATTAAAATAAAAAATAATACAACTCTTATATGCATTGAAATTTTAGTTGAACTTTTTTGGGTCCAAATCTATCCTTCTTCTGTAGTAAGGAGCACACAGAAATGAAACAAACCATCTTGAAAGGTAACCCACACTTGAAACGACGACGTTTCTTTTTTCAGAATCTCTTTTTTTTTGTTATTGAAAAAAACTATTATTTCCTGTTATAATTTTTTTTTTTTTTAAAGTTAAAATATTGTTGGTAATTTTTAGATTTACGGCTTACGGGGCCGCGACTCAGCGTAAAAAAATAAAAAACCGATTTAACAAAAAGAATATAGGATGGTTGCTGTATTGGTATAGCATCCGAGATTCAGGATTTGGTAATGGCGGCTAATTCAGCTGTTCTGTCTCTGGGTTTAGGGACACTTCGCCCTTGGAATCCTTCCTTGTCCGGTTTCGATTCTCTCCGGCAGCACACATCTCTTCTCCGTTGCCAAAGCCTCATCTCCAGAAATACGAGGTCTCCGCTCAATAAGATTCTTCAGTCTTGCCTTCAATCCAGTGGGCATCTTTCTCTTTATTCTTCGACTCAATTTGTTCAATTACAAAAAGATCTGAGTTTTATTAAGTTGTTCTTGTCCCTGTTTTGTAATAGATTGTGTTTCAACTCAAATTTAGTGTAACTTATCATCACTTATTTACACATTACATTGTTTGACTATATCTGTTTGCTTATATTAGATTATGCAAATACTGATGCTTTGGTGTCAGCATCATCCAATGAACATTCTGAGATTGTGTTTATGGGAACCGGGACGAGTGAAGGCATTCCTCGTGTTAGCTGTCTCACTAATCCTTTGAAAACATGCTCGGTATTTTTTTCTTCTTCTTTTTTATGATTCATCTACGATATCAATGTAATCCCATTGGAAAAGAATATACATTTTGATTCTTTTAGGTATGCACAAAAGCAACAGAACCAGGAAACAAAAATAGAAGACTTAACACCAGCATTCTTGTTCGGTACATGAGACCATCAGGAATAAGTAACATTTTAATTGATTGTGGCAAGTAAGTGCATTGAGATGGGTATTGTCAATGTGATTCTAATTTATCACTTTATAATGAGACATTAGAAAGACATGTTGAATACCTCTATTTTCCATTTAAGAAATTTGGTATGATTGATCATGAAGCATCTGTATGCTAATTTTTTTACTTCTTTGTCTTGGCAGATTCTTCTACCATAGTGCCCTGAGATGGTTTCCCACCTTCGGGTTAGTGTCTTTTTAAATCTAATCATATAATGATTCTGTTGTGAAAAATTCATAGTCATAAAAGTTCTTGGAACACCCTTATTAGATTATGTTGCTTCTTACACGACTTGTTATCATTTGTTATACTGTGAACAAATATATGTTGAATTGAAATCTCTGTTCATCACTGGTTGTGTAATAATTCCGTCCCACTATGATTGTTTTATCGTTAATTCTGTAGCCATCCCTGTAATAAGACCTAGTTGCGTTTTTCTTGTCAGGCTAAGAACACTTGATGCGGTTATAATTACTCATTCTCATGCTGACGCTATTGGAGGTCTCTGAAACTGACAAGTTAAATCTTGACCTTGTTCCATTACTCTTTCTCCTGTAAAGTCATGTGTTGTTTCCTCAAATTGAAGTCTTCTTCTCTATTCTTTTCGTTGTGTTTCTCCCCAGGTTTTGATGATCTCCGTGATTGGACAAACAATGTCCAACCTCACATTCCAATTTACACTGCTATGCGTGATCTTGAGGTTTAACTATTTTTACCAACACTCCAAAATATTTCACTTATCTCTTGCAATGGTACTATTTCAGTAGCTAAAGGCTCTCTACCATGACATGTGAATCTCAGGTGATGAAGAAGACCCATTATTACTTGGTTGATACTAGTGTGATCATACCCGGAGCTGCAGTCTCCGAGTTGGAGTTTAAAATCATACACGAGGACCAGCCATTTGTGGTAAACGATCTAAAGGTAAAACCTATATTCCTAGCTTATAATCATCAAAACTACTATGCTCAGTCATAATCTTGGTGTTACCTTTTGAATGAATTGGGTGTTTTAACTGTTTCAGATCACCCCATTACCGGTGTGGCATGGAAGTAACTACCGTTCTCTTGGTTTCCGGTTTGGTAATGTCTGCTACATAAGGTAAACAAACACACACTTCCCTCTACCATTTTTGTGCCAGAGTTTGTTCATGCCTATCAGTCCTTAGTTATCGTATTGTAATTTATGCAGCGATGTCAGTGACATACCTGAAGAAACCTACCCGCTACTTAGAGACTGTGATCTCCTCATTATGGTAATCTCAACTCTCTCACCCACCGCTTCTATTGTTCTTTCTTCAACAAAGATAGCTTCTAACTCAAGAAACATATCTTTTCCTCTCTCTCTCGCTAGGATGCTCTGAGGCCTGATCGGTCTTCAGCAACACACTTTGGCCTTCCAAGGGTATATTTGCTTCTCATTCTCCTCCTTATTAGTGATTTTCTCTTGAAATAACAAATAGCATAAACGTATATTCCTGTCACGATATGAGTCATTCCCTAACACCAACAATTCATGTTTTCACTTTTGATATTTTTCTTCCTCCAGGCGTTAGAGGAAGTTCGGAAAATCAAACCAAAAAGAACCCTTTTCACGGGTACAATTTGCTATTGAGTATTTTATCAAAGTTGTGATAAAAAGAGTCTTTAATTTGTTTCCTTTCCCTAATTTTTGATTATTATTTTTTCTGTCCAAAGGAATGATGCATTTGATGGACCACGAGAAGGTGAGTGAAGAACTGGAGAAACTTATGGACACCGAAGGCCTCGATGTCCAATTGAGCTATGATGGTCTTCGTGTACCAATCTCAATTTAACTCGGTTTATTTTTTGTTTTTCCGGTGTAACCACCGGTTCATACCGTAGATTATTATACCTTAAATAAGGCTTAAGCAACTTTTTAGATTATTATATCAAATACCCATTTGTTGGATTGTCTTGTAATTCACAAAATTACTCAACAAGTTTTCATAGTAAGCGATTTGGTTATTGCAAACCGGTTTGATTAAATGGCTGCGATCTGTCTGGTTCGTTTGGGGACCACCAAAACGGCGACGTTTTCTAGTGGCAGTGGCAAGAGACCAGAAACGAAAAACACGGGAACGAGTGTGTTCTTAAGGGCGTCGGCCAAGTCGACGACCAGATTGCATGGCTCTGTTCTGGTTACAATCCAATTATATCATGACACGTGTCTCTGTCGGTCCGGTACGGTCCCCTCGACCAGTCGCTTTCACGCGTGTCTATTACCGAAGGTGACATGAAATGATTCCCAAAATTTCATATATTTTTCTTGTAAACACAAAATAATTGAGTTTTATATATTTTGAAAATTCAAATTTGTAATCGTAACTATTAGAGTTTGGCTATAGAACTATTTAATGTCTCGTGAACCTATAGTGTTAAAACTAAATGAAGCAGTGCATGTTACATAGTGTAAGTGGTAGAAAACGACGTCGGCGAAAATAAAACTATAGGGAAGTTAGGTGTGTGATTGTTAAAGAAATTAAATTACTTTTATGGGTTTAATCATTAAGTATTGTATGTAATTTAATTGTTGAAAAGAACTAGATGGGGTCCATGTGTTAGCTCAATCATTTTCATATACAAAGGGCCCTACTATTTCCCTCACATATGCTCCGCTCGTGAACTCGCTGTGGTTAATTGAATCTACACTGTAAGTCACGAACCTCTCAATTTTATTTACAAAAATTGATTAATTATATCTTCATCTCATGTTTTGGAAAATTACTTACCAAGATCTTTACTTCGTAACCAATTAATTAATCTATATGACCCTTGTTTTTGGTTGAATCAGTCATTAGAGTCATTCAAACTTGCTAACACATGCATGTGTTCTAATGATCTAGAAAACGTTATTTATGTGGTGTCAGAATATGATATTTGTTATAATCTAAGCCATGCATAGCTGACATGGAGACAGAGACGTATAATCTTTTATAGACCCATAATTTCAGGACAGTTTAATAAAATACTAGTCCTCAATAAATACTATATACATGCCTTCCCAGCTCCCAAAACTATTTTTTTTTTCATGTCCGCCTTTTTGTTTGGCTTCTAATTAAGGGATTTATTTACTGAAATAAACAATGGGTTATTTTTTTTTTATATTACGAGAAATTCATTTATAAGATCATTTTGAAAATTCTCCGTGTGTGTGATTGTGAAGATTTAACATATGACCCCATGTGATCTACGAGGCCCGTTCGCCCTTATCATCAACTAATTAATTGAGTTATATTCAAATTTAAAATAAATATTACTACTTTTAAAAACAAAAATAGATTAATGGGTTTCTTATAAAGTAAGTTAAATGTGTCGGGTGAGCTGGTGTTTCATATTGGGAAGAGGATCGGACAAACCACATTAAGAAAAGCTACATAATTGTGAAATAAAAACAAGAACAAGACAAAAAGACGAAACATTTTATATTGTTCAAACTTTTTTTTTTGTTGATGAAACATGCTTACATTACCTTTTAAATGCATGCGTTACCCCAAAACTCTTGCTTAGAAACTTAACTTACTAAAATGGTTTTGGCAGTTTATATCTAAATGCTAGCTAACGCAATTAATTATATGACGGCGGCCAACGTGTAGTAAATTTTCTGGCAGTAGCACCTTATAAGAAAAATAAATAAACAAGGCATATGTTCACTACTATAGTATTTATTGTAAGTAGTTTATAATGTATAATGGTAATATTCTGGATGGATGCATGGTTGTCACAAAATTGAATGACTATATATGACTCGAGTGGACATTTATGAATTTTTTTTTTGTTGCTTTCCACATTATGTTTTTGTTAAAGTAAAAAAACTTACTTCATTTCCCAAAAATATGGTAGAAATTATGAAAAACTAAACCCTCTATATTTTTATTTCCCAAAAACAGTATTTGTGTTTTGCATATTTTACATCTCTCCTGACCTATTTTTTCTTCTACCACCATATATCATAAAAGTCGAAATAAAATGGATTTTACGAAACACTCAACAATTGAAATTTTAAATTTACTTGATAGTGGATCACAAAGCTGGAAATGCAATATTTAAAGGCAAGTGAATTGTATTTTTTATTTTGTAAAAAGTTAATTAGATTTTCAGGTAAAGAAGCACGGATCCGTGTTGACAAACAAGTCAACTATTTATATGTTTACAGATACAATAATCAGATATATGTTTTTGGTCTTCATCATTCAACATCTTCTCATGTCATTCTAAATAATAATAATAATTATTATTCTTATGTGTATATATTGCATGGCTTTATTGGCTCAACGTCCTATTAGAACGTTGAAATTTCCCACTTCTCCATCATTTCTTTTCCAAATGTAAATGTGATTTTCAAAATTTGCATCATAAATAGCGTGTATATACTAATATAGTAATATCCATTTGCCATATTGTGTATAATCGTATACTAGTATTTTGTATCTTTGGTCAGGGCATGCGGCACTGACTAATGATTAATCCATTTAAATTATTTTCATCAATCCATTTGATGCAAACTCTTTAGTTTTTCTTTAACATGAAAAGCATCAAATCGGAAAAAAAAAATGGAAGATGCAAGAAAAAGGTTACCTTTTTAGCCCAAAACCTCAAATATTAATCAATGACTCAATCATAGCTTAGATCTGTAAATGACAGTGTAAAGCTGTAAAAGTAATTAAACAGACAAAAAAAAAGTTACGTTTAAATAAATTCTCAAGTCATAATTCACTAATTACAAGTCATAATGCTATAGTGGACCATAAATAAGTATTTTTGTATTTTTGTCATAAACTTTTTTTGTGTGACATAAACTAGTAATTCTGATTCATGAAGAGTAAGAAATTTATAATTCTAAAGCAAATAATGGACTTAATTAATTTAACTATGTCTACTGCTTCTCGAGAAACGTTAAGAAAAAACTATAAAATTGCGAAGACCTCTTTCTGCAAGTTTTTTTTTTTGGTCATCTTTCTGCAAGCTTTTCACAGAGCTTGTGAGAAAGTTATATTTATCTTTTAGCCACCGTGCTTTACGAAAAGAAAAAAATAGTATATATTTTCAGTAATTAGAATTTTGCGGAAAAGAAATCGAAAAAAAAACAAGGAAAACAAATTTGCAGGTAATGATAAAGAAAGGACATAGCTCTTCGCTTATAAGAGAGAAAAAAAAAATATTAAAAAAAAAGCAGAAAATGCCATTTTTTCTTAGCGGTAGGGTTCCTTTTCTTTTTTTTCCTATTAATTAATTTTATATTTTGAATATCTGGGTTTCAAATACACAGAGAGAGAGGAAGATAATAGAGTTTCTCTTGTCCACAATATCTCTCTCTATCTCTCTCTTCCTACTTCTAGGTATATTGGACTTTCTTCCATCTTCTGTTTTCTATTTAATTTAATTTATTAACTTCTAGCTAGTTCATGTTGTGTGTAGTAATTTGTTGCTAGCTACCTTTTATTTTGTTTCTTTGAGACTATATATTAACTCATGTTGATTTCAAACATGAACCAGAAAAGTGGATAGAGATTGTCTCTTGGGTTGAAGCCAAAGAAGGAAGTTAATATACATATACACACACACACAATCAAATAAGTAAGTTAGTATTATATATATAGCTAGAGAGGCTCATTTTTTGTATGTTTCTGATTAATCTTCTCTTTTGTCTCTTTTTTATCAGTATATGTCTGTATGCATCTACATATATATAGATCTGAAAAATATTTGTCGATTTCTTAATCTTATTTGCTTTTTTTTATCTTTTAAGTTTTTTTTAGTGATGATGCACAAAGACATGTTACTTCATCAAGCACAACAAGTACATCAGCAACAAGAGGAGAATATGTCGAATCTAACATCAGCTTCTGGGGATCAAGCAAGTGTCTCTTCAGGAAACATAACTGAAGCAAGTGGTTCTAATTACTTCCCTCATCATCAGCAACAACAAGAACAACAACAACAATTATTTGTTCCAGATTCGCAACCTCAAAAGAAGAGGAGAAACCAACCAGGGAATCCAGGTTAGTGTCAAAAGAAAAAGGAAAAAAAAAATTTGGACTGATTCATTATTCCAATTATTTGATAGAGTCATCGTCTTGGAAATTATGGGTCTTCTCCTAAAAAGAATATTCTTTTTACCCTTTTTGTTCTCTTTATCATCTCTATTCTAAAAAAAGAATATATAAAAACCAAAACCCAGATTAAAAAGAAAAAAACACAACTTTATTAGTACCAGTTTCTTTGAAATTTCTGATTTTTCAGACATGGGTATTGTTCAAATTGTTGTAGGCGTTATTAAAAATATAATTAAGTAAAAACCCAGAGGACAATTTTTTTAAAAATCGTTATTTATTAGTGTTTCTTGAATTTTCTGACAATAATGAATGAATGTTTTTCCATTTCAGACCCAGAATCAGAAGTGATAGCTTTATCACCAAAAACATTAATGGCAACAAACAGGTTCGTGTGTGAGATCTGCAACAAAGGTTTCCAAAGAGACCAGAATCTACAGCTTCACAGAAGAGGTCACAATCTGCCATGGAAGCTGAAACAAAGATCCAACAAAGAAGTGATAAGGAAGAAAGTATATGTATGTCCAGAAGTAAGCTGTGTCCACCATGACCCATCTCGAGCTCTCGGTGACTTAACCGGAATCAAGAAGCATTTCTGTAGAAAACATGGAGAGAAGAAGTGGAAATGTGACAAATGTTCAAAGAAATATGCTGTTCAATCAGATTGCAAGGCTCATTCTAAGACTTGTGGCACCAAAGAATACAGATGTGACTGTGGTACTCTCTTTTCTAGGTAACCCCCTCTCCCAAATTAAACTATTTTTCATTTCTTTCTGTTTATTAAATTAGTTGATTTTAAGAATATAGTAATTAATTACAATTAATTTTGATGATGAGTACGGGATATAGTGTTGTAAGAATTGGAAGGACACATGTACATGGTACAAAGTATTATCTGTTATGTTATGAGTAATTTCATTTAATTTGAAAGAGGACAAAAATGGTAGCTCAAAAGAATCTTCATTTATAATATGGAACTAGTTCAGGGTACTTTTCTTCCTTTCTTTTTTTTTTCTTAAAAAAAATCATTATGTGGTATTTTTTTCATTTTGTCTTTGCATTAATCATTCATCTTATAATGCATATGTGATTGTTACATGTTTTAGATGGACCACATGACTTTATAACTTCTCTCAATGTGAAAATAGACTTTTCTTTTTATTAGTTAACATGTTATATTGATCATTTTATGGGTAACTTTTTTGCGGTAAATGAACAGGAGGGATAGTTTCATAACTCATAGAGCATTTTGTGAAGCGTTGGCAGAAGAGACTGCAAGAGAAGTAGTAATACCTCAAAACCAGAATAATCAACCAAACCCTCTTTTGATTCATCAATCTTCTTCTTATCATCAAACACAACCAAACATGAACATCTCTTCGTCTTCTTCATCTTCTTCCCACAACATCATCAATAGCCTTCACTTTGAAACCAACAATGGTACTAGTAAGAATAGCAACAACCATCTCCATACATTTCCAATGAAGAAAGAGCAACAACAAAGCAATGACCATATCATCAATTACCACCATAGCATCCCTCCTTGGCTTGCTCCTCAGCCGCAATCTCAGCCTCACGATCTCACATCTTCAAACCCTAACCCTAGTAATGGTGGAGGAGGAGGTTTGTTCTCTCTTGCTTCTCCGGCTATGTCAGCCACCGCATTGCTCCAGAAAGCAGCACAAATGGGTTCCACAAAGACAACTCCATTACCACCAACCAACGACTTCGAGAGGTCGACTCATAATAACAACCTCACGACGACAATGGCGGCGATGATGACATCACCATCTGGATTCATGGGCTCCAACAACAACAATCAAGTTTTGTTTCAAGACTACAACACCTCCGGGTTTGAACATCACGGCGGCGAAGAAGCATTCGACGATACATTTGGCGGGTTCTTGAGAACAAACGAAGCTACAACGACTTCAGCCGCAGGATCAGACAAGAGTAAAAGCGGTGGAGGAGAAGGTTTGACTAGAGATTTCTTGGGGCTAAGACCGTTAATGTCTCATAACGAGATTCTAAGTTTTGCTGGTCTTGGAAATTGCATCAATAGCTCTGCTTCTGATCAGCTTCATCCAAAGCCTTGGGAGGGTTAGTTAGTTTTTGCTCGTAATGTTATTATAGTGAATCTATCTAAATTTTAATATTAATTATGTGTATATATATATATACATATATAGTTATGCATTTCTAGTTATCTTTTTTTTTTTTTCTTTTTCTTATTTTTGTTCTTCGTTTTATAAATTCTATTTGTTGAATCATAGTAGTGCAAATTTATACAGAAATATCAAATTAATTAAATTGTTGTGTTTCGTCTACTTCATATTGCTACTTTTTCCTCTCTTTTTATTTCTGGTTTATAAGATAAAAAAAATCAAGCTCGTGATTAATATAATGGATCAACTCATGATTATTGGTCAACTCAAAATTAATCTTCTTTTGGGGAAGATTGGCACGTACGTAGGTAAGTTAGCAGGTATTTTACCGATTGCCACGAACAAAGAAGTACGTAAATACGTATGTACTTAACTAATTCATAAATAGAAACTAAAAAAAAAAACTAATTCATAAATAGATGGATGATATTGATAAGTTTTTTTTTTTTTTTGACATGGATGATAATTGATAAGTTGGTATATAATCTTTATTATTACATAGAAACTGAAAAGTGGATAAAGTGTCCATTAATAATCGTCATGGTTGTTTATTTGTACTAATTATTTCGCGTTTAGTTACATGAATTAAATCTTTTCATCCATTCACGGTTAACTTACATACCACCAGCGAAGAATTCCTCGCATAAAATGCATCTTGATTATCTTTCCAAGTATTGTCAAGTGGCTCGATTTCATAATTTCACTAGGTTATTTTGATGAAATAAGAGTATCTCGACTTTAATTTGCCTTGTCAATTTAAGAAAGCCAAGTTTGTTTAGACTCAAAAGTGCTTCTTCTGTATTTTACTTGTGATCATTTACAAATTAATGATTAGGTAATCGAGATTCGAAACCTAAAAGAAAAGCGTAAAAAGGAAAGAGAAAAAATAATGAAATATAAGAAATGTGGCACATGAAAAGCATAAGTAAAGAGGGGGTTATGCATTGGATTCGGAAATTATAAATGCAAAATATAAATGTATCAATCTCTATCTATATGTAATATACCTATTTTTCTTTTCTTTCTTATTAGATCTCATCTCATGCAGGCACACACAAGTGGGATCCAACAAAAGATATAGGGACACATCACGTTTTGCTTGGTGGCATGGCATGTATAAAAATTATTTATGTATATCTATTTATCAGACATGGCCACAACTTTATGGAGTAATATGTTATTGTTGATTACACATTAAATCGCCCTTTAAATTGATGATTAATTTAGATTGCAGCTCTTCGTCAACTAAGTTAATTACTATTGACATTTGAAAATTTTAAACTAATTATAATTTATAACATATATCCCAGGATTATCCTAAAACACATTTCATCATAATAAATTAAAACTCAAATAATTGTTATGCTCCAGTAGTTGACCATATAAAAAGTTTCTAGCTACAAGTTAAATGTCTATTCGTATGGTTTTGTTTTTTGTGTTGTCTTCGCTAAAGAATGATAATTTTCACATGCAATAAAGTGTGGAAAATGATTGAAATAAATAAAGATGTCTTCTTGTTTTTCGACGATGTGACATTGTTTTCAACAAATTTCTAATTTCTTATAGCTAAATAATATTTATGCATTTGTCATATATATATATATTGAGGGGAAAGTTATAACTTGGTTTAAATGGAAGAATTTACAACAATGAAAATATTTATTCATTGGAACACAGGATAGAAAAAGAAGGGGTTTATATAATTAACAGAGAGAGGAATCTAACGAAAATGCAGGTTGAACAATATTATTGTTGATATAATTAGCCTATGATCGCAAATGGTTGGTTATTTATAACTTTACAAAGCTGTCTATTTCAGAAACTTACAAAAGGAAAAAAAAAATTAATTGCAAAGAACAAAGGGTATCTTGATTCTTGAGGTGTAAGGTCAATTCATATAACTACGTCTGCAAAAAAGGATTGGTGACACCTGATACATTTATTTTTAGGAACTTTAGCAAAATCATCATACACCATCATTTTTACGTCTAAAACACCATTTGCAACCTTGTTTTTTGAAGTTTACAAAGATGACGACGATCACAAATCTCCCACGGGTTTTGGAAGATGAGATTCTCTCTAGGATTCCGATGAATTCTCTGAGATCAATGCGATCCACTTGCAAAAAGTGGAACGCTTTCTCAAAAACTCAGATTATTGGTAAAGGAGCAGAAGAAGAGAAGCACTCTCTAAGTCTAATGCTTAGAGACTCTAAGGTATGTTCTTTGAGTTTCAATCTCCAAGGAATCTGCAATGAAGACTTGGTTGTCAAGATAGGTATAAAGGAAATAAGTTTACCTAATCACGTCAAGATTTATGAAATCTTTCACTGTGATGGCTTAGTGCTATGCCTCCTTGAGGAAAGCTCGAGTCTCGTTGTATGGAATCCATATTTGGCGCAAACAATGTGGATTGAAGCTAAAAAATATGCCAGTAGAGACAGTGTGTACGCTCTCGGTTACGACAGCAACAACAACAACCGTAACCACAAAATCTTGAGGATTTTGGATGATTTTGACAACGACAACGGTTTACGACACGAGATCTACCGATTCAACTCTAATTCATGGATGGATCTTGATGTCACTCCAGACTGGGATGTATGGTCTAATAAAAGCGACGCGGTGTCTTTGAAGGGAAACACTTATTTTCTTGTTCAAGGGAATTATACATTTAGGGATGAGGGAGACGAAGAAGAAGCAATAGAAACTGATGCTTTTTTACTCTGTTTTGATTTTACAACAGAGAGCTTTGGACCGCGTCTGCCTCTACCGTGTAACTTTTATGTTGGAGAGACCGTTACTTTATCATGTGTTAGAGAAGAGCAGCTCGCGTTTTTATATAACAGCTGCAAGGCATGTGAGGTAATGGAGATTTGGATTACGACTAAGATTGAGCCCAATGCCGCGCCATGGAGCAAGTTTTTGAAAGTGGAAACCACACTGATCCCTGGTTTTCAGGCAGAGAATGATATTGTGAATTTCTTCATTGAGGAGGAGAAGAAAGTAGCTGTGGTTTTTGATCTCAACGCATTTGAATCCTCCAGGGACAGTCGCTACCAAAAAGCTCACATTATTGGAGAATATGGATACTTAAAATCTGTGGATATTGGAGATGCTCCTTATCTCTTATCTTCTTATGTTCCAAGTTTAGTGCAGTTGCAAACCAACCGACCGCCCAAACGGAAAGGTATAGATTGCAAAACCAAAAGAAGAAAGATCATAAAACGATAGAGATTATTTATTAGTTTCTCTTGCAATGTTTTTATCTGTTTCTTGCATCGTCTCCTGTTTTCATTCATTTGTTTCATGTTCTTTTGAACTTAGACTATTCTGTTTTTGCTATTACCATCTAATAAAGAATTCGGCTCCCTTTGCTTGTTTTAGTCTCTTTTCATTACACCTTGTTCAATAGCAGACTACAGTTCGTCAGATGTTGTGGCCTTCTTTTTCAAATATCGATTTAAAATCTTCTGACATGATCGTGTATGCTGCATAAAAATTACATTCACTCTCCAAACTTTAAGAACAACTTTTTAGATAAAAAACAGAAAAAGGAAAAGGAAAAAAATGTTGGATCATCATCATTGGAGCCGAGACGTTACATTGATATGATGAAGTTATCTTCAGGGAAAGGGATCATTAAGCCAGCTCTTGGATGCTCCAACTTAAACTCGCCCTCGAATTTACTGAGCAGAGCTTGAAACCAATGTTGTTTCAAGTATGAGATTGGGACCTAATATCTCTTCTTATGCCTCTGTTGACTTACACCGCAAGAAATCATTTTTGCACCCAAGGCTTCTCACCAAAGCCAATTTCTACTCTCTCTTTTTCTGTCTGAAGGTTTAAATTATTTTTGTAGTTAATTCTGAAGACGTATAAAGGAGAAATAGGTTCATGTTATTGGATTGGTCGTTCTTTGATGGTTTGAAAAGAGTTAGTTCTGTGTATTATTTACAGATCAATGAATGAGTTAAAATCTATGATAATTGTGGTCAGCAAACAGAGCTTTACATGGTTCTGTCTATACAATCTGGAAAAGATGCATTAACGTAATTTGTCAACTTGGATAATCTCCATATGAAATTCACAAGGCTTTTTTCCCAATAACAAAGACCAGCAAGTTCTGTTCTTCATGATGTTCTTCATTAAGTTGTAATCGGTTCTTTGTTATAATATCCTCTAATCTCTGCGGTCGAAATGGATTAATTTAGAACTTGAAGTGGGGAGTTAATGTTGTTCAATAAACAGAACAATAAGTCTCTTTCACTGGTTAAGTTGTTCTTTGATCACACATTGACAGTTCTAATAAAGAATATACAAGTGTCCCTTACTTCACCATTTCAGGAGAAAAAATATTTCGTTCTTGGAGCTTTGTTAGAGAAAGAGGAAGATACATAGGATCGAATCATAGATGTCACTTCTGTCTCACTGTTAGGTGAGTTGTAAGACTGATATAGACAAATTATTGAAAGTTGATGTAAACTGAAGACTGATTCTAACTTAGTTTTCCAAAAATAAAAATAAAGACTGATTCTAACTTTAGTGTTAAAATTTGCAGCGAGAAGACTAATGGAGAAGCCGTTGTAGGATCAACCTGATAACTTTAAAACTAAGCTCAATTTCTGTTTTTTTTTTTTGATACCTTTTTGTCAATTGGGTTTTCTGATTATTCGTATTTTTTTACCAAAATCGCCGATAGATTTTTTTTTAATTATTTGATAAAGCGGAAAAACATAATCATGTTGATAATTAAAGAACTTCGATTTTTTTTTTTAATTATTCCTAAAATTTAATTCGAATTTTAGATCAATTAATGAAAAAGTTATATAGGTAGCTAGGAAACGGAATTTTTTTTTTAAAGCAGTGACACATCAAAGTATCACGATTGTACCCAAACTTATTTATCTTTATATGTATACATAGAGAGAAAAGAGTGGACAAGGAGGCTCATGGTGTGGAACCCGTATTTGGGACAATTCAGGTGGAGACATGTTTGATGATGGAGCTTTGAATAACGACCAAGACTGTTCTTTGTCATATATATATTCTCTAATCTCTGCGATCAAAATGGATTTAATTACAACTTATAAAGTGGTAGTTCAACAACAGAGCAACAAGTCTCTGTCTGTCACTGGTTAAGTTGTTCCTTGATCACACATGACAGTTCTAACTAAAGAACACACAAGTCTCTCACTTCTGATATCATAGGAACAAATCATTGATGTCACATTGACTTATTCCTTAGCCATCTAAAATGTAATAGATACATGAAAAACCTTATTTAAAAACAATTGTTATCCATGTGGGCATGATGAGTAACAAAAATCCATTTTTCAAAACCCAGAAAAAAAAAAAAAAAAAACTTTAAAGGAACTTATGATAGGGTTGTGTAGAATATGGATCTTACTAGGCCATTGAGACCTAAATATAAAAGCCCAATTTTAACTGTCCACCTTTGTAACGTATAATTTAATTTCCTTAAACGAGAATTGTAGAATAACCTAATATTTGTCGATATATATACATGTAAAAAGTATGACTACGTTAAAACGTATTTGGCCGCTTACATTCAAAACAAACAAACAAAAACGCATTTGGAGGCTTTGAGGGTTTTCTTTGAAAATTACGACGATCACGTTTTCCGATCTTCCGGAAGAAATGATGCAGAAGATATTACCTAGGGTTCCAATAACATCGTTGGGATCGGTTAGATCTACTTGTAAGAAATGGGAAGCTATATCGAAGAATCATCTTTTAGCAGCTGCCGCAAAGAACCAGTTTCTGGGGTTCATCCTCAAAGATTTCAACATCTGTTCGATGAAATTTGATCTCCAAGGGATCCACGGCGATGGAGACTTCATTCAGCCATCAGTGAAGGAGGTAAGTAGACTTGACCAATATGAAATATCTCAAATATTTCACTGTGACGGCTTATTGCTATGCGTCTTCAAAGACAGCATCCACGACAGTAGGCTCATGGTGTGGAACATGTATCTGGGCCAAGTGAGATGGATCAAACCCAGTGACGTGATCAACAGTTTCTGTAACTCAGGCGTGTATGCTCTAGGATACGACAGCAAAAACCGCAACCACAAAATCTTGAGAGACAATTCTCATGGCTCTGGTTACGAAATCTACGATTTCAAGTCTGATTCATGGAGGGATATTAAATCCACTACCGATGAATACACAGAGATTGAGGAACAAGGAGGTTTATCTTTAAAGGGAAATGCTTACTTTTTTGCTATACAGGAATTTCCAGCAGATGAGGATACAATAGCAACTCGAGTTATTTTACTTTGTTTTGATTTCACAAAAGAGAGATTTGGACGGCGTATTTCTCTGCCGTTTTACTCTGAGGGTGATGAACGAGACTATGTGTCTCTATCTTGTGTTAGAGATGAGAATCTCGCTGTGCTATATCAAGAATACATGACAATAAAGATTTGGATTTCGACTAAGCTTCAGCCCAAGGCGTCGTGGAGCGTGTTTTTGAAAGTGGATTTGACGACGCTCAATGGCTTTCCGGATTACTTTAGAGCTGGGAGCTTCTTCATTGATGAGGAGAAGCAAGTCGCTGTAGTTTTCGAGAAAGAGGTCAGGATCGGTCGCTACCACACAGCTTACATCATTGGAAAAGATGGATACTTTAAAGCTGTGAATATTGGAGATGCTCCGACAGAATACCAGAGTCTCCCTTTTGTTTGCACTACTTCGTATGTTCCAAGCTTAGTGGAACTCAAGACTATCAACAAGTCTAGCAAAAGGAAAAGGAGAGATTATTAATTTGTCTCTTCTTTTTCTTGCATTATCTCCTTTTGTTTCAAGTTATTTACTTTGATCTCCTTTTGAACACAAGTACTGATAGTTAATTTATGTTTTGCTATTTATCCTCTAATAAAAGAACTCGGCTTTTGCATGTTTTTAGCCAATCTTTAACTGTGCTTTATGATTCTTTCTCATTTACTTGTTTCTGTGATAATTTAATAATGTTTAAGGCCATGCAAGATTACAGATGGAAAATGTTGCATTGTACTTCACAGTAAAATAACTTTGAAGGTATCTATCTCCATTTTCCATTCTTATTTCCCTATTGTTATCAGTAAAGATTTGGCTTCATCAATAGCAATTTCTCCAAATGCTTCTGCAGCAAAACCAGCTTTACACATCCTCTCATACCATTTATCTTTTCCTTCATTCATCTCTCCTGCATTTATCAACACCTTTGTTGCCTCTTTTTCCATTAGCTTTCTCTCTTCACTATTCTCTTCTTTGAGTCCTGAGCTTGTTGAATCCAGAAAATTCATTCTTATGTGAATATAGACCTGTCGCTGTGGTTTTCAAAAGCAGCAAGTTCTGTGATGATTAATTGGTGATTTGTTCTTTTTCCCATTCTCTAATCTCTGCCATCGAAATGGATTTAATAACAACTTAAAAAGTGGTGCCCTATATTTTCAAAAGCAAAGACCAGCAGCAAGTTCTCTTCTTCATGTTCTGTGATGATTCATTGGTGATTTGTTCTTTATCCTATTTTCTAATCTCTGCCATCGAAGTGGTTCAAAAACAGAGCAACAAGTCTCTGTCTGTCGTTGGTTAAGTTGTTCCTTGATCACACATGACAGTTTTAACTTCTAAGTAAAGAACATACAAGTCTCTCACTTCACCATTTCAGAACTTGAAATATTTAGGTCTTGGAGCTTTGTTATATTACATTACAGACACATAGGATCAAATCATTGACGTCACATTGACTCCCTTATCCCTCTAAAAAGCAGTAGATACAAGAAAAACTTTTTAAAAACAATTGTTAGAGCATGAGTAACCAAATATCCTTTTTTAGTTTTTTTTTTGGGTTAAAAAAAAAAAACATGATAGGGTTGTGTAGAATATGGATCTTACTAGGCCATTGAGACCTAAATATAAAAGCCCAGTTTTAACTGTGCACCTTTGTAACGTTTTATTTAATTTCCTTGAAACGAGAATTTTAGAATAACCTAATATTTATCATCAATATATATACATGTAAAAAGTATAACGACGTTAAAGCGTATTTGGCCGGTTACATTCAAAATAAAAAAAAAGTAACGTATTTGGGGAGGCTTAGAGATTTTTCTTTGAAAATGACGACGATCACGTTTTCCGATCTTCCGGAAGAAATGGTGGAGAAGATATTACTTAAGGTTCCAATAACATCGTTGGGATCAGTCAGATCCACATGCAAGAAATGGGAAGCTATATCGGAGAATCATCTTTTAGCAGCTGCTGCAAAGAATCAGTTTCTGGGGTTCATCCTCAGAGACCTTAAGATCTGTTCGATGAAGCTTGATCTCCAAGGGATCTACGAAGTGAAGGAGGTAAGTAGACTTGACGGACATGAAATATCTCAAATATTTCACTGTGACGGCTTATTGCTATGCGTCTTCAAAGACAACAACAAAGACAGTAGGCTCATGGTGTGGAACATGTATCTAGGCCAAGTGAGATGGATCAAACCCAGTGACGTGTTCAACAGATTCAGAAAGTCAGGCGTGTATGCTCTCGGATACGACAGCAAAAACCGCAACCACAAAATCTTGAGAGACAAATCTCATGGCTCTGGTTACGAAATCTATGATTTCACTTCTGATTCGTGGAGGGTTATTAAACGCACTCCTGACGTATATACACAGTTTGAGGAACAAGGAGGCTTGTCTTTGAAGGGAAATTCTTACTTTTTAGCTGTACAAGAATTTCCAGTGAGATTTGAAGGAGACGCAGAAGAAGACGTAGAAGGAGAGGATACAACAGCGACTCGAGTTATTTTACTGTGTTTTGATTTCACAAAAGAGAGATTTGGACGGCATATTTCTCTGCCGTTTTTACTCTGAGGGTGATGGACAAGACTATGTGTCTCTATCTTGTGTTAGAGATGAGAAACTCGCTGTGCTATATCAAGAATACATGACACTAGAGATTTGGATCTCGACTACGCTTCAGCCCAAAGCGTCGTGGAGCGAGTTTTTGAAAGTGGATTTGATGACGCTCAATGGCTTTCCGTATGAATTTGTAGCTGGGAGCTTCTTCATTGATGAGGAGAAGCAAGTTGCTGTAGTTTTCGAGAAAGAGGTCAAGATCGGTAGCTGCCACTCAGCTTACATCATTGGAAAAGATGGATACTTCAAAGCTGTGAAGATTGGAGATGCTCCGACAAAATACCATCGTCTCCCAGTTGTCTGCACTACAGCTTATGTTCCAAGCTTAGTGCAACTCAAGAATATCAACAAGTCGGGCAAAAGGAAGAAAAGAGATTATTAATTTGTTTCATTTTGAAGTTACTTTATTTCTTTCTTCTTTTTCTTGCATCATCTCCTTTTGTTTCATTTATTTGCTTTCATCTCCTTTTGAACTCAAGTACTGATATTTACCTTTGTGTCTAATAAAGAACTCGGCTTTTGCATGTTTTTAGCCTATCTTCAATGATTCTTTCTCATTTACTTGTTTCTGTGATAATTTAATAATGTTTAAGGTCATTTACTTGTTTCTGTGATAATTTAATAATGTTTAAGGCCATGCAAGGTATATGGAAAATGTTTCATATTGTCTACTTCACAGTAAAATAACTTTGAAGGTATCTATCTCCATTTTCCATTCTAATTTCTCAATCACTCTTTCTCAGTAAAGATATGGCTCCATCAATTGCAATTTCTCCAAATGCTTTGCAGCAAAGACCATTAGCTTTCTCTATTAGCTATTTTTCTGTTCTTTGAATCCTGAGCTTGTTGAATCCAGAAAATTCCTTCTTATGTTTTTTGTGATTCTGTTTCACAATCCATCTTCTTTCAATTGTATGAATTAAAAAAAAAATTATAACAAAAGAAAACTACAAGTATAACACTTTCAACAACATTACATTATCATCAATTCCAGACTACAAAACTCCATAGAAGGCTTGAAAAACTAGAATGGTCTTTCAATGGAGTTTTTTTCTCTCTTTTTATTGATTTGGTAAAGAAGAATTACATGGATAATAAAATTATTTAGAAGGTGGTGGTGCCTTGGAAGGATCTTGCTTTTGATCATGCTTAGATCCTCCACTGACAGCTGCGGTTGCAGCCACGGTCATAGCTGTAGCAGCTGCACCAAGCTTTACACCTCCAGCTGCTTTCATTGCACCCGCAACTTTTGCAAATATCGCCACTCCACCTACTAAGAGACCTCTCAAAGCCACTGTGGGTTTCACAGACATTTTTGTTTAATCCTGCACATTTATTCATATCCAACTTTGGTTATAAAGCTTTCTCTTCTGCTCCAAAGAAACTTTGCAAACCTACAACTAACTAAGTTAACTATAAGCTAAATTATAAGAATCAAGAAAGCTCTGCATTCTAATAACATCAAGATAACAAAATACTTCCCAGTACAAGTCATTGAGAGCTTAAATGGTTTTACATGGCTTTGAAGAAAAACACCAAGAAACAAAATTTTATCAAATCATAAAATTCTCAAAGCTATGTCAAAGAGTTCCAAATAACTCTAAGATTCATTCGAATATTAGCATTTTTAAATTAAAAGTTTCAGCAGCAAACAATTACAAGTTTTCCAGATTCAATAGACGATTTTTTTGTTTGCCACACAATTGAAACACCAGAGCAATTTGGAATTTGACTATTCAAACCAATCCAAAATTTCGATCTTGTTTCACTGCAATTGACAAAAGCCAAATCCTAGATTCATCTACGAGACTAACAATCATAGGAAAAAGAATAAACTTTAGATCGTTTGAGAACCTGAGCAAAGCCTTTTTATTATCTGAGAGACACAAAACGATCTTCTTCACAAAAAAAGAGTATTCCTTTGAGACTGAAATAAATCAAAATTCAGTTTATTAAAGTTAGACCATGTCGAGACAGGGTTTGTCGGAAAAACTCACCGTCAATGCCTTTGCTCTCTTTGTATCGGCGACAAGTTCTCTCCTTCTCACAAAATGGTAACGAGTTTGTAACATCTGAAAAACGACGTCGTCGAGAAATACTTTTCATTACGACGTCGTTTCACACTAACATGTTAAACACTTCAATTTTTAGGGTCCCTAATTTTTACTATGGCGTCGTTTCACATTAACATGTTAAACACTTTTTGCTACAACGAAAATGTCTTTGAAATCGAAAATAGAAGCTCTGATTCCCTGCTTCGTTCAAATAATCCCATTGTATTGAAAATTCGTTTTGAGAATGAATCGTCAGCAGATGTTGATTTCAATTTCAGGATCCCTTCGATCTAAACATATCGTAACATTCAAACTCCTCACATTTTTAGATCATAAGTTTCGACTTTGGAATACACTAACCAGTGGTGTGTTGTGATGTGAGCTTTGCAGGAAACAACTTAGATTTTGTTTTGCCATCTCTATTACTTTTTATTTTCTTGTTTAAAAGTTTTTTCTGGCTTTTTACGAATGGGAATGTATGAATCTTGTGTTTTAGACTGTTAATGGACAGAAAAGAATGCTGGAAGAATCCGACAAGGCACTCGAACAAAGAAGGTGCAATCTTATTCCTACATTTGTGTTTTCAATCTTCTCATGGCCTTTACATAAAACAAATATCTATGGGAACACAACCTGTAGTCCTAACCTTGCTACATTTTTGTTCTTGAGTTACACAAATAGCATCGTGTTTCGAGTTTATACTCATATATTTTGAGCTTTTGATGCATCTAGAAACGCTACCCAAATCTTTCATTTGTTACCGTTTTGACCAACTTGTATCGTTCTTTGTTTTTTCTGGTTTCAGAGTCTTCTACAATATGAGATTGTCTCGCATCTTAAGTCAAAAAAGCCACAAGAAGAAATAACAATTAACAATGGTAGTGGTGTTTCTTTAGTTCCATGTTTCAAGAGCTTACATATCCACTTATGTCTTCCCCAAAACGTATGCAAGGTTCCGTGAAGGTTGTAAGAAAGTCATTTGAATCCCTCATGCCTTCTATTTTGTTTTGGAATCTAGTCTGTAAACGAAATAAACATCATAACCTTCTGGTTATTGCCTTTGAATCTCAGGAAACTTGTTGATTATGTCCATGAGCAGGGAAAAAAAATGGTTACAGATGAAGTAAAAAAAAGGCAGGTATAAAAAAAAAACAGTAACGCAAGCTCATCTAACCATATACTTTCGAATCTTGTATTACATCCATACACATAATTTCATAAGCTATACATATACAATATTTAGTAAATTCCAGTCGTCAATTCTATTTTTCACCATTAAGAAGACACGACCATATTCACTTCTTCTATCACTTTCTAAATATAGACCACTTACCCTCATGACTTGAATTGGTCAAAAATCTCATTCTCTCTCTCTCTTTTCTCATTTTCTCTGTCTTATATCAGCTTCTATCTCCTCCCTCATTTCTCTCCATTTCCCTCCATTTCCTTCCCACCAGGAGAAAACTAAGGAACCGAACTCGCCTTACCCGTCAAAACGAATACAATGCCTTCAGGCAAACCTTCTTCTGTCTTCCCTTTACATCCCAAACCACCTCCATTAAAACCTTCTAGCAGCACCACCAACAATAACAACAGCACTAACCAAGCCTGTGCCGCTTGCAAATACCAACGTAGGAAATGCGCTCCTGATTGTCTTCTCGCTCCTTATTTCCCTCATGATCGTCACCGCCAATTCCTCAACGCTCATAAGCTCTTTGGAGTCAGCAACATCAACAAGATCATCAAATCTCTTACCCCTCCTGAGAAAGACGCTGCTATGCATACAATCATGTTTCAGTCTGATGCTCGTGCCAATGATCCTATTGATGGATGCTATGGCATTATCAAAAAGCTTCAGTACCAGATCGAGTACACCAGAAACGAATTAGAGATGGTTCTTCAGCAATTGGCTTTGTTCCGTGACCGTGCTCATCATCAACATCATCATCAAGAACAGCATATCGAGATGCAAGAACCTGAGGATCTTTCGAGTTTTTCGAGTTCTTGTGATCTAAACAACAACAACAACAATTCGATTCCTTACAATTACCCTCTTCATCATGTTCAAGAACCAAATCAACAACAGCAACAACAATATTGTTCTTCCGGTAATAATTTTAGTGGGTTACAAGACGATTTGTGGTGTCTTAACCTTCAAGATACATCAACGACAGTGAATATGAAGGCTGGTTTCATTGATGAATGTGAGGACGTTAAGCCTGTGGAAGAGGTTTCTAGCGAAAGACACGAGTTCGATCCTCATGAAGCTTTCGTTGAACAACGGAAACTTGATTTGCCTTCTGCACAATTCATCATTTCTTCTTAGTTCATTGTTTTGTTTATCATCAGCTTACACATTTTGTTGAAACGTAGCCTTCTTTTTCTTCTTTTGTCTTTTGGATATTTTTTTTTCTTGATTGAAGAATCACTTTTCTAGGTGCTCAACAAATTCTCCTCATTGATCCATGTCGATAGATTTTACTTCGGATTTATTTGGTATCTCATCTCATTATTTCTCCTATAGGATGATTAGACGTGAAAGGCATGGAAATCTTTAAGAATTTGATTGAATAAAATAGTTCATTTCTTAAAATATGAAAATAGCCCCATACGTGAAATAATTAATTAGGCCCATAAAGAATATGAAAGAAAAACAGGCCCATTTATAGTAGAATAATAGCATTAGTCCCACATTGGTTGTAAAACAGAAGAAAGCTGTGTTTATATAGAGCGTTGGAGTGAAGAAGACAATTGTCCCTTCGGGGACATCCGATAAAATTGGAACGATACAGAGAAGATTAGCATGGCCCCTGCGCAAGGATGACACGCACAAATCGAGAAATGGTCCAAATTTTTTTGCAATGTTTTCCAGATCGATCTCTTCTTCTTTTTTCCGTTTTCTGAATCCTGAATCTAAATTATGTACGAACATGAGCCCAAAAAATATCAAAACTTCCGAAACCTTAGATTTTCATGAAAAGAAACTCTATTTAATAATGTTTCAGAGGTTTTGCATATGTTAAATTAGTGTGGTGTAAGTCTGTAAGAGTTCCGATGGTCGGAAAGACCAATAACTGCGCTTAGTTATGTTCGCGTTTTCCTCTAATGGAGACGGAGGGTTCTGATTAATAATTTTGGTTTGTTAAGCCTTATGCCTCTCTTAATTTGCTTGTTAAATCAAGTCTGTGAGTCTGAGATTTGTAATAAAATTATTTAGGCATACAATTTTGCATTCCACAAATTTCATTATAATTCTCTCCAACAATATATAGAATCAGACGCACAAATTTTTAAATCGAAAAAAGTTTCTAACTTAGTCAAAGAGAAAGATTTGGATGTGTTTTTGTAGAGGTGGTCCACATCACATGCCCATGCCAGCCATATCAGGGACATGGTTCGGAGTTTTCTCGTCTGCGCTCACAAGCACTGTGGCCTCTGTTGTTGTCAACAGCAAAGAAACGCTGCGTTTTCAACACATGATATAATGAGTTAGTTTAGTTCCACAGAAGCAACCAACTGTTTGAGATTTAGGACAGTCTTTTTTACCTCGCAGCATCGGTTAAGGCGGTTTTGATAACCTTGACCGGATCTATGATTCCAGCTTTCACCATATCCACATATGAACCTATCGCAACACAAAACAAAAACGGTAAACAACTTCAGAGATTGATGATGTTTGCGTTTTGAGATGTTCTAACCTTTGGCAGCATCGAAACCAAAATTGTAATCGTCTTGCTCTAATAACTTCCCAACCACTAAAGAACCATCGTAACCAGCATTTTCAACTATTGTAAATGCAGGAGCCTGCAAAAGATTCACAACTTCTTGTCACGGTTAACAGTTTCAGACATGAACGAACAGCATTCATGAAGAAGTTAGAGATAAAACCTTGAGCGCATTCTGAACAATCTGAACACCTCTTCTTTGATCCTCGTTTTGAGTTTGAAGGTTGTCTAAAGCCTTTGTAGCATATAATAGAGCCACACCACCACCTATTTGAAAATTTTCGCAGTAAAGAGCAACATAACGAAATAATAAGAGGAAATAGAGAGAACAAACGAGTAATATTTACTTACCCGGTATGATGCCTTCTTCTACAGCTGCTCTTGTAGCGTTTAAAGCATCAGTGACTCTGTCTTTTCTTTCTCCAACTTCAGCTTCACTTTGTCCTCCCACCTATATAGGAACCAGACACATATCAGCTACTTTTCGCATGCAAGAGTTTAGAAAGACTGATTGATTGGTGATTGACTAACCTTGAAGACTGCAACACCACCTGATAATTTTGACAGTCGTTCTTGCGTTTTCTCTTTATCAAAAGTGGAAGTGCTCTTCTCATTGGCTGACCTTAACTGAAGAACATGAGAATAAAAAAGGATTGCTTCTACTGTATAGTGCATTC
The DNA here is from genome assembly GCA_028015245.1 of Cardamine occulta. Lineage (NCBI taxonomy): Eukaryota > Viridiplantae > Streptophyta > Magnoliopsida > Brassicales > Brassicaceae > Cardamine > Cardamine occulta. The sequence goes on from CM051372.1 coordinate 5,475,905, forward strand.
TGATGAGCAAGATTCATGATAGAGATATTGTAAGAAATCAATCATATACCTCCTCACATCTTTCTTCTATCAGCTTCTTGTCGCCACCACCATGTAGAATAAGTGTGTCATCACGGGAGATGGTGACCTTATTCAAAGAATTTTTATTAGATTTGAATCACACAAAAGAAAAAAACGAAACCGGATATGATTTTCTCCTCTTTACCTTCTTTGCAGTTCCAAGCAATTCAGGGCGAATTTTGTCAAGAGATAACCCGCGCTCCTCAGAGATAACCTGTGCATAAACTAGTGAGTTAGAAAATGAAAACGTGAGCGTGACACAAACATAACCACATGTTGTTTCTGAAAAATTTCTACCTCTGCACCAGTAAGAACTGCAAGATCATCCAAGCTAGCTTTCCTGTTGTCACCGAAACCCGGAGCCTTGATAGCGCATACCTTAAGTCCTGCATGATGCTTATTGAGAATAAGCATAGCTAGAGCATCACTCTCAACATCTTCTGCTACAATAAGAAGTGGTCTGCTGCTCTGCACAACCACAATCAATAAAAGAGAGAAGTTAGTGATTTTTCTTATAGCCAAGTTATACAAACCAGGCTTCAGAACATAGTATTATAGATGGGAAGGGTTTACCTGCACAGCCGCTTCTAGAACTTTCAACAAAGAGTTCATGTCTGAAACCTTCTTCTCATGAATGAGGATGATGGGATTATCAAGCTCCTGAAAAACAGACATAGTTAGTTCAATACCCTTTCTTTCCTTTTTCACACCATACCAAACACGATAGATTTCACTCACGCATTTCTGGGTCTTCTGATCCGTGATAAAGTAAGGAGAAATGTAACCTCTGGCTAGCTTCATTCCTTCCACTACTTCCAGCTCGTTCTCTAACGTGTTCCCGTCCTGGGTGTTTGAAGAACAATATAGCGATCAGGGAATCATCAAGAAATCTAATTACAAGGCATGAGAAGAAAAGTAAGCTTACAGCAACGGTGATAACCCCTTCCTTTCCAACTTTCTCCATGGCTCTTGCAATTAGTTCCCCGATCTCACGCTCCCCGTTAGCAGATATTGTGGCAACCTATCGAAGAAAAATATGCAATAGCAGTAATAGATCAACTTTAGGTTATCATTCACAAATCCTGATTTAATGAATCTGTTTCTAAATTCACCTGTGTGATCTCTTCTGGGGTGCTAATCATAACAGCTCTGCTTTTCAAATCAGAGACAACTGCAGCAATTGCCATATTTATGCCACTACGCAAATCCATCACATTTACACCAGCAGCCACTGACTTGCAACCTTCGGTGAGTATCGCCTGAGTCAAAACAGTGGCACAAGTGGTACCTACATATATAACAAAAGGAAGCAAACAGAAATTAAGATTACGATATTATCTCTGCAGCGTGTCTCCAATAAAAACTCATCCAAGATTTTTAACTCAAAGAAGGAATATTACCATCTCCAGCAACCGTGTTAGTGGCATTTGCAACCTGTTTGACGAGCTCCGCACCCATATTCTTAGCTTTTGCTTGAAATGATATGCTTTTTGCCACGGTGACACCATCCTTTGTGATCTTTGGTCCACCGTAACTGTTCTCAATTATCACATTTCTTCCCTAACACCACAGAATTAAATAAAGATACTGAATATGAATGACCGTTTCTAGAACAATCTACTCTACATCGATCTAAACCTTCCGAGGACAAAAGATAAATACCTTTGGCCCCATTGTGACTTTCACAGCTTCTGCAACCTCGGATACACCCTGCAACATAGCTGCACGAGCCCCAACCCCGAAACTGATATCCTTGGCCGCATAGTTTCTGCTACTTATAATCCGCCCAGAAACCTTTATAGTAATGGAGAAGACCAAAAGAAAATTAAAACCGGAATGAAATAACTTCATATAGATTCATCAAACTGAAACTACTTATTGCGGAGCTAGAGGATATCCTACATCATTTGAAACCGATTAAACAAGAGAATATCCTGCAAATTTAGAAGCTAAAGGTGGAAACTTTAAGATGAATTTTCTAATTTTTGTTTCCTTCATCACTGATGCAACTATCTGTACTTGTAATTTGACACATTTTTAGCAGTTTCACGGTTATCAATAACCAAAATGCAATCAAACTCGCAAAGAAGAAGATTCAGAGAGTTCACGAGACTCACCAGTTTCCTGGAAGCAGACGAGCTGCAAGACAATCAAACCCAGAAAGAAGAAGAAGAAGCTATATCAGTCTAAATTGATCGAGAATATATTACAAGTTATAAATAAGCTCACTGAATGAAAGAACGAAACTTACCCAACTGAAGAAGATAACTTGGACAACACTCGGTACATTTCCGCTTGCAAAAAAGCTCAGAGAAAGAGAGGCTTAAGGGTTTAGGGTTTTTCTGGGGTTATTACAATTGCAATCAAGGAATCTGCTAACAAATAATATTTTTCGTCCCAAGAATGAAACTTTTTTCTCTTTAGAAAAAAAAATATATATGCAAAAAGTCTGGAACTTTCTGTGTCCTTGGGTCAAGCTCTTATTTTGTAACTCTGTATTTAGGTTTTCACTTCTTCGATTACCTTAGGCCCATTTTACTTTTCCAATGACCCAAATTTTTATGCTGACATGATTATCGAAATACGTCACTACATCTGATCGGAGAAACCTTTTGAAGATGAAAAATGTGGGGAATGATATTAGTATAAACTTACATTACCATAGCAATGAGAACCTCGATGATATTCTCTTCAATCAACAAAACCAATCTGAATTTCACATAACCAAAAAAACCGGGTTTTCTTAAAGGAACATTCTTTCATCAGATACAATAAACCACATCACTACATAAACTCGCAAACAAACATAAGTATATTTGTCTGCATCCGAATCTTTAGTCTAGGAACATACAAGACCATTTTCGCACCTGCAAGAGGAACCAATGCCTTCGGAGACATAAAACGTATGGCTCTTGGTGAATCCCTCTGATCAACACCAAAAATGATAGCTACCTTTTTAATAGGGCAACGAATTTTAAGTTTCTAGGTTCGTAGGCTTGCACAACAGCCTAAGCTTGTATAGTTCTTCGTTCTATCCACTAGTATCAATGGGTACGGTTTTTGCTGGAGATGAACCAGAGCTGCTGCTGCTGCTTTCTCCATTGGTTGTAACCTCGGATTGAGCTGAGGAGTTCATTGATTGGTTGCTATTTGTGGGTGGTGCTTGTCCTTCTTCTGCGAGCTTTCTAAGGAGGTTCATGACCGTTGGAATGAATTTGGTTGACAAGGAGAGAAGTCCAGGTAGCTGTTGTTGATCACAGAATAAACATTGACATTACAGAGAGATTATAATTGAGATCAAATGAAGAACAGGGACGAAAGTGGAAATAAGGATGTTGGGAAACTTGCTCATACCGCGCCATTGCGGAATTCCCCTGAAATATTTAATTGCACCCACAAGGCTTTGGAAACAAGGTATCCGACAAAAAGAACACCAAGCCATAGAGGATTTCTGCCATGAGAGATGCAAGCAAGAAAAGCCAACGTGAGTAGGGAATCTTGTTTATATGAAAAAGCTGAGTCAGTTCAAAAAGAATGGGTAAGAGTACCTTAAGAGAGTCATAAATTCATTGAATCCAAGAACAACCAGGGCAAGGATTGCCCATGGAGGTGGCAGCCAGTTGTTATTCCGTCGGTTAGCTTCCTGAAATTCAATGTGACTTTATTCAGATTCAAACCTCTAAAATTTTGCCCGGCTGTTAACTTATGAACCACCAAATGAGAAAGGTGATAAGAATCTAGAAACGATGACCAAAAAACTTATATTTTCAAAACTCTTCATAGCACTGCAAATTTTAACATCAGCTCGTGTGAATGAGAAAACCAAACATATGTTTGAAAGTAGGGATTGCAAAGAATACCTGTGCAGAAATTGCCTGTGTAACGGTATATTCTGTCTCGTTCTTGAATTGCCTCCACAGTGATTTACACTGTACAGGCGTGATCAATGTCTTTTCTGCTGCAACCTGATAATAAGAAGGTAACAATAGGGATCTTTAATATCTCAAAGGCGTGAGCAATAAATATGACACCTTCTGTGTTTTCATTAGATACAGTCAGTGAGGTTTTAGTCACCTGCTCCCAAGTGCTCGAGGCGAGTGAATCAATTGTGCTGATGCTCTTGCTAGTAGCATTGTTGCTCGGAGAATTAAACAGAGCGAGAGTCAGTGTCTTTTCAATATTGTCGAGTTCATCATCCAAGCGTATGACAGCCATAACAGACAGCAGCTTCAAGGACTAGAAAAATAGAACAAGGATACCATCAAAATCTAGAGAAATTTGGGATAAAGTCAAAGAATGGATATTGCTCTATCAGGTAGGCTTCATACAGCAGAACGAGCCATTTTTGTGATGGCTCTGATGTCCTCCTTTCCAGTCCACACACGTGGCATTGAATCAGAATCATGGCTGAAGATTGTAGCAAATCTGGATAGAAGTTTGTTTAATCAGAAAGCTGTGTAAAAGATGGAACTTATTGGACAAGGAAATGAGAAAAAACTAGTAAAATGGTGACACCTATCCTTCATGCGCATTAACGCTCTTCCCGCCTCTTCCTTTGCCTTGGTTTCAACGATTCCTCGTGCATAGTTCTCAAGGTCAGTGAGCATCTTATTCTGTGTTTCTTCATCCATGTCGAAACCAGATAATGCGTTGGAAAGACCATAGACAGCCAATTCTCCTTCCCTTCTTAGTAGCTTTCTTATTGCTGGCCATGTTTCATCATTAGCCCCATCCAGAAGAGCTTCCACCGGTCCGGATAATGCTACATTTAGTTTTGACTGCAATGATGATTATCTATTAGGAAGGTCCAGGTAGGAGTTTACACCTGTATGGTGCTAGATTATCCAGACCAATATGTATGGTTTTTTGCTGCTTGAGAATTCTATTTACCTCATACAGAGTAGTCAGTTCAGACAACTTTGCAGTACGGACAGAAGAGATATGGGCTTCAATATCACGCTGAAGCTTTTCCCGAGTTTTAGATGTATCCCATTTTGCTTGTTCAATAACAGCCTCTGCAACACAACATTTCCTTTGTGATTCCCATTGAAGTCGGATATCTTTTAATACTTCTTTCATATTATAATCTTCAGGTTCCAACATGCTATCCTATATCACAATATTTTTGGTAGTAACATCAACAACAAGCTATACCTTCACATCCTTTATCAAACTTAGATATGCATGACTGAGCACAGGAGTCAGCAGAGGATGAAAACCCTTCTCCAACATTCAAGGCCTTCTCAAAAGCATTCTTGAAGTCTTCAAGTGCTCCAGATCTCAAATGTCCAAGCACGTCTTGGAAAGTTGGTTGAACAAGCTGGATAGGACAATAAGAAAATGAGTGCCTAATACAAGTTGGTTGAACAAGCTGGTATCTACTTTTTTTTACAACGATGGAAGTCTCTAAATGTTTCCAGGCAATACATGATTGCAGCAAAAACACAGGTATAACAGTCACAAGTTAAGAGTATATGCATTACTTGCAATAACTTTTCTTGCAGCTGTTGTCTCTTGGATGATCTTACACCTTCTTCAAAGTATGTCGCTTCTGTGTCATACCTGTGAAAAAAATCAGGAAACACATGAAAAGGGAACTCCTACCCTCCTGGGATCATATATATGCATAAAAACATATAGTTCATAAAGTCAGCAGACAGGAAAAAACTGTACAGAACAATTCAGCACAATATACTTACTCTGATAAGCAAGACTGGAGAATTGAGCTCAGCTTTTTTCCAAATCCAGAAACAGGACCAGACTGTACAGCCTCTTCCAACTCACGCCAATTCTATATGAAAATTTAGATATGAATATTAACGAAAGAGCCATTAAAAAGGATAAAACATCTAGCAGTATTAGGAAATTCACCTCGTTCGCGATAAAACTAGAGAATTTTTCATTGGCAATTTCCTCACATCGCACAGTTGCAACCATGACCTGATTAGAGGCAACACATAAATAACAAGACCAAAAAGAACAATGACGTATGGGT